>JASJUZ010000504.1:600000-930835 GCA_037159825.1 Tupiocoris notatus
TCGACACGAAATGCTGTCAAGCCCATTTCGAGTAATGGAGACGATCGTACTTTTCATCAGTTCACCTCGCTTGGTTGACATCAAGGGGAAATTCTATTCACGTAGCTTGTATCATGATAGTAAATATTCCAGCCGTCAAATCGCGTATAAAGATATCTCCGCTGTTACAGCTTTGCTAACCGGACCTGTGCACATAGCTCTGGAATTATTTTTAACGAACCGGAACGTGATTGGAATGGCGTTCAACGTTAAACCAAACCAAATCAATAGATGATTTTTGTTTTCTCTATCGTCGAATCGAATAATAAAAATAATAGGATCAACGTGTATTTTGTTTATATCGGGTCGTTAAAAGACGCCCGATTAACGAAATTCGTTTTGTAATAATATTAATTTTTAACAGGCGATCCCGGGGCATATTTTTTTTTTTTTTTTTTTTTTTTTTTATTTTTTTTTTTAGCCGAGCGTTATTGTTCATTCGGGCATTAGTCAGTCCAGTACGTGGAAGAGGGAGAACCAATTCCTCTAAAATGTGGGTTAGGAGATGGGCGATGTAATGGTTTAAAATGGTCCATGTGGAAGATTGCTCTAAAAATATTTCCCGGCACAAATTTTTAGGGGGCCAAAAACGTTATTTTCGTACTTTTTTCACTTGTTCTTGGAGAACAATCACACCATTATTACAGAGGACAAAATCGTCCGTTGATTAAAAAATATTTTAAAAAATTTATAACGGTCCATAACAGGCCAGTATTTACGAGTGATAAAAAACATAAGCTTTTTATCTTTTCCAAAAAAAAAAATAATTATTATTATTTTCAGATCAGAATCAGATTTTTCGTGATCGAAATTGAATCGCGCCATTCTTTAACTTTTAATCTTGTAATTGAACGATTAAATTCTGTAATGACTATATGATATTGTGGGAATAGCTTTGAAAATTTCCCAAAGAATGAAATGGGTCGATTCCACTGCAAAATAAACTACGTTTCTCCGGTTGATTTTCTTTCCAGTCTCAGAACAAATGATTCTCATCTTGGGCGAGAGGGCGACATTATTTCTTCACTCAATAGCAGGCGAACAATTTCGAAGCAGATAATATTTCAAGCACAAGAGGAGAGAATTATTTCTATACGTATAGATAAAACAATACTTCGTTATCGTCATGAATCAGTTTTCATTCTATGACGAGCGAAGGATATGTTCGCGTAAAAAGCAACAAGCTTTCTGGTAATATAAATATAACAATATAAAATGTTTTCTTTTTCTTTTATTTTATATGTAAAATAAATTCTGATAATATCAAATGGATACGTCTTTTAGCTTGATGTTTCAACAAATTCGATATTCAAGGTTTTGTAAATTATGGTTTATAATTCAATGATGAAATCGATCACGGAAAAATTTATCACCTCAAAAATCGACATTTTACTTAATTTCCAGGTACCTAGAATCCTAATATAAATAACAAAATTTCGTCCGCCGACAACCGTTTTCTGAAGAAACTATAACACAGCTATTTAAATTAAAAATCAATCTTGGCCTGTCAATGGTTCAATTATTCAGCCAAATCTCTCAGCTTGATCTCACATAAAATCAAAACGCAATGTTTTTGGTAAACAGGCTAGAGTGAATTCTAATAATATATTGATTCAAAATCTATACGTATAAAAATTACTATATTGTAGAGTTTAGTTTATCAATATATATTTAAAAAAAAAAAAAACGATAAAGGGTTAAAAAATATAAATAAAATATGAGACTCGTTCTCTGAAGTTGAACTTTGGAAAAGGCAACGCTACGGGGAAGGGCCAAAGACGGCAGAATATTGAATTTTTATCGTTGTTTTTATAAAATTTATATAGCGTGCATCTTACAGGGCGAATTTCTCCTGCAAGAATAAAATTACGCGAAATTATTCGTTGAATGAGACGATCGAGGTTAATTTTTGTAGTGTTGGACATTTCTCAAGCTATCTGTAATTTTCCTTAGTATTGCAAATGGGTAAAACGCAACTGCAGTTGCGTCTGATTTTCTCCGCCGCATATCCTTTTTTCCGCAGACTAACTTTCGAGACAAGAGGGATAGATGAGATTTGGATGTTTGTCCTTCGAGAAGATTTACGAGTCCTTCGACAACTTTCCGAAGTTTTCAACGGATTACTTGTAATCGCGTTACAACTTGCAAAGCCGGATAAACATCAATTCCTGGTGCGGGTAAATTTTTTGTAGACAACACTGATTTTGATTAAAAACAATACGTCAAACGGTTTCTAAACATTGCGTCCTTTGTCAGTATGATCGCTTCCAATACAACATTATAAAAAATCGTTTTTTACGAGAAAAGGAAATTTCCGCTCGACCTTCAAAAACTGTCCGACCCTCGACGACAATAAATAACTTCTGCTTGACGTTTTTATCGGTCATCTTCGCGACGCGGCGGAAACTAGCGAAGGTGTACATGTGTGATACACTTCCTTCGCGATGGGTGAGAAATGGGATTTTCGAGATGAGAAACAGTTCTCATATTCTTTTCATTTTTCTTTCAAGCGTGCGAGTTGAGTTTTATGGTTGACCTATAAATGTCAATAATACAGTTCACAGATGGGAGTGCATGAAACGTAGACATCATTCTAAACTCTACGCTATTAAATTATAACTTTCTAAATGTATAACAGTTCAATATAAGTATCTAGACGTAAAATAGGATGTGAAAATCTGTGTAATTTTGCGAAAATTAAAACCTAGAAAATTACCAGATGTTTTATTATTTTCAACTCTCGGAAAATATGTCGAGGAAAATAGATTATAATACTATTTTTGGGAGTAACCTAGTATTATTCGGTCATAATTATATTTAATTGTCTAATTATTTCTAGCTGATAAACAAGGTTCGATATTTCTACTAGTTATAGGTACCTTTTTTTTATCTCCCTTAATGTTTTTTATAAGATTGCATTAGGTATTCTATTCACTAGTTGAATATAAGGAGAGATATTGAGCTATATATTTCTATTTCTATTTCGCTTGACAGGAAATATGAATTAACGATTCGTTTTGAGGGTCCAAATGGTAAGATAATATTATAAACGAGCGAGTAGCGTCTAGCACGAAGATAGACTCGTCTGCTCAGCAGGTGAGTCGTTCGTTTTTAGCATCCTCAATTTCGAAACTATTTTTTCGCTGGAGGCGAAACTTCGGCAACTACTAGGGTAGAGAAAATGGTTTCAAACTTATTAACTTTTTGGAATAAATACTAGGCAACTATGATGTGACGGGGATGAAGTGAAAATGTAATTATATATGAGTTTACCGCTCTAGCGATTTTCTCAATTAAATTCCATCCTATTTCGCTAGCAAACTTCGCATTATTTGCCCTCATTTTTCAATTATTTCTAATCTAATAATAATCCCAGCTCAATAGGTTAAACTAGCCACTGTGATTGTAGCTCAGTTGCACAAAGGTACAGTATATGGAACATTCCTCTTTCTGCGATAAACAATTTCCATGGTCCGTCAGAGAATATCCCTCATTAGAAGGGAATCGATCGAATTATTGGCTATTAATCATATAGGTAGGCCCCGAAAAAAACTGTGATTTACCGAAAATATTAATTACAAAAACGATTAGCCGAGGAAACTTGCAAATATCCAGAGCAATTTTTTTCTCGCAACTCAAGTTCAAAGATTTTCAGATTTCGGATTCTCAAAAAAAATAAAGTATTGTTTTAATGCTATTGTAGAACTGCTCTTATTTAATGTTCATCGTAAATTCGAATTTTCAGTCTAAATGAAGGTATTTTACCGACGGTTTCCTCCGATTTTTGAGGTTTCCGGTAATATTAGCATTGAAAGCTTGAAGATTGGTACTATGGCAAATACACTGGAGAATGATTTCGATATGAAAATCTCTAGGAAATAATCCCTCTTATCTATTTACATTTAAAAGCCCGTGGATCGCTTCTTGTTCTCTAAATATTTCGAATCAAACTTCGAAAAACGTGTTTTCGCATTTTTCGAACGCGAATAATCCGTAAATGAACCAACTAACACGATCATACTTCCACCCAAACGAGCCGCCATTTCACAAGGACACTAAAATTTGACTTGGTATTAAAGATGTTTCCTTTTTTAAATTTAAAAACCACCCAAGGACGAATAAGTTTTCTGTGTTTTCGTGCTTTCAACCTTGAACCTTCGTAGACGGCGGTTTTTTATTCACACACTTGCCATTGAACGGCAAGCCGATGGCTTTAAAGGGCGTGCAACATTCAGCCTGCATCTGAACGCTGGAGTTTTAACCCCTTGAAACGACCGAGTCGATAAATTGGAAGGCCTTTCAGTTTGGCACAGTCAGAGAAGCCACTTGACATTCTATTCTATATAGAAAAAATTACACAAGTATACCTGCGATGCCAAGAGCCGGTCCGAAGTGCAAGCTGTTGTAAATAAAGATGGGCGCTTTGGCAAGCATGATGAAATCGCTTACGGCCAAATTCGCTACCAAGAGGTTTGAAGGTGTTCTCATCGATCTCCGACTGTAACAGAAAAAAAATTGAAGAAGTTCAATCACGGATTCTACAAGAATTGTTCTATAACGTATTTTCTTACCCCTCCGATTTTCAGTAAGGGTATAGTAATCTCCTGATCTATGTGATCGCTTTTCAACGAAACGCGTGTTCTGTCACTCAAACAGCTCCTAGCTAATAATCTACTACTTTTTTACCATAAATATCCGAACCTTTTATCTCAGCATGCTCACATGTACCCCACTAGATTTCAGTATCAAGGAAATGTAATTAACCCGCGACCCCGAATTGTTTTGACCACTAGAAGCACGGTTTACATGATCTACGTTATCCACAAGTATATCCCTAAAGATATAAAACAACCAGGAGCCTCCCCTCGACAACAATATAAGAAGTCAGTTATCAGTTGGCTCATAAAATTGGGGTATGACCGAGTGGATTTTCTCTTCAAAAGTATTTATGTTTAATTTATATCGTTGGATTTTTTTATTTTTTTTTAGCAAGAAGATTTTTATTATGTTCCTATAATGTAAAGTAGTTTGAAGTAGCAGGCAACTCTTGTCCAACAGTACAGGCCTGGCCTAAAGTTGGACAATATATTCGACTGTATTTTCTTTGATTATTTTTTATGTGAATGTTATTGTGAATAAATAAATAAAAAAATTTAAAAAAATATACCTATCCCTCGTGCCAATTTTTGGAGTTTTTATAATTAGTTGAATACAGTTTCAGACACATAATAAACTAACTGAAATCTTCCTCAGTTGAGTGAGAGAGAGAGAGAGAGAGAGAGAGAGAAATCAATTTATTCTTCATGTGCCACAACAGAAATTTAAAATTATTACATAGAAACATGATTGAATAATATTACTCGACGTAGGTCAAGCCCGCGCTGCCGAGTAAGAGCTGATCCTGCACGCTCTTTACCGTTTCAGAAATTACTAAAATAACATTGAGACAAATTAAACCCTAATTGAAAAAAGAAAAAAGATAAACCTCTCCATATCTAGACCCTCAAGTATAGACACTCTTTAAATATGTGTCGCACAAAGTAGGTCCTATTGCGATGAGCCAGGAGTACACCATTTTTTTATACACCGTCCTGGAGAAATTTTGAGGGGACTTAAGATCCTTACTCAGATATTTATGAATTTGGTAAATTAAATATCCAGGATTTTTATCTGATGCTGACAGTCTTCTGGGGGGATTGGGAACATTATTCTGTAATACAAATCGGGTGGCGTAATTATGCTGGCCACAGGTACGTACAATCGACGGATCTTTAAAATAATACATTAACAAGCTTTTTATGTACAACTGCTTGATCGAAAATACTTTTATTTCGCGGAATGTATCTACAGAAGAGTACCGTCTTTGCTTATTTAAAATTACTTTCAATATACTCTTTTGGAGAACTTCCATTCTATGTAGACGAAACCGCGCTGCATTCCCCCATGCCATTATACCATACTGCAGAGCCGATTGGACGAGAGATACATAGAGAACCCTAAGCAACTCAAGAGGTACAAATGCACGAACACTGTAGAAAATGTAAATGAATTTTTTCAGCTTCTGGTGGATTCTTTCAATGTGCCGCTCCCATGATAAACGATCATCTATGCATACCCCAAGGTACCGAAGGCTCCCCACCCTCTCCAGCTCCTCACAATCGCACCGCTCCCGGTGAACACCGGAATGTACCTTTAGCCCTAGACCCACGCTGGGTACGTCCCCCCTCACATTGCCGAATGCGAGGTACTTTGTTTTGGTTGCGTTCACCGTTAGTATACTGCACGATAGCCATTTATTAATTCCATTTATAGCTCTCTGTGACGCTTCAAACACCTCCTCCCATGAACCCCCCTCCACGAAAATGGCAGTGTCATCCGCAAAGAGAAAGTACTGACATTCCCGCGCGGCCCGCCTGATCTGGTCGATATAAATCAGAAACAGCACCGGCCCGAGTGTGCTGCCTTGAATGACACCGTAGTTAACGGGTTCCACATCGCTCATGATCCCCTCCAGAGCCACTCTCTGCTTCCTGTCTGACAGAAAGTTTTCAAACCATTTCAATTCGGTTCCGATAATACCATAGGCTTTCAGCCTCCTCACCAAAACGCCTCGGTCGATCGAATCGAACGCCTTTGCCAGGTCCAGACATATTAACAAGCTTTTGCTACCGCGTTCCTTGCTGCCGTAAATTTGGGTCAGAAGACCAAAAATGGCATCGTCCGTCCCTCTCGACCCCCTAAAACCGTACTGCCGTGGACTCAAAAGCACATTATTCTCCAGGTAAAGTACCAAATGGTACTTTACATACTTTTCCAAAATCTTAGAAAAAACCGACAAAAGCGCGATTGGCCTATAGTTTCCGGGATCCAATCTATTTCCTTCTTTAAACAGAGGAATGATTTTAGCTATCTTAAATGCGGCCGGAAATTCGGCTGTGGACAAACTGAGATTGTAAATGTAGAGCAATGGCTTTACAAGGTGGTCTATTGCTTTCTTTATCAAATCTATTTTTACTCCGTCAATTCCAGGAGCAGACCCTCCTTTCATTTTGCTTACTATCGATGTTAAGTCCGATTCTGCCATTAGCGGGATAGAGAATTTATGTTCCGTAGTTCCTGGGTACGTTTGATCATCGAGCCAGTTGTCCTCTGCCAAATCTTTCCTAATTCGCCGAGCCATGTTCTCTCCCACTTTTGCAAAAAATGTGTTCAGTTTTTCAGAAGCCTTTATTACCGCCAGGTCCCTGTTTAAACCAACCGAATTTATAATCTCATTTACCATAGGGCAGTCACTTTTCTTTAAATTTCCGTTAATTGCCTCTTTCAATACATCCCACGTTTTCTTTACATTACCTTGAGCCTTTTCAAATTTATTAGAAAAATATGATTTTTTTGCTTCTCTAATCAAAACCTTTACCCAGTTCCTATACTTACGAAACCGTTCTCGTAGGGCAGTGTTAAATGGCTGACGGCGAAGTTTTTGACCCATTTTATCTCTAGTACGTATAGATTTTACGATACAAGATGTTATCCATGGCTTCAAATTTAGCTCCCTCCTGGAAGAAAAAGGTTTTTCTCTAGCTGATTCGATAGCCTTCTCTATTATCGTGCCAAAAATATTTGCAGCCTCGTCCACAGTTTTTCTTTTAGTCACCTCAGCCCAATCAATATGTACCAGAAAGGAGCAAAACGACTCCGAGTTAATTCGACCCTCCTGCGCCACCGAATGCTGTTTCTCACAACTATTCTTTTTGGAGGAGAACGCAATCGCAATTGCATAATGATCCGTCAGGTCAGTTTTAATCACAGCAGGAACAATTTGCTGAAGCGTCGATCGCAGGAATATATGATCTATACATGTGGCTGATGTTTTATGAACTCGCGTCGGGTATGTTATGGCCTGTATGAAACCCAAAGAATTCAACATTTCCTCGTATTTGTTCTTCATAGAATTATCTGCCAGAAGATCAATATTAATATCTCCAATTAAAACTTTATGTTGGACACCATCATCTCGCAACTCATTTTCTAGCTCTGAAATGAATTCTAGGCCGTCACCACTCGGCGATCGGTAAACCCCTATTAACTGATATTTCTCTGAGCCTTGATTGAAGGTAACTTTAATTGCTGTCGCGGAATTCATACCTAGTTCAGCCATTGTGCAATCAATATGGTTTCTAACATACACCACCACACCGTCTTTTATATTTCTCAATTTTTTAGCGCTAAAACCCCTAAAACCGTCCAAAACCACAATCCCATGCGCAGACGCCTCCCACGCTTCCGTGAGCACTATAATATCTGGGCTTCTGCTTCCAGTTTGTAGCCAGGCAATAAACGCATCAAAATTAGCCACGTAGCTTCGAATGTTAATGTGAACAATTAATAAATTTGTGTCTTCTCTGATTATTTGCGTAAATTTATCGTAATTTTCCACCTCTAAACAATTAATTTCAAACTCCTTTGTACAAAGCAAAAATTGTAAGTCGTCCATACAAAAAAAATTTACAAAAATTCCAACTACCAGTCCCGCCGAAGAGTGAGTCACAGAAGGTCCAGATCCGCCTCCGTTCTGATCACTTTAGGGGTCGCTCCATCTTCCCTACGAATGAGGATCTTTCCGTTCGCCATCCAAGTGTATTTGTAGTTCTTCTCTCTCGCCTTTATTTTAGACTTAGCAAGCAATATTCTCAGATACAGTGACAAGTTCTCGTTGATGTAGATCTTCTCCTCGGGCCACGGTTGATAAATCGCACGAGCTGTTAACGACTTATTCTTTTTAGCAGCTTTCACCATGTTATCCCGCTCCTGCGCGGATTGAAGCCTGGCAATTATTTTACGCTTGGCCGTTTTAGCCCTGGATCCAATCCTGTAAGCCTCCTTTATTTCAATTGGCACGTTCAGTTTCTTCGCAATTTCTGTTACAATTTCTTTAACATTCTCGTTACTCGTTTCGGGGACACCATTGATTTCTACATTTTCTTGACGGGACTCCATTTCAAGTGAGCTGACGCTCAATTGCAAGGTTGCTACCGATTCGCGGAGATTTTGATTGTCCTTCTCGAGATTGATTATTGTTTTCTTCATCCTCACCACCTCTTCTGAGAAATCATCGAACTTCTTGCTCATAAAGCCAATTGAATTTTCAATCTCCTCCATTGTTTTCTCGATTCGACCAATTTTTCCCATTTCCACCTTCAATTCGTTAATAGATCGAAGGACGGTTTGGATATCAGAATATGAGGCAGGAATCTCGGTAACAACGGTAACGTCGCTTTTACACGTCACACACCTCCATTTATTACGCGCATCCGGTTTCATTGTCTTGAAGTGAGCCTCTCTGATCGAGCAACAAGAGTAATGGAATGCTTTTCCACAAGGCCCACTGCATCTTATCTCGTCCGAGTGGAATAACTCACCATCACAAGCGGAGCACCTCTGAGGCATCGCCAGGCTGCGAGTACGCGCAAGATCACACTTGTCGAAACGTCCCTCAGTTATTCACAGATTGAGCTTGTATAGTTCCACCTTGACCGAAAGCTCACGATTAGTCGCGCGTTCTATATCGTGTTAGTGTCACTGGTTACTACCACTGTTCGTAAACACACTGTTTCGGCAATTAAATTCCGTATTTTGCCAATGAAGTTCATTCGCTCGGTTTCGTTCTGATAATGATGAGACTGCTCACAATCCAAACCACCACAATGTGGCCAAACACGGCCGCGGACAACGTCTGATTTATCGAAAACACAAGAAACACAGTGCCACAGTTCCACCTCAATGAACCTCACCGAACGAAGGTACAGGACCAACTGAACCGCTGTCTTTCGACTGAAGAACAGTGGCAACACTCAAACATTAATTAATATGGTTTACTTTGTTTTAACAAAGCTTACCGCCCTCTAGAAATTACAATAATAAACTGTGGCGTGCGCAGCGCCCAAAATGGAAAAAATATAAACTACCTACACTGGAAATGTCATGAGCTCGTTAACATAACTAGGGAAGTAATAATCATCATAAGCCTGAACCTGTTTATAAATTACCAACAGATTTTATGCAACGAAACGTCAATGTCCGAATGAATTCCAGTTCCGATTGAATTAAAATTGAATCCGTTCGTTAGAAACATTGAAAACATTGAAGTTGTTCTGCCACGTGAGGTCTGCGTTGGACAGCGAGTTACTCCAGTCGGCCTTGGCTGCGTTGGAGGTATGGTGCGAGCGAAATAGCCTCCCTTAAAACCCGTCAAAATCCTCGGTGATGACGCTTCATCGCTCTTCCGACCCGATCGCGTTCAGTTACAGTGTAGACGCCGTTCCCCTCAGGAGACTGAAGAATGTGAGGGACCTGGGCGTTCTTTGTGATGAGCGGCTAAGCTTCAATGATCACATTGAGGGTTTGGCGAGCCGGGCGATGCGGGCCTTGGGATTTGTGAAGCGGAGTACCAGGGAGTTTTCAAGTGTCATGGCTGTCTCGGCGTTGTATCGGGCACTGGTCCTCCCGATCCTGGAATACGCGTCGTCTGTCTGGTCGCCAATGTACTCGGTCCACAGGTACCGCCTGGAGAGGGTGCAAAACAAGTTCTTGAGGTACGTCGCCTTCAAGATGGGCATCCCATCGGCGGACGTCGACTACCCGCTGCTGCTCGAGAAGTGCCATTTGGGCACTCTTGAAAATTGACGATGCTCGGCTGACTTCGCCACGTTATTTAAACTTGTTAACGGCGACATCGACTGTCCTGCCCTCCTGTCCAGGATCGGCTTCCTCGTTCCTCGCCGATCGTCTCGTTCGCCGTTGCTCTTCTCTGTCCCGTTCTGCCCGACGAATTATCAGCGTAACCGTCCGCTTCGAAGACTTCCGCGAAGTGCAAATTTGTTTCTGACCACCAACCCAGACTCTGATTTTTTCCATTCCACCTTAACTAGCATCAAAAAGACAGTAAACAATTCCCCATTCATTTATGATTGATAAATGTGTACTGTTTGTTTTTTCTTTCTTTTTCTTTGCATTGTTTTTACCGCCATAGTAATGTAATTGGGCTTGCCCGTTAATATACAAATAAACAAACAAACAAACATTTGCAGCGCTTTTCCCCCAACTGAGTTTGTTGAGATCGTTCTCTTGCTGTACACAAATTTCCATGTGTGAACGGGCGATTTGCACGAATGAATCGCGCTTCGATTTCCTGTGCCCCGTCTTCTTCAACCAACCACCGCCACGCTTTGTTCAAAACGCCAATCAATCTGTTCGAAACTCCTGACGCTCAATCATAAAAGTGTTACGTATTTTCTTTTTCACATCGGACTTTTCATGCAGAGCAAGATGAGGATTTTTAGTAGAATCAACCAGAAGGCCTATGATACAAGAAAGCTAACAAAAAATTAAATAACAAAACGAAATAACCATATTAATTATTTTCAAAGGTCTTTGGACGAAGGTGTGTTTGGTATGAATTTCTATAGACTTTTAAAAGCTGAATCGAACCGGAGGCAACATAGCTTTGACGGTTCTCGAGTTATTACAGCTTTGGTGTAGAATTATCGAGATTTTAGGAATTTGGCAATATTTGGCAATAACTTAAGAACTCGTGGAGCTATAAAAATCTTTCTATACGCGTAGGAATGCTCGTAAAACACTCTCTTCGGCTGTATTTTTGGCGAAAAATTTAGCTTTAATTTTTTTTAGATTTTCGATAGAGAAATTTGGTAGGATACAATTCTATAATATTATTCTATTTTGCTATTTCTATTAATGTTCTCAGTGATATTTAGAGAAATTAAAATTTCATTAATTATTTTATACTCCCATCAGCAGCTCAGGTGCAAGAAGTGAGTATGGAATACACCAGCGAGCATAAAACATCACTGGTACTCACTGGTTCGAACTTGAACTCCATTTCAAAGAATCAGCTCACACCGCATTCACCATCAGCGACCATTATAATACGCAAATGACACCGTCGCAATCATTTTAGAATCCCCTTCTTCCTCTCTTTTGTTCCCGGCCTCGGGAACGTAGCGCTTCAAGTCTACTGCTTCAAGCCTCTTCTGCGGCGCATTTGAAAACGGCAGCCGCAATTTTCATTCGGCGTGCACTTCCAAGAAAGATCATACCCTCGACCACGCTTCCACTTGGCCAACTTTTTTTGCCAAGTCTCGGAAAAAGAATCGCTGAAAGGTCTTAGCGGCCGTTTCCCTTTCTACAATACCTTCTCGTGCACTTCGCTTTAATTAGTTTCCAAGCCCACGTCGAACGTGGACAGCGAAAGAGCGACAATCCCGGCTAGAACTTCTCTAGCGTGCACATGACTTGTAAACTGAATTTTTCGATCGATTAGAAAACCTGTGTTTTATTTATTCGGAAGTCGACGAGAGATAAGGAATTCAAATTTAAACGCAGAAAATTATTGTTCGTTGATTCATTCGCGATTATTTATTTTATTATGAAATTTATTTTAATAATTTTGGTTTATTGTTCAATAATAAACCATTGTGATCGCCCAAGAAAAAATGTCTAACACCTTCTCAAAATTTGATGTTTTACGATTCAAGGCGATAAAAAAAATTCTGTCCGTCCGCCGTACGCCATCAATATTTTTCTGTCAAAACTATAAAAGCTAAATTCTCGAAATTTTCACCAAAAATCGATCTTGGCCTGACAATGGCTCTATTCTTTAGCCAAATCGCTACCTCAATTGTAAGGGTAGTTTTGAGGGGTTTCGAGGGAGAGAAAAATCGTATTTTCCAACGTTTTTCAGAAAAATATGTATTTGGTATCAATTTTTATAAATTTTTGGACGCTGAATCGAATGAGACCATTGCGCGGTCGATAGCTTTTTGGTTCTCGAGTTATCGAGCTTTGGTGTCGAATTCGAGAGATTTTCAGAAATTTGACATGATGGTATTACTCGAGAGTTTTTGAAGCTATAAAAATGGTGTTCTTATAAAATATATTGTTCCACACTCGTTGGAACGTTTGTCAAACACTCTCTCCAACTGGTCCGTTAAGCAAAAAATTTAGCTTTTAATTTAGAAATTAAGAAAAAATAAAAATGATTAAAATTACAATAGTCGAAACGGAGTTTTCCCCTGTAGTTAACATCTGTTTTTCGATGGTAACGTTCACATATGTTCGGAATAATTACTATCACAAATTGACAGTCTTCTTAATGAAGCCAAAGAATAATAAACCACTGTACGATCATTTGCAGCAGTTTTTGTTTTTCATTTTCTTTTCCTATTTCGATTTCAACTGTACCCTCAAATCAAAATTATTCCCATCGGTTTACAGAGAGAAAGGGGGGAAATTAAGGTAAAATTATCAGACAGTTGGGGATGGACGAGTCGGTAGACCTCACGGTGTGCAAAGCGTGCAAGATCTGCTGCGGTGACGTTTCACCACCTCACAATCCTGGCAAGTTCGCCTGCCGCATAGTCAGCGCGTCTCATCGTTTGTTACATCGGCTTCATTACCGCTACCGTCTCGATCTTTCTCCAGTTTCGTTCCTCGGTCTCCGATTGTAGGACAAAAACGCTACCGTGGCTAAATTCATCGCTTATTCGAGAAACGGAAGAAATTCCGGTGAGTCTGGTTTTGGTTTATTATTCAATAATAAACCATTCTAATCGCCCGGGGAAAAAAATTTCCTATTTCCTACCCACCCTCAAAACTTTTGAAGGCATGTAAAGACCGAATATCCGATTAAAAAAATGTACTTCATTCAGCTGTACCGTTAAGCGAAAATTTTCGCTTATAATTTTGAAATTGTGAAAATAAAAATGATTGAAATTACAATAGTTGCTACGGGGTTTTCTCCCATAGTTACCAATCTGTTTTTGGATTATTAAGTACTAGTAATAATACATAGTAATCTCGCCTCCTCGCTCATTTTCTGGATCAACCAACTCACTTTTAGGCATATTATGTTCCTGGACCTTTCTCTGTATTTAATTCTGTTCTTACCCAAACTTATGTAATTGTGCCTGTCCCGTGTTATTATAATAAATAAATAATCGCCCAAGAAATACAATTTTTGGTTTATTATTCAATAATAAACCATTGTAATCGCCCACGAAAAAAAATTTTATAACCCCCCCCCCTCAAAATTTGGTGTTTTACGTTTCAAGGCATGTAGAATCCGAATATCCAATAAAAAAAATTCTGTCTGTCCGCCGTACGCCGTACGCCGTACGCCGTACGCCGTCAACACTTTTCCGGCCAAACCGTAATAGCTAAATTCTTGAAATTTTCACCAAAAATCAATCTCGGTCCTACGACGGCCCAATTTTCGAACCAACTTGCTAGCTCAATTTTAAGGGTGTTTTTGGGGGGTTTTGAGGGGGAGAAAATTCATATTTTCCAAGGTTTTTCAGAAAAATGTGTACATGGTATCAAATTCTATAGATTTTTGGACGCTGAATCGAATGAGACCATTGCCGGGTCGGTAGCTTTATTGGTTCTCGAGTTATCGCAGCTTTTGTGCCGACTTTGGGAGAATTTCAGAAATTTGGCATGAGGGTATAACTCGAGAGTTCTTGGAGCTATAAAAATCGTTCTGTACTCGATGGAATGGTCGTCAAACATTCTTTCCAGCTGTATTGTTAGACAAAAAATGTTGCTTTCAATTTGAAAACTAAGACAAATAAAATTTATTGATTAAAATTACAATAGTTGCTACGGAGTTTTTCCCGATAGTTACCAATCTGTTTTTGGGTTGAAATGTTCACACATGTTCTGAATAATGACTATCTGAAATGGATAGTCTTCTGAAATTATATTATTTGAAGCGAAGGAATAATAAACCACTGTACAATCATTTGCAGCGTTTTTATTGGATATTCGGATTCTACATGCCTTGAAACGTAGAACATCAAATTTTGAGGGGGGGTCTCTCTCCAATTATTAGAAGATTTTTTTAATAATTTTAATTACTATCCCAAATGGATAGTCTTCTTAAATCATTATTGGAGCGAAGTAATAGTTAACCTCTGCACAATCATTTGCAGCGTTGTCATTTTTATTTTTATTAATCATGGCCGAAAATGAAAATGTAGGGATTTTACAGGCGCGAGACGCAGACACGCTTTAGAAAACACACCTTTACATATGCCTTTTATTCCAATTTACCTCTCTCCATGTTTGAACCCGTGATTCGAATTGGAAAATCAAACGCCACTTCGGAAACTCAGAGGGACAAAGGAAATTCCGCCGGGTAACTTTGCAAATGAACCACACGAGGCAGATGGTATCATAATGAATTAGTGTTGGCAATTCTCGCTGCCCCTTACCTTCAATTGAGTTGTTGATATCTTCTGTCGGACAACGTTATTCAATCAACGATGGAATACGATTATGAAGTATCGATGAATAATTATGATCGTTATTATTATTGTTGAGTATAACACGCGGTGTTTACTTATTTGCAGATAAACCGCGGAGAGAGTTAATTGAATCGTTAAGAATCCATCGAGTCAATTGTATATTCTTTTCTATTTTTTTTCCCCAGAATTACGACTATAAAACATGGCGAGATCGCACATCGCTCGATAAAATACTTCCATAAAACCCCAAAAATACCATTAAAATTCCCACTCAATTTTTGGAGCTATAAAAATCGTTATATCGTTTGAAATGGTCGTCCAACACTCTTTATAGCTGTATCATTAGTTGAATGGCTTAACTTTTAATTTGAAAATTAAGAAATATAAAAATGATTAAAATTATCAGTTGCCATAGTTGCTATGGAGTTCTTCTTCATAGCTATACCAATCTCTTGTTTGGTGGAAAGTTCACTAATGTTGTTGTATCCCAAATGTATTGTCTTCTTAAACCTTAATTAAAACGAATAATAAATAATAAATAAATAAATTAAAATAAAAATAATAAAAATTAAATATAAATAATAAATGATCCACTTCATTCCCAGCGTTTTTTCGTAACTAATTCAATGACAGAGTATTGAACCCAGTAATTAGTATAATCAAAATTGACCGATCATCATTGACAAAGTTTCTTTCAAAAGGAATCAAAGCTCCCTGAACTTTTCATTTGTGTAGAAGTTGAAAATAATCCCATAAAAGCGTAGAGCCATTCTTTGGTCAATAGAGATTTTTACCTTCGAATAAGAGAAACGTCGAAAGGCGAAAATTGGAAGCGGAGAATTCTTGGAGTCGGAATCAAACGGCTCCTCATTGTCTCGTTTTTCAGTCCGTCGAGGTTACTAATTATGAACCGAAAGGCGAGACAATGAGGACGTTCATTTTCATTAGAACAACCAAGTACCATCGAGGTTCCTAGCGGTCAGTTTCCATTAACACAGCGTTGTTATTATATCACAGCCATTGTAAATCTGATTTTATGCTCGAAATCGTTTCCACCTCTACAAACATCATTTTCCGTCGTAAATTTATTATTTATTTTATGATTATTATTTTTTTTATATGCTACGTTATTTTAAAGGATCTCAAATATGTGATGAAATTTCCCAATCGTGAACAAGCTAATTTCGTTTATCCCAACTGAAACTAAAATTTTTATGCCCTGTTCGATTCAGCGTTCAAAAATCTATAGAAATTGATACTGAAGACACCTTTGTCTAAAAACTACAAAATCTCTTCTCGAAACCCCCAAAAATACGTTTAAAACTGACGCAGCGATTTGGCTACGGAATTGAGTCATTGTCAGGCCAAGAATATTTTTTGATGAAAATTTCAGGAATTTACCTATTATAGTTTCCTCAGGGATTGAAGGCGGACGGACAGAATTTTTTATTGGATATTCGGTTTTTACGTACCTTGAAACGTAAAACATCGAATGTCGTGGAGGGGAAGAATTTTTTTAGTGATAATAAACCAAAAGAGTTTTTTACGTTGGGAACTAGGGATTTTAAAAGGGTCTAGCGGGACATCCCCTAATAAAGTTTGGCATTTTCGGTTAATCACACAAGAGGGTTAGCGGATGAAAATATGGGACTTGACCGCTCGAACGGAACGTCATTTTTATAAGCGATGCTTAATCGATATAATCCCGGGCGAATACTGTCGAAGTGAATGGGTTTTTTTTATAGCGGATCATCCGGCTTGGAGGATTTTCCTCTGTTGCAAATATAGATATCGTGCTGTCAATAGGAAAAATATTGGAATAGATAGTAGCTTTGAGTCGGCAAACAGAAATCGCCGAACGCAAAATATAGCGATTTATATCGAGGAATTTATAAAAATCATATTAGAATTACGTGACACTCACGATGGTCTCAATTTGAATATTCACTTGAAATCATAAATGAGATATCGATGATTCGAATGGGATGAACCTAATATTTGTTTTAGTCGAGACAAATCTGAGGAAGGTTTGACAGTTCTAGTCCCAGGAAAGAAAACCGTACGAAATAGGGGAATAACGTGGAAGTACGGTGTGTGATCCGACGGTAAAAATCAAGCGTTTATGAAAAGAATTTTTCACAGCTTTACCGTTAAAATATCGAATTTTATGGTCTTTAGAAAACAAAATAGAAATTTTTTTCCAAGGTATCTCGGAAGCACTGTGTGCTATCACAACTTCGATAATGCCTCATTCACCATACGAGACGATTCCCTTAAAATATATATCGATTGAATAATTGAAATTAATTAAATAATAAATTATAATGGAAGTCATTGAATAATAAACCTCTGCACAAGCATTTGCATCGTAATTTCCATACTTCCATTTACCGCGAGAACAGGAGGGAAATCCCTTCAGTACTGAGAGTACTAAGTTAGCGAATAGCGGAGTATCGAAGAAAGGAGAGAATCTATAATAGGAAAATACTTCCTCGCGGATATTGGAGTTTTTTTAGTTCAAATCCGTCCTGCGGTTCGAAAGAGAAAAGTTCGGGTAAGATGGGCTCGACTATTTCTTCGCGAAGGGAGTCGAACTTTTCACCGGAAAATATCGAAACTTAACGTCGATTTTAGCTCGACCTCGTACGCTTCCTTAAAGCCAGAATTGAGGTTTCGAGAAAACATTCATTTCACATGTCAGAGTGGAAAGTGAGTCGAGAGAAAAGCGAACGACGGGCGTTAGGATATTTTACTGGCAAACGTGGAAAACATGGAATATCGGGATCGTCCAAAAAGACGAATTCGGGAAGATTATTGGGATATTTTTTTTCACGTACTATAGTCCGTGTTCAAAATAAATGGATGCTATCGCATCTCGGAGGAAAAACAATGATATTCAGAAAAATTTTCATGAAAATGATCCATGATCCATTATGAAGTTTTTGATCACACACAATATTTACCAGATTAATTTTTCTACAGGGTGTAATTAATTTTGAACGGTCAAGGTCTTGAAATGTCCGTGACGATAGGTACATGATGCCTGATTATTATCATTATAGCCACACTTTTTATTTCCACGTTCCTTATTAGCATAAATTACGTAAATGTTGGATTATTATTCAAAAATAAACCATTGTAATCGCAAAAGGATAACAATTGTCTAACCTGCACTCAAAATTTGATTCTTTGTTATAGTTATTTCAAGGCGTCTAAAATCCGAGTATCAATTTAAAAAATTCCGTCCGTCCGCCGTTAACACTTTTCTGACGAAACTATAAAAGCTAAATTCTTGAAAATTTCACCGAAAATCAATCTTGATCTGACAATTCTTTAACCAAATCGCTTTCAATTTTGATTGAATATTGACAGCGAGAAATAGAGTTCTTTTTTTAAATTAAATCTACAATCTATATCAAATAGAGCTGAGTGAGAGTGGTTTTTCACTTCAATAAATGCTTTATACAAAGTTCGTGATTTTATAATTAGTCGTACGAGGTTTGTCGACTTGAACATGAAAGTATACTGCGTGTGATCTATATTCATCCAATATTAACCAATATTAATCAAATCTATATTAATTCAATTTTTTAATTTAGTTTTCAACTATTTGAAATCGTCTACATGATCATAATTATTGCACCTATGAAGAAGGCAAATAATCTTTCCGTTACTTTTAATTATTACGTTTAATTATATTTTCAAGTTTTCAAATGACGAATCGTATTTTATGCCCAGAAAATGCTGCATATTTTCAGAATTCATGGGCTAATGAGTTTAAAAAATAGTTTCATGTTCTGTCCGTATCATGTTCTTTCTGTCTCTCCGTACAAATATTTTTTATTCACCGTCTAATTTATTATTATTTTTTTCATATTTTTGATATTTTCTAATTTTGGAATTCGAATGATTTCAACATTTTTCAGTGCACTGACCTGATCATCATGAAAATAACGAGGAAATTGCCGGCCACGGAGACGACAGTAAGGACAGCGTAGACTGCGGCGAAAATAAAATGGTCGCGATGCTTCGGCGGAGGAAAACTAAACCAATGCGGATTGACGAGTTTCAAATAATCGTCGGTGAACCAAATCGACCGCCAATTGTCGATCGGGTAAAGGTGAAGGTATGAATGCGAATCGTTGCTCACTGCCGACGTCAACTCATCCTCGGCGATTCCAACGTCTTCCGCGTCTCCGACGTCGAACGGCTTTGATTCCGCTAAGCATTTCAACCTTAAGCGGTCGCAATCGGACACGAATCGACAGACGTCGGTCGCTCGAAGCGGCTGCGCCGCCACGAGGAACGCAAAGACCGTCACGATCCGCATGACGTCGTGACGTTCAGCGCCAAACGGCAACCGGTCGGAAACTGGCGGCCTCCGAGGTCCTTCGCCGCCCCCGACCTGCCCTAAAAAGGTAGGCCGCCTCCTTCCCGTCTTCAGCTGGTCCTCGTTCTCATAAGATTCCTACAGTTATTACTCGATTCCGCGGGAGATTTTATTTCCACGAAACCTTCTCGTTTTCCTTGCGAGAATTCTCGTCCAACCGAACCAAAAGCGAACGCTTATTGGATGATAGTTGATCGGATCGGCTAAACAGGAAACAAGGCAAGAAAACGTAATTGGGGATTGAAATTACGCTGATTTAGTACGCTTGGGAAGGTGGTAAATTATGGTATCTCGACAAATATCAGGGAAAACTCCCTAGCAACTAGGTACTTTAATTTTTATCATTTTGGTTATTATTCAATTATAGACCATCGTAATGGCCCAAGAAAAAAAATTGTTACCCCCCTCAAAATTTGGTGTTTTACGTTTCAAGGCATGTAGAATCTGAATATTCAATTAAAAACATCTGTCTGTACGCCGTACGCAGTCGACACTTTCCCGGCCAAACTATATGATAGGTACATTTTTTAAATTTTTATCAAAAATCAATCTCGGTCTCACGACGGCCCAATTCTTGAACGACATTGCAAGCTCAATTTTAAGGGTATTTTTGGGGGGTTTGAGGGGAAGAAAATTCATATTTTCCAAGGTTTTTCGGGAAAAGGTGTATTTGGTATCCATTTCTACATATTTTTGGACGCTGAATCGAATGAGACCATCGCGGCGTCGATAGCTTTATTGGTTCTCAAGTTATCGCAGCTTTGGTGTCGAATTCGGGAGATTTTCAGAAATTTGGCATGAGGGTATAACTCGAGAGTTCTTGGAGCTATAAAAATCGTTCTGTACTCGATGGAATGTTCGTCAAACACTCTCTCCAGATGTATTATTAAAAAAAATTTTGCTTTTAATTTGAAAATTAAGAAAAATAAAAATGATTAAAATTACAATGGTTGCAATGGATAGTATTCTTAAATCGTTATTGAAGCGAAGGAATAATAAACCACTGTTCAATTATTTGCAGCTTTTTTGGTATTTTCTTGTGGTTTTTTTAAATATTTGAATTGTACATACCGTGAAACGTAAAACCTCAAATTTTGAACGGGACTTGACTTTTTTCGTCTATTTACGGGTGTAATTATCGTACATACTGTTAAAACTTGAATCAAAATCGGTGGAATCTGTAGAAAAGGGTGTAAAAACGGAAGACAGGGTTCAAAAACGGTATAAACATTGATATATAGATCACACAGAAGTTTCATGTTTGTGTGCAACAATTAGTCAATCACGAAATCGAGAAATTTATCCCTTCGTCATATTACCATAAACATGGGAGAAATCGTAAATTATATACGAATAGGAATCTATTTCACGTCGAGTTTGAAACAGAAATCACAGCTTTTCGAATAGTTGATTTCTTTAAGACTAATTTAATAATACATCTAATCTGGCGAATGTTCGACCATTTTACAACCAGTTGTCTAAAAAAATAAGATAATAATAACAATAACATCGCAAGAAATAGGAGAAAACCGTAGAAATACGCATCATTCTCTCACCATAAAAAATCAAATTTAAAATTCAAGAATTTTATCAATAAAAAAATATTAAACCTTCATGCTTGCAGAAATGGAAAAAGAAAAAACTTCAAACATGACATTTTGATTAACGAGATAGATCTATCGGCCAATCTAGGTCATTTAATTCACACATTCATGCGTTTATATAGTCTTCATTAAGCCTGCTTGTCGTTATAAGTTAGAAACAATATCGATAATTCACGCTTGAGTCCGCTCGCGTCGGATTGATAACCGCGTCGATCCGTCAGATCGCCAAATGGCCGCTTGATTACTGACGGCGGTGTCGGCGCGTCGTTTTTCGTAAATTTTCGGACACCAGAGGCGCAGGAGTTCACGCCTGAAACGCGGATGGTTCAACGCGTAGAGGAAAGGGTCTATGGTGGCTGCGGTCTTGCAAAACACGGCCGGCAGCATCGTCAGCAACGGCGTCAGCAAATGCCTATTTCCCGAGATGCCGGTAAGTGCGACGGCAGCGTACGGCGTCCACGACAGGAACCAAACGGCGATCATCAAGACGACGAGAGCAGCGAGACGGAGCTCGACTTTTCGCTGCTGGCGTTCTTGACCGATCCGTGTCAAGCTCGAGCCGAGTACGTGGTGACAAATCTTATAATAGCTCGACGTGATGATGGTGAAAGGGACGCACCAGGCGCCGACGAAGAAGACCAAAATGAACAAACGGTTCGCCGTATTTTCGCTGATGTAATCGAAACTACAGCTTGTGAGGTAGCCTTCGGGAACGTAAGGCTTTATGCCGAATCCCCGCCCCGTGAACGGGAGCGTGGCGAAAAATGCGGCGTAGAGCCAAATGAAAGCGACGGTTATTGCTGCCTTTTTGTGGGTCAGTTTGTGTTCCGGTTCGAACGTGTGGATGATGACTGAGCAACGGTCGCAGGCGATGAAAGCCAAAGATGTGCTCGCTGCGACGCCGGTCAGGCCGCCGATCACCCCGTACAGTTGGCATCCTAAAGCAATAAAAACGAAAAAACGAGGTATAGTAAGTAGCTGTTAATCGATCGAAGAGGTATTGATTTTAAGCCATGAGAGCACCAGATAGTAATTAAACATCACAAGACTCTAAATAAGGGGAATCAGTCAGACTTGGTTTGCTGTGAAGTTGGGACGATTTTATTATTTTTTCTTTTCAGGTTTTTTTACTGTATGCATTTCTGAGTTCGGTTTTATTTTTCAAGTTTTTGCGTCCCTATTTCGAATTGTTCCTTGCAGCCCAAGTTACACCCGCATTTTTCTTTTGTTTTAATTTTATTACGGACATTTATTTTCATTGCAAAACACACGAAATACTTCAGAAAAAGCCGAAAAACACCATTTTCTCACTCCCCACCGACCGTTGAGTCTTTCGGAGTCTTCGCCTCCTTCTTCTCCTGGTTTGTCAACTCCTCCGTTTGAATCCATAGCGCAGTCTCCACTCCATTTGTGGCATGCACAAGCGTGCGGCCGGTCCGTTCCTCTTCTCCGCCGACAGTGCCCGCAACGCCTTGGAAGGTGGATTCTTTCTCATTTTTGCCGATAGTATCAAGATCATCCACCATGTTTACGCTTCAGCCAAATGCATACTGGTGACTTACCATCGTTCTTTCAACTGTCGCCATCGAGAGTAACTCGGCGTTTTTCCATTCTCTCCCTCAGCTGTGCGTTATCTCTGCGTTCTTCTGGATGACTAGCTCAATTACAATATCTCTCCGATTTCATCCCGATGTCTCTCTCTTTCCACTCATGAGAATTCCCACGTTCCAGCTCTCCTGGTCCTCAATCGTGGTCCAGCCCATCCTGATTACGCATCGGTACTTTAAAACCTGTATCCATTGGCTACAATGCCTAGAACGCACATGTCCTGTCGTGACCTCTCTCATATGCTTCTCTCTGTTCCGATCGACTCGTCACCACTTCTGGAGCTCGCGGTTCCCCGCTACAGAAAGTCTTTTCTGCTCCCTTTTCCTCCGCATTTCCGTTTCCATATCTTTACCATTCCCCTCTCAAATTTGAAAACTATTCTTCTCCCTGTGCCACTGTCCTGGTGCTCACTTTTAATTTTTTTTTTTTTAATAATATCCAATAAATTAATAGTAATAATAAACAATAGCAAAAATTATACCAATAAAATAAAAATAATAAATAAATATTTCTTTAATTTTAATTTATATATTTTATTTATTTAGAAAATTTATGAATAAATAAAATATAAATGAAGTTTCCGAAGCAGCCAAAGGCTTTATGATCATAGAGGCATTCATTAATTGATTAATATCGTTCATAGAGGCGCTAATCGATCCTAGAGGCACTGGCGCCCTATATAAGGCGATTGTCACTATTATGCCTTGCTAGACCCTGTAATCTTTTGGTTACAACGAAGTATTTATGTACCGCCAAAGCGAGTACGAGCATTATGACATTATTTTTAGCTGCTCATACTCGTTTTGGTTTATTATTCAATAATAAACCATTGTAATCGCCCAAGAAAAAAAAATTTCTAACCCCCCCTCAAAATTTGATGTTTTACGTTTCAAGGCATGTAGAATCCGAATATCCAATAAAAAAAATTCTGTCTGTCCGCCGTACGCCGTACGCCGTACGCCGTACGCCGTACGCCGTACGCCGTACGCCGTACGCCGTACGCCGTACGCCGTACGCCGTACGCCGTTAGCAGTTTTCCGGCCAAACTATAATAGCTAAATTCTTGAAATTTTCACCAAAAATCAATCTCGGTCCTACGACGGCACAGTTCTTGAACCAACTTGCTAGCTCAATTTTAAGGGTTTTTTTGGGGGGTTTTGAGGGGGAGAAAATTCATATTTTCCAGGGTGTTTCAGAAAAATGTGTACGTGGTATCAATTTATATAGATTTTTGGACGCTGAATCGAATGAGACCATCGCCAGGTCGATAGCTTTATTGGTTCTCGAGTTATCGCAGCTTTTGTGCCGAATTCGGGAGATTTTCAGAAATTTGGCATTAGGGTATAACTCGAGAGTTCTTGGAGCTATAAAAATCGTTCTATACTCATTGGAATGGTCGTCAAACACTCTCTCCAGCTGTATCGTTAGGCAATAAGTTTAGCTTTTAATTAGGAAGTTAAGAAAAATAAAAATGATTAAAATTACAATAGTTGCTACGGAGTTTTCTCTTATAGTTACCATCTGTTTTCCGGTGGGAACGTTCACAAATGTTCGGAATATTCAAAATCACAAATGGATAGTCTTTTTAAATCAATATTGAAGCGAAATAATAATAAACCACTGTACAATCATTTGCAGCGTTTTTTCCTTAGGAAAATCAAGGCTCGTGGATAAGTTGATACTGTCAAAGGTAATACTATGTTTTATCATCGAATAATACCAAAACGGGGAGGGAAAGTGGGGGGGGGGGACGTTTCGGTTTTCTTTTGGCAAATAATGAGACGAAGTAAGGGAAGGGATTTCAGAGGGATGAAATTCGAAGAGAAAACTTTGGTTGAACTTCGTGTATGGCCAGATGAGATGATTTTGCAAGAGATGGCGCGGCATCATTAGAAAGAAAAAATCGTCCGCGTGTGGGGTAGTTTCAAATTTTGGATCAATGGAATATTATTTATAGGTCAACAAGTACAAATTATATTTGAATGGATATCATCCTTCAAGGCGATTTCCATACGGAAAGAACGTGAGCGTAGAGCCAACTTAGATTATATAACCAACTTAGATTATTAGATTATTATTATTATTAGATTATTATTTTTTAAATTCTCCTCTTTTTCACCTATATAGCCGGTGATCGGTCCGAAGTTCAAACTGTTGTAAATAAATATTGGCCCTCTCGACATCATGAAGAAGTCGGCCACCGCTAAATTGGCGACCAAGACGTTCGAAGGAGTTCTTAGGCTTTTGAACCTGCAAGAAAAAATATCCTGAGATAAAATGAGAGTGACGAGCTATGGTGAAAAATTGTCGAGCTCTCCGCGTGAAATATTTTATTCATTCTAGACGATTAGTGTGAAAATTGGACTATTTTTGTATGTAGGAGACATTGGAATAGGGGAACAACTCGGAAGTACTATGTGTGAGTCAAACGACAAAATCAAGCATATTATTCTTTCTATTTAAAAAAAAATCAAAACATAAACCGGTTCACAATATTAATTTTCACTGCCTGAAAAAAATGTAGTTGAAAATAATTTGAACGCTTACATCTCTATCCAGAATTAAATCAAGGCTTATTTTGAAATGGAATCTATACCTATCTATGATAAAACATGGAGATAATCGGAAAATCAAACCAAATCATGAAAATTGAGCGTATTAATACAGCAATAGAGCCAGAGGAATTTTACCTGATAAGATAATAATTTACCTGATAATAAGAGCGGCGAATTGTCATTAGTCAAGTTAATTCCAACGTACGAGAGTCTTACGAGTAGTCTTACGAGAATATGGCCGAACAGATGAAAGCTCTTTTCTCTATTCACCTTGACAGGCAATTAGGCCTAGTTAGTTCGCTCAGATGTCAAAACCTTGTAAGCTATTAAAATACCATTCGTAGCTAGAATTTTTCGTTCAGAGTGGGAAGCTTGCAAAACTAGGTTACCTAATCAGTAGTTAGGTATATTTTCCCGGAAATTCTCTTTTGTTCCAATCTACTCAGAATACGTTTTCGTTGTTTTTATTGATAATATTATATAACTTAGCTTCAGGTTTATTATTCAATAATAAACCATTGTAATGGCACAAGAAAAAAAATTTCTAACCCCCTCAAAATTTGATGCTTACGTTTCAAGGCATGTAGAATCCGAACATCCAATAAAAAAATTTTTTTTAATAATCATAAGATACTCAGCAACGGCTATGCTGGAACCGATGGAAAGTCCAATCAAGTGCAGTATCTAATAGACTGTGCCGCTGTGTGTCTTTCCCGTCCAACTTCCTTCTAGCCTTCTTTCCTTCCTCTCGTGAATTCCCATTAATTCTTTCAATGTAGAGAAAACAAAATTAAAAACGTTTACCTGTTGAGCCCATAATGTACGGCTACAATTACGGCTACAACTCTTAGGTAATTAGTAATCACACTATCTTACTACGATTGAATAGAGTGTTATTATACAACTAGCCGTACACGTAACGATATCATAACATTTTTTGGTTGTTGTACAACTCTACTGGGAACAACGTCACGTTACGTAACATAACATAATTTTGATTGTGTGCCATAGCAAAGACAGAAAAATGTCAAAATTCTGTCCACCCGCCGTTCTACGTACGCCGTACGCCGCCAACACTTTTCCGGCCAAACTATAGTATAGTATTAACTAATTAAATAGTAGTACTAAACTATAGTATAAAAGCTACATTCTTGAAATTTTCATCAAAAATCAATCTCGTTCCTACGACGGTCCAATTCTTGAACCATATTGCTCTCTAAATTTTAAGGGTATTTTTGGGAGGTTTTGAGGGGGGGAAATTCATATTTTCCAAGATTTTTCAGAAAAATATGTATTTGGTATCAATGTCTAGAGATTTTTGGACGCTGAATCGAATGAAACCATCGCGGGGTCGATAGCTTTATTGGTTCTCGAGTTATCGCTGCTTTTGTGTCGAATTTGGGAGATTTTCAGAAATTAGGGTCTCGAGCTCGAGAGTTCTTGGAGCTATAAAAATCTTTCTATACTCATTGGAGTGGTCGTCAAACACTCTCTCCAGCTGTACCGTTAGGGAAAAAATTTAGCTTTTAATTAGGAAATTAAGAAAAATAAAAATGATTAAAATTACAATAGCTGCTACGTACGCAGTTTTCCCTTATACGTAGTTACCCATCTGTTTTTTGGTGGGAACATTAATTTCCGAATATTCAGAATAATTACTATCACATATGGATGTTCTTCTTACATCATTTCTGAAGCAAAGGAATAAAGCCTTCTACAATCATTGGCAGCGTTTTTTCTTCTACGGTTCCAATGGTTCATTGTTGAATAATTGTTCTGAAAATGTCTTCGGTTTTGGCCTTTTTCAATTTTATCCTGAAAATCAACAATAATATCCTTTTTCCGGTGTTTTATTGAATAATATCCCGTTAATAATTATCTCTGAGAAAATTAACACCTGCTTGGGACATTATTTAAGGTGCGCCCACACAGCTAACATCGACCTGGTCCCGTCGGAAGGTTCTCTCTCAGGCACTCATCAACGCAGGAACAACCACGGGTCGTTCCGCTTAGCGTATTCGCGCGTCCACACTGCTGCTTCGCAGACCAGCTAAGGCGATCGCATTAGATCGCGGTGCGGACGCGTCCTGAGACATTTTCTAATGAGTGGAAGCTATCCTTCCCGATATGGCCCCGTGCGATTCAGCGATTGTAATATATTGAAATGAACAATCTGTGATAGGGAAGAAAAAGAATTCCACCTCGTCAGAGCACTATAAAAAATGAAAACTTTGATTATGCACATTTCGGCGATGGAGCAATGTTGTCCTATTCATAATAAACGCGATAATGTTTTGAAAATAATAAGAATCATATAGAATCACTGAAAAAAATCCCTCGATATTCAGCTGGCTAAAAATCGGGTCCCATCAATAACAGTTTTCCTGATTCTTGCTAACGTACATTTTTTTATTGTTCGTTTATTTTATGACTAGGGGCTGAGCGCCCCTGGCGGCTTCGCCGCCCAACCCCCTGTCGGGGGGTTTGCCCCCTACTCCCCCTGGCGCGGCCCGTCGGAGGGGCTTCGCCCTTCCTGCCATGCCTTACAAATCGGCGGGGCTGTTGGCCTTGTATATGGTTTAGTAGTTTATTATTTGTGTACGGAGAGTGTGGATCTATAGGTATTGTTATTAATAGTTTTTATTATTCGGTATGCAGGTGGTGGGGATTGCATTGTACTTAGTAACATAAAGTATTGGGTTTTTCAACTTGGGCAAAGTTTTAGCGGAGGTGGACGTTTCAATTTTTAAGTTTTCCAAGATTTGTAACTTGCACGGTGGATAAGTTTAACAAAAAATCGTCAACTCAGATGTTTGAATATACCAAAAGATAGGTAATTTCACTGTCCACAATTTCCCCATGCAATGTACCTATCCATTTATCAACCGTTTCTGCGTTATTCAACAATATTGGTAGACTATATACGAAAACATCACATTTTTCAACTTTAAACCTTCTTAACATCTATTTAACGCAAAAGAAACAAAGAATGAAGCATATATTATTGATATAAACATCATCAACTATCATTATGCTGAATTTGAGCGAAATCGATTGCAAAAAAAGTTTGGCGAAAAATCCTAGGGGTACCCCTGCGATTTTTTTCAACCGAACAGTTAACGATTTTTTACTCCTCTCTCAATAGAGATAAAAATCTGAAATTTTCAGGAAAGTCGTATCTTGCCAAGATGTATTTTTGTGATTTTTTTCTATTCTCGGAAAAATCCGCAAGTGGTTGAAAAAAATCAGTTTTTGAAAGCTCAATAATTGACCTTTAACCGTGCTTTTCGGGGTCAAAATTCGTGTAAATAAATTATTTTAATACGCAGGAGTCTTCATTTGAACGCCTTACACACGTACATAGCAAAAGATTTGGTGAAAAAATTTTAAACGGCGCCTCAGAAATTATTTTCCGTAAATCGAGTATTTCACCGATCGAATTGCGAGCTCCGCTGGCAGTGAAAAATTAAAGTTTCGTTTTCAAGCGAATTTGAAAGCGATTCTTATAGGAAATTTAACGCTGAATCCGAATTAGACGTCAAAACGGCGGTAATTTGACGATAAATATCAGTTTTTCCAAGTTTCAGTACAACACTGTTATTATGTTTTTCAACTTTGAAAATTCGTTGGAAACACTGTTCGAATTTGATTAATTAATGATTCCTACAGGAAATTAGACGCAGAATCCGAATTTAAATTGAAAACAATCAAATTCTAACGAGTAGGTAATATTATTTTTTTGAATTTTTCGATTTTCATACTTTTGGAGTTTCAACTTTGGAATTTGTTTCGTCTCGTTCGCGAATTGTGAAAAAATAATTGAGAAATTTTAATTGAAAAAAAAAAGATTTATTTTGTTTTCGAGATATATATTCCACTTTATGTCAAAAAATGTGTTTTGAGTTTTCTTCGAGCGCGAATAGCACCGCGGGTACATAACATAAAAAGGGCAAAAATGTATCCAGGAATTTCGATTTAATTGACAAATATAGTATCAAAAAATTTTTATCGTTTCACAGTTTTACTCTAGCCGTTTGAGTTTTTTCAAGTCCTCCTCCTGGTTCTGTAGTTTTTTATACATAGATAGATAGATGGAATTATCGGTAGAAATGAACATACGATTTAAGTAAAATTGCTTCTATAAAATTAGTTATCTAAAATCCGGCGATTACCTGACGATCATGACGAAAACGAGGCTATTTCCGCAAAGGCTTACGGCGGTGAGTATGAAGTATACGGCTGCGAAAGCGTAGTGCGCTTCGTGCGACGGAGGAGGAAATTCCATCCAGTACCGATTGACGATGTCGTCGTACTCGTCGTCGTACCATCCTCGTTTCCAGTCGGATACCGGATACAAATGCTCGAATTTCGCCCTAGGCCGTTCCAGTCTTTGCTGCGACGGTAATTTCGTCAACTCGGCGACGGGCGTCGTCGCTTCAATCGGCGTCCAGTCGCCGATTGGAATTTCCGACTCGTTCCAGAACAATGTTCCGCTGACGTCGCAGGCGGTCAAATTCGCTGCCGATACGCCGCAGCACCAGCTGCTTTTGCGGACATATTTCTCGCCGAACTGGACGTGAATCAACGGACACTGATCGGTCGAGTAGAGAATCTGGTTGGAACGGAATACGAGCAAAGCTGCGACGAAAACAATACTGCGCGGTCCCATTTTACATTCCTGTTTCTACGATTGACTAGGAATTTTTCTCGGTCGCCGATTCCCTTCGGATCGCACGGAAAATAGGAACAAATAAACAGAAGCCGGATCCGGCTGCTAAGTGGCTATAAAAGATGTGGCGAAGCATCGTTGAGCTCGCCGATGATACAGCCTGTTTGTCCCATTACGGAGGTCTATTGACTGGCCCCTTAGTCGATATACATGACACTTCGGGCTCGTTCGTCGACGGGGAACGTAAAGCCCGCCGAGCGAAAGGAAGGAAAAGCTCTTATCGTTGAAGACATCGCTCTTCGGCTTCTGTGTCCGATGTCATAGACATGAGAAGCTCGCCGTATAGATCATCCGAAGGTCGTTTCTTGCGCCCCACCGTCGTTTAATCGGACTCGCTTTACGCTTAGCGGGCTCCTCGCTCCGTATATATTTGCGTTCATTCGTAATTTTAACGCTTTAATGAATCGATTTAATCAATGGATACGAAAGGGTTTATGGTCTCTAATAGAGAAACGTAGTATTGTTTCATTATTCAAGTATAAACCATTGTAATCACCCCAGAAAAAAATTTCTGACTCCCTCAAAATTTTAAATATTTTACGTTTCAAGGCATGTAGAAACATAAGGTCTCTTCAGTTGTATCGTCAGGCTATATAATTTAACTTCAAGTTAGTTGATTCCATTAAGTAAAATTAAAATAATTCGAATTACGAGCGTTGCTTTGGAGTTTTTCCTTATTCATTTGTCGTTACAACCACTCTAAAAAACCAATCCAGAAACGTTCACAAATGTTCAGGATAGTTACTTTCGCAAATGCATGGTCCTCTTAAATCAAACTTGAAGCAATATAATAATAAAATATTGTAATCACTCCCAAAAAAAAAAAAAATCTAACCCCTCAAAATTTGAATTTTCAGGTGTCAAGGTACGTAGAATCCGAATATCGAATGAAAAAAATCTGGCTGTCCACCGTCAACACTTTCTTGACGAAACTATAATGGCTAAATTCTAGAAATTGTCAAAAAATCAATCTTGGTCTGACGACGGCTTTATTATTCAACCAAATCGATACCTCAATTTTAAGGGTATTTTTGGGAGAATTAGTATTTTCCAAGTTTTTTTTTTTTTTTTTTTTGACATACCTACCTAGTTTGATGTCGATTTATAGAGATTTTTAGACGCTGGATCGAATGAGAACAGAACGAGTTAATAGCTTCCACAGTTCTCTAGTTATCACAGCAATTGTATGGAGTTTTCGATATTTTAAGAGTTTTGGCAAGGTTTGGAACTCAAGAATTTTTAGGTGCTATAAGAACCGTTGTATATTTGTCGGGAACTATCTTAAGCTGTATCGTTAGGCAAATAATTTTATTTTCAATTGTATAATCAAGAAAAATATAAATAATTAAAATTACTATAGTTGCTAAGGAGTTTTCAGTTAAAGTTACCAGTCGTGGAACCGTTCGCACATGTTCGGATTAGTTAATATTATCACAAATGGGATGGACTTGTTGAATCATAATTGGAGCAAAAGAATAATGGACCACTGAACAATTAGCAAATAATGAGCAACAACAATTAGCCAAAAAATGAGGAAGCAGAGTTTTGCCTCCCATCTTTTAAATATACAGAGCTTATTATTTTATTATTATTATTATTTTATTATCTTTTTCAAAAAAAAAAGTAAAATTTACTCTGCAAAGAATTTTTTTTGTTAATATTTAATTCATTTTTAAAAATTCGTTTATAAAGCGAGTACGCAGTTACCCGCTATAGGAAGTAGCGAATGATTTTTGACGCGACCGCTTACGAGTCGACAAGTTCGGCGAAAAATTATTAGCCGCACATTACATACGTTATTACATCAAGGTCACATGACATAAGCGGTTACACAATGGATGATTTATTCGCAACTAATATAATCAGCGATGATACGATCCGTGTAGCAATCTTGACGTGCCGGATTGACCCGGCTTGGAACCAAGGATGATTGAGGTGACCGCCGGATGTAATATGAGCCATCAAGTAATAAGAAAAGCATTTCCCTCGCGTAAGGCCGGATTTGAAACGGAAGCCATGACGTAACCGCCTTTTAAACTGATTGGCCCCCTCGCAGTTCAACTATACCAAACTACTCGAAACAACTACGATAATACTACTGGAACCTTATTCCCTCGGCAGTTCGGGGAATTTTCTTCGACGACTTTCCGCCCTAGTAATCACTTCATTACAATATTTTACCTCTTCGATATATTGCTGCGTTGTAATTTGGAAATCAGACGAATTTCGCCTAATCGACGATGTCACTCCATCATTACGTCATTCTCGCTGGTTTTTAGGAGAGCCGATGCGAAACAGTTTCCAACGATCTCTCGTCTTCTAAACGAAATTTATTTACACTTTTTTCTCTCGCTATCACTTCCCAAATACCTATCTTATAGTAGTATATAAACAAGAACGCTGCAAATTATTGTACCCTGGTTTATTCTTAATTTGTTTCAATTGTGTTTCATTTCATAGTGACAATCCACTTATAATAGTAAATATCTCAAACATTTTTGGTCTTTTCCACCGAACAACAGATTGGTAACTGAAAACGAAATCTCCTCGGGCAAATATCGTAATTTCAAATAGTTTTTATTTTTCTTAATTATATAATTAGAAGTCTAATTATTTGACTAACGGTGCAGCTGAAGAGAATGATTGACGACTATTCCAACGAGTATAGAACGATTTTTATAGCTCCAAGAACTCTCGAGTTATACCCTCGTGCCAAATTTGTTAAAATTTTCAAGTGCAACACAAAAGCTGCGATAACTCGAGAACCAATAAAGCTATCGACCCCACGATAGACTCATTCGATTCAGCGTCCAAAAATCCGTAGAAATTGATACCAAATAAACCTTTTTCCGATAGACGTAGGAAAATACGAATCCCCCCTCAAAACCCCCCAAAATACCCTTAAAATTGAGTTAGCAATGTGACTAAACAAACGAGCCATTGTCAGATCAAGACTGATTTTTGGTGAACATTTCAACAGCTTAGCAATTTTAGTTTCGTCAGGAAAGTGTTGACGGCGAACGGACAGAAAATTTTTTTGTGGGATACTCGGATTGAGAATAAAGGGTAAAGGGGTTTTAGAAATTAGTTTCGTTATCTTCTTTGTTCGGTGCACAAGGCAAACCTTTGTAATACCTTACGGTTATACAATAAACGATATTTCATTTCATTTCATTTCATTTTCAATAAACGGTAAGTACGTTGTGTCAACCTGAAATTATGGGAGAAGCTAATAACGTGGAAGTATGGTGTGTGACACCAGCGATAAGAATTGAGCATTGAAAAACAATTTAATACTTTGACCGTTCAGAAACATAAGATTCTTATGTCAGAAAATAGACAAAACATTTAGGATGGTACTGTGTGTCATCCAAATTTCAAGAACAGCAACTTTTGCAAATTTGCCAAATAGAACATTTTCTGACAATTTCATCAAATCTGATTTTTTTTTTTTTTTTTGTACTATTATTTTATTCAATACGTCAACGTAGAAGTAATTATATTACTATATCAATGGATTTAAAATGTACTTTTTACTACCTATATTGTTTTCTTCAAAATGGGTTAATTGAAAACACGGTCAACGGCGCGAACAAGTGATGTAATTACGGAATAAATTCAAGGGAGAAAAATTATAAGATTTTAGTTCATGATTATCCGCTAGAAGCGCTAAATACGGTAAACAATCTATCACTCACTCGTTTTTCAACCGCTGTCTCATTTATCTCCCCTTTATTTGTCCTTCACAAGTTCGCATTCCGTTCAAAAAATTTCCTAGTTTCTCAGTTCCTCGGAAGAGGGATTTTTTTCTTCACATTAGCGATCGACAGATGGCAGCACCCTGTTTAAAATCGCTCCTGCATCACGTGTGCTCGTCAACCGGTGCGTTTCCGTGGACCCGGATCAGCAATCGGTCGTTGAAATATTCACTCTGTTCCGGTTCTAGGAAATTCCATCGCAGAAATTCCATTTCTGACGTGAATATCGACTCTAATTCCCTCGTGTCCAGTGATCGATTAACTCGAGTGCTTTGCAGGAGTCACCACTGTTCCGCTAAAATGCCTTTCGCCGTTGTTGAAAGAGGAACGACCAATACGACCGATTATAGAATTTACTTCAGTAAGTAAAACTACTTTGTCTCGAATTCGTTGATAGCATTTGTTTGAGGTTGAAATAAAACGCCTGATCATTCGTTTGAGGCAGTTTCCCTAAGATTGAAATAATACTAGGTCATTGAGGACTGGCTCATGCTAATCTATTGTACGATATAGATAGAAATCGATAAATCATGTTCTCTCTCATACCATTACCGAAATTCAACCTTGACTATTTTACTTTGAGATAAAAAACCGTATCTCTCTCGTGTTAATGTGGACCTTGTAACGTTTTTTGCTCTTATCTTTCTTTTTGTTTTTGATTACCTTGACGGCTGATAGCTCATTACGTAGATGCAAGTAGGTCGTATGTGGCCATTTGTGTTGAAGAGAGCACCATGAAAAAAAAAACAACGCCTTAATTCTCCGATTTCCGTTGTGATAAATGAAACGGTTGCTGGACCGTAATTCAAACGATTGAACTGTAAATAGCAATATAAAGGGTAGGTAAAACGCGATTCCCGTTGGCGATACGTCATGGAGTGATTGAACGGGTCAGAAATTCCTTTTTTTCAGCAGTTATAGAAGGTTTTGGTTTATTATTCGTTTAGCATTCGCTGCAATGTCGGATTTTTCCAATTTGTGAATTTTCACGGTGTCGACAGACTATCGAAAAACCATAAAACCCACCGAATCGACACTATTTTCGAGTAAGCTTCAGAATGTTTTTAGAGCTACACTATTGACAAAACCGATTATTAAACTTTAATGTGATAAATCAAGGTCCGTTCTTGAATAGCCCCTCAGTGCAGCCAATTAGAAATTTACCCTGATTAGGGTGATTCGTTGGGTAATTTGAAGGAAGGCATTAGCAGCGCGGTTCACTAATCCATTGAGCCTTGACAACCCGCAACCCAGACTTGTCCTATGGTCATGCTTCCACTTGAATTTCTCCCTAATTCATCAGTTGTATCAATATCTTCCCTGATTTTCTTGGAGTACAATTTAAGAGGAATAGAAAACATGAAAATCGCGCAGTAGAAAGCGCTAGGAACTGCACTGATTCACTTTGGGTCGGCATCTACAAAAAAATTGACTCGCTTTTAGCCTTTGCTGTACACTGTGTTTGTGTTTAGAAAGTTTACATTACAAGTTACATTGCCTGTAATGCATGGATGCCTTTTGTGTAGAATCAGAGGGGATTGTTGCAAACGCATCAACGCATGCCTGTGAACTGTGCTTCAAACCGACTCAATTTTGGGTGAAATCTACTAGTAGTGCTAAACAATGTTGCTCAAGTTCTGATACCCTTAACCCACATTTTGGACAAAATGAGGTTATGATGTTTTGACCCATCCAGTGATATGAATATCAGCTTTGAGCCATAATCAACAGTATTTGCCAAATGTCAACACTGCCTATCAATTTTTTTTATAGCCTTTTTTAACCTCATGTAAAATTGTGTTTAATTCCCTTCTAGATCTACTAAGTGGTGATAGTGAAGGAAAATATTCTAAATTGGGCTTAATCTAAAAAATCCTAGATCGGAATGTAATCATAAATTAATATGTCCAGCGGGTGTGAGGGGGAGAAAAACCAGGCGACTCATTCTCCGATTTGGCTGTGGACACTATGGATCCACGTCGCCCCGAGGATGCCCGAACGAGCGAAAGTGCTCAGCCAGCAAATGAAGAATCGGAGCATGAGTCGCCTGGTTTGCTCCCCCTCACACCTCCTGGACACCAATAAATGCGACGACAAGGAAAATAATAAATTAATTTTTGAACCGAAGATACATGCCATCACAAATGGTCACCTTTGTCTTTTCAGAAAATGTCGATAACGGAGCACTCGTTTCTCCGTTCCACGATATTCCTCTCCATGCGGAAAACGGCCTCTACAACATGGTCGTGGAGATTCCTCGATGGACTAATCACAAAATGGAAGTGAGTAATCTCTTGGGTAAATATTTTCATCGGTAATCTTGGTAGTTAAGGTTCGTTGAGATGACTTTACTATGGTTCGTCATAGACGAAAGTTCACAACCTTTGTTGTTGTTTTAAGGCTATAATATATATTTACCAAGTGCTGTAATGTACTGACATTTTAAACAGTGTCTTTGGTCTGCTAAACTAAGCGATAAATATTCCCTTGCAGCTGAATTAGGACGTGCACTTAGTTTATTCTGGCCGGGCCTGTTAAATGCTTAACGTTCTCGACTCTATTAGGGTTCCATGCTTTACTTGAGTTAAAGTTGCTTCGATTTAACACGTGTAGCCCAAATTGAACCTTGAGTGCTCTCATATTGATTTACCGATCAATAAGAATATTCACATTTTTCCTTCCAGATCAGTCGAGACGATCCTTTGAATCCGATCAAGCAAGATATAAAGAAAGGCAATTTGCGATTTGTAGCAAACGTTTTCCCGCATCACGGATACATTTGGAACTATGGAGCTCTCCCGCAGGTAATTAGCAGAATTTTCGAAGACCTCGAGATGAAAATTTTATTCATTCAACGCTATTAATTTGTTAAGTTAGGTTGCTTATTTTGACGATTGCAAACTTATTTAGGTAACAGGATTTGTGAATTGTTAATTACCCTTGTGTTATCAAGATAAGAATTTTTACCCGTGTCTGACTATTAGTTAGTGTGTGTTTTAGACGTGGGAGTGCCCTGATGTGAAGGATGAACACACCGGTTTTAATGGGGATAACGATCCTATCGACGTGTTGGAAATTGGATCTCGGGTAATACATTGATGCACGTAGTAACTATTTTTAAAACTCCACTAACGCAGGCGTATTGATTTATTCAAACTAGCTTCAAAAATGAAAACTATTTGATAATTTTACAGATAGCAAAACGAGGAGAAGTACTGCAAGTAAAAATTTTGGGAGTGATAGCTTTGATCGATGAAGGTAATGGCGTTACTCTAAGTCAGATCAGCATTTGAAACAAACTTAGTATTCGCAAACCACTGGTATAAATATTATCTGTCTTTATTTCAGGTGAAACTGATTGGAAAATCGTCACTATCAATAAGAACGATCCTCTTTTTGACAGCTTAAAAGGTTCGCTCAATCTCAACAAATCTTACTATCACCTTCAACGTTCTTTCCATCTCAATAATTACAATGAACTTTCCCTTTCAGATATTACCGATGTCGATAGATTCCTTCCTGGATTGCTAAAAGCGACCGTCGAGTGGTTGAGGATTTATAAAATCCCCGAGGGCAAACCGGAAAATCAATTTGCGTTCAATGCTGAATTCAAAGACCGGGCGTTTGCCATAAAAATCGTCCAAGAGACGCACGCGCACTGGAAACAATTGGTTAGCCAAGAAGAAGCCAAGATTAATTTGTAAGTCGGTTGTGATGAGAGATCACTTTTCAAGTATTCGTATATCGTAATTATTCCGTAATTTTCATCTATCCGAATTCGTTTCAGAATGAACACCAGCTTGAATGATGGGAAAAACACAATTGCGGTGAAAGAAGCTGAGCAAATTGTCAACTCAACGCCCGCTTATGCTGTCGGCGAACCAGAGGCTGATTCGGGTAAGACCAATAATTTTTCTATTAACTTGTGGTTTCTTACTGTAAAAATTTCGCTTACGAATGTCCTTCGTTTTGCAGTTGGTAAATGGCATTTCGTCCAGTTGAAATAGCTCAGCGGTCACGTTTCTTACGTCATTCCTATTCATATCATTGTTCAACGGTGGATGTTAAATGGTGTTGATGTTTAAAACCAATAAAATTCTGTTCATCTGATGAAATCGTATATTTTTACCGCTAACTGCGTTATGTATAGATGGTGTGGAAGATAAGCTAGCCCAGCTGTTCAAAACGAACTGCTGCAGCCGGATAATTTTAAATTGAGCATTTTAACTGTTCAATTTATGCAATTTAGTAGAATTTGTATCATTCAGGGCACGGCTCCTGAAAAGCATTTTGTCTGACGAGAACGGGCAAGGCAGGCTACTGCGTACGATTTATTTGGTTGTATTACTGAACCCGCTCAGGTTAGACACTACATTGGGGGAAAGCACCCAGTTCAGCTGGATTCACAGGCCTCCATCAAATGCGTTTGGCCTTCTGATTGGCAATCAAAATTTCTTGGCTTGGTTTTTGCCAAAGATGCAAAAGCATCCTATTACTTTCATTAAAATAATATTTTTCCCGCGCCGACGGATCAACTCTCGACAACTAGCGATTATTGACCTTAAAATGATAAATTCAAAATGTTACCACTAATTGATATTTTATTCACGATATTTTCCTTACCCGCTCATCATGTAAGATTTCAGGTAATCATAAACAACCTGTACAGCAATTGTGTTAATGCTTTTATAACAGTTAAATCCACAGCAGTGTACGTCAAGCTCATTTTAATCAAGTAAATACGTAGTATTACAACCTAATAATCGAAAAATGGAAGCCAAATTAGCACGAAGCTAAAGAAAAAGTATGCCATTTAGGCGTAGAACAGATGAAAATTGTAATGTATGATGTCCCATAATATAGGGTAACATTTTGTACGAATTTATTACCATCGTTTTAGTATACAGTAAGATAATGGGCCTTTTTGTTTGTCCTATCTGGGATAGTTCGCTAGCTAACATTTATTTAGGTTGAATAGAAAAAGACGACTTTTTTGCATACCGCCAGAACATTAGCGCAGACGATTGGTACTTCTGCAGTATAAAGTAACACAAACTTGCAAGCACACCTACTAAGTTACAATTGGTAACTGACTTGAAAAACAGTAGCAAGTGAAATGTAACCGAATTGCCTGTCAGTACCTTGATGATATACATTACTTTTTTGACCTGATCCACAAATCAGGCCAGAATAATATCAATTTTCCTCTCTAACCGCTCTGTACTTGACGTACAGAAATGTACTCTATAATATCACTAGAATCAAGAGCTAGATACAGAACGATACTTGACATAATGCAAGCAAAGACTGATTTTCATTGTTTGATTGCAAGGCTCGCAGTTGGAATCAACTTACAAGAATAATAGAGAAATTTGTGAATTTCTTAACTAACAACGTTAGCTTCATATCTTGCTCAATGAAGTTAGGGAAAAGTGGATGACCAAAACGCAGAGATGACAATTCGCATTAGTGGAATTTCTTCTTTGAATGACTCGAATGATCATGTTTGGAACTTTTTGATTTCGAACTCGAAAATACGTCTTGCGACTGCTGGTGAAGAATGAATAAGCATTGATTGAGAGCGGTCAGCATTGCCTGTGATGATGCTTTAAGCATCAAAAGGTCAGGATCGACGTTTTTAAATTCTCCAGACGATGGAAGCTCGTCCGTGGCCCTGATGAGGAGAAAGTTATACTGTTCAGCACGAAATAGATGCTCCCGTACTGCCGAAAACGCATCCCAGAGCGCCAGAGAGTTACTAGATTGCAAACCTGCACAACCAATAGATATTGATTTCGTTAGACTATTCGTTGAACAAGATTGCAAGTAGGGTATGAGAAAATAAGCCGCTCTACTGAAAACCCAGCAAACCGTCACACCAACAGTTCGCACTAAGGCAGGTTTCTCATCATACGACGTTACAGTTGCAGTTGCCAGTAAATCAACAACTCACCAGAACTGCTCGCCTTCTGCAAAGTCATGTGTTCCCTAGAAGGAAGTGGAGGACTGATCTGTGCTGTAGCCGAGGCGTGAAGTTGCGATACTGCCCTAAGACGGTTCACCCACTCCTGCCGAGCGCGGGCATCCTGCGCGCGGAGTTTGAAGCTCTCACCGCTGCTTGAATTAACACTGAACGTGTTTGAGTCTTCGTCCGATGGTGATATAACAGCTGCCTGGAATGATGAATATGGTCACAAGTGAATCCCGAAGAGGCTCATTGAATATTACACATATATGTGCGTGTGTGAGTTGAAAACAAGTTTAATTCTGGATTGAGCAGAATAGCGCCACAAACTCTAGTTCTTTCCTTGAACATAATTCATTTACTTCGATTGCAGGAGAACAAAAACCACAGTGGCTGTTGGTTCTGAGAGAAACCAAAAGGAAAACTTTGTATCCCAGTTGAAATATTGACGCCATTATTCATTATTTGCTACGTAACGTCTTAAATTTCTAAATAATTGAGTCTCACCTCTAAATGCACATATCCACGCGGCTGCTGCCTCCGTTCGTTCTCGTTCAAATAATAGCTGAGTATGCCTGTATTCGGATCCAGAATGAACCAACGGAACTGCCATCCTTTCATGACATTTGTATACTTGGAAAGCTGGCCTTCATAAAGCTGACACATCATTTCCGCGCTCATGTCGCCAGGTACGGTTCGAGGGTCGGTTATATTGCAAACGGAATCCAAATGTTCGGAGATACTCGTTTTCTTCTTGCTCCTCTTCATCATAACATTTCTTATCGAATATCTAGCATTGTAATTGAATTTGAAACTCGACCTACGTCTTCGAATGTTGGAAATTGTTGATAATTGAAAGATAGGAACCGAAGTTCCTACGACAGGCGATAAGAAAATACAAGGTATAAAATCACGTCGAACCGATCAACCTCGATACGTCACCGAACGAAACGTAAACGAATTCAATCTAGGCTACGATAGGATTAAATTATTGAATCAATATTGACATAACTCAGATTGTTAATGAACGCACACAGCGAAAAGTTACATGTCCACCTCGCTTGAACAAACGAAAAATTAAACTGAATGATTAGATTTTTGCTGATAGTAAACTTGGGTTTAATAAAATATCGATACACCGATAGTTTTTCAAGATAGATCGAAATGTTTACAATAAGTTGAAATTATTTGGAATAGCTCCAATTTTCTAGATCGCCTATGAAAAATATAGAAAAAACATGTTAAATGAAATTTAACAGTCGATAAACTCAAATAAATATAACGTGGAAGTAGTGAAATTTGGCAACATAATATCGAACCGTTTCAAATATATATCGAACGAACAAAACGATAGTTGTAATTTTTATGATAATTAGCACCAAGGTTGGGGACCGTTTTGAAATTTCATTTCCTAGTAAGTACACGATGTAAATCACGCAGTGAGGCTTTAAGGAGAGAAATTGTCGAATTTTTCAAAATTCTATTCCTTCGTCAGTTTGGTAGCGTTGTCATTTTACGGATGCTTTTAGGCGATCGCAGTGCGTTCTGGTGACTGCAGCCAGTACTAATTTTAGCCATTCTTCAAACAGCTGACGAACTGTGTCACAATGGCCGATTTCGCCGATTCTTGTGACCTGTTCCAGTTCGAATCTGAAGATGAAGAAGACGTTAAAGTTTAGTAGACGAGGAGTTGACGACTGTCCGAGGTCCGACTTGTCGCAGTCGCCTTGAAGTGTTGCCCGATTATTGACGGATCGAATGAACAGCGAATTTGTGTCGAAGTGTTTTCCTCTTTGCGGAACTCCGTGCCTAAGTTATTGATCAATCCCTTAGTAAATATGAGCGTCTTGTTTTCGGTGAGCGAGAAAGTTGACGTTATGTTGTTGGCGAATCGCCCGTTCGGTCAACACTTTCTCACTGGGCTGGTCCTAGTCTCGTCCCGATAGGGACAATCGCCACTTAGTTTAATCTCATTACCAAAATACGATAACAGTGTATTAAACTGCTATTCCATTCAGTCGTGAACCGTCGTCTCAACGGAACAAAAATGAAAAAACTATTCTCGAAAATCGAGACCAAGATCGACAATACAGCTAAAGAAACGAATAGCTTCGTAGGGAAAACTTTTCTAGTCGGCCGGACGTCCGTTACTGTCGAAGAAGTTTTGGCTGAAGGTAAGAAATTAATTCAACCTGAAATAAATTGAATATCCATAGCGATTTGGTTACTAGCCGTCGAGTGGACGATCGTCGAGACTGATAAAATCAAGTGATCGCCACTCGATTTTATTATCTTTCGAATTAATGCTCTTTGTAAATCTCCACCAACTCCATTTTCGCTGGTTGAAATAATTTGATATTCTAATGAACAATTTAAGTTCTAGGCCGTTGCCCTCGAATAGAAACGGGATGGTGCAGTGGCCTAGTTCTTTTGAAGCCGATTTATCAAGAAAGTAGACCACCTCGATTAGGCAGCCTGATATATAGGCTCATTTCCAGACCAACTGGATTCTACTCAGCATCGAAATCATCTTTGTCATTTGTATTGTCCAAGATTAGCGATGTTCCTGTTTAAAATAGGATAGCCTTTATTCCATAACGTCATCCTTGATTGCTCGTTAGTTTGTCTCACTTGTAAAGGGCAGCCTTTTCCTTGTTTGTGACTTGAATTTTAAAACAGGCGGTTCTGACCTTTCACTATCAAGTGCGACGATGTACGTGCATTCGTTATACATAAATGCATAATTTGTTTCTCTAAAGGTCATCCGTCCAACAGAGTTTCAATTTAGGTACTCGTGAAATCAACTCTTACTGATCGTGTTGCAGTCTATTTTTAATTTATACCTAAAACTCGTTCGGGATTCACCTGTTTTCCGATTTCATTGTTTCTTAAGCTGGGTTCACAGGCGTCAAATGCGTCTGAGTTGCTGCGTTCAGCGTTTTGAATTGACTACCCGACGCGGGAATGCTATCACCTAGCCAATCAGCAGGCAAAACGCAGCAACGCAAACGCATTGACGGAGGCCTGTGAACTCCGCTTTAATCGAGCCTATATATTGCTGCATGATTTTGTTTACACAAAATTTCAACGTTTATCTTAATGAACATTATTGGAGTATTCGTGGTTTTTATGTTATTCGAATATCAAAAAAGTTGCATGAATCGAGCGTCATGTAGCTCCGTCAGTAATGTGTTCTAAATCGTGGTATACATGACAGAATCGACGAGCTTCAGCTGTGATAAAAGTCTGAAAATGAAGTGGAAATAGTTTTCGGAGGAGGCAGTTTCATTGCTTCCTTAACCAACTTCAGACTTAGTTATGATACAATTGTTATGATACATCATACAATCGTGTCGCAAACAGATAACACAACCCATAACAGTCAGAACACGATGAATATATATCTCGAACATGAATACCTCCGTTTCGATGTTGTTATACTTACAAGTTTTATAGCTGTGAATGACAAATTGGTAGATACATTTAAATATTGATTCGTAAATCATGGCAAATTTATCGAACCAGGCTGGTTATGAGGAATGATGTGTCAACTGTTATCTCAATTAGTGTTGCTATCTCAGTCACAAACTATAACTGCCCCGCTTTCAAAACCACTGTTCTTTTATATCGCATTTTTTTAATGGCTTGCAATTTCTGTCTTATCTTAATATTCTTGACTTGTAACATTATCGAGTTAATATGATTGCAGGTGGCTTCGCTGTTGTATTCCTTGTGAAGAACAGCAATGGAAAGAAATTCGCGCTCAAGCGAATGTTCGTTAACAACGATCATGACCTCGGCGTGTGCGATCGTGAAATTCAAATTGCTGTAAGGCGATAATAGTTGCATCACTTATTGTTGAAAAATTATCATTTGTTTTTAAAGTAATACTTTAATGTGTTATGATGACATTTATGATTCTTTTTCATGTTTAGAGCAACTTAAACGGGCATAAAAACATCGTTAGCTATGTAGATTCCTGCATTACCCCAACGGGGAACGGAGTGCACGAAGTACTTTTGCTTATGCCGTTCTATAAGAATTCTGTTCTCCAGCTAATGAACTCAAGGTACTGCAAATTTCCGTTATTTACTGTTTTTATTGCTCAATGAAATGTTATCTCAGTTTTGAACTATTTTCAACTCCACTACCATTTTTACAGATTACAAACCGGTTTCACTGAACAAGAGGTTTTGACGATATTCTGCGACATGTGCGAGGCTGTTTCTCGATTGCATCATTGTCAAACGCCTATAATTCATCGGGATTTGAAGGTTATTGAACAGGGCAATGATTCATTTCTGCTTCATTTCCGGACGGTTTGTGACCAAATTTTCCCGTTTGCAGGTTGAGAATATTTTGGTCGGCGAGAATGGTCAATACGTCCTGTGTGATTTCGGTTCAGCGACTGCGAAAGTTCTCTCGGCCAATAAACATGGAGCGTCGAACGTTATTGAAGAAATTGAAAAGTACACAACGTTGTCGTACAGGGCTCCTGAAATGGTTGATGTTTATTCGGGTAAACCGATCACCACAAAATCTGACATTTGGGTAAGTTGAAGGGAAGTTCTTTTCCAGTTTTAGCCGTTGTCACTAAATACCTCAAGCGTTCTTATTTTCAGAAAGTTTTCCCATCAGATATGGTGTCAATTATCTTTATTGCAGGCCTTGGGATGTCTGCTTTACAAATTATGTTTCTTCTCCCTTCCATTTGGCGAGAGCACTCTTGCAATTCAGAGCGGTCAGTATACAATTCCGGATAACTCAAAATTCTCTCCTGGCCTTCACGCTTTAATACGTAAGTGAATTTCGTCTTATTTTGCAGTATAATTTTACGCTAGTTCTATTATCTGAAGAGCGCACATTTCTTATTTATAGTTGCTTTTGAATTTATTGCTGTGGTGAAAATTGCTCTAACACAAAACATGAGTGTGTAATATTGTTCATTGATTATTTTCACAGGTTATACATTAGAACCAGATGCGGATAAACGACCAGATATTTATCAAGTGTCACAAATTGCCTTCAGCTTGCTAGGGAAAGACAATCCAGTCACTAATCTTCATGTACGTTGATAAACTTATATTTTTTCATAGATTCTACCTCAATACCAATGGGAGTAAATATTTACTGCTATCTTCACAGGGTACTACTGCTATTAAACTCGATGAGCTCGTTTCGTATTTGGAGAATGAATCGAAGAAGAAGAAACTGGTAACGCCGAATAAGACGCAGTCAGCTACCGCTCCGGTGGTTGAGTCAACTACGAGTATAACACCTCGGCAAAGGCCTAAACCATCATCAGCTTGCAAGCAACCTGGAGCTCTTTTCCCTCCTTCAGGTAATCTACAAGTTTTTGTCTTTATCTAGCCATAAATTTTACTGGCGATGTTGTTTTTTTTTTCTGTCTCTATGCATAGAATAGTTTAACTCAATTGAACCTAGTGTAAACTGTGAATCCCCCCCTTCTAAAAATGGCAAGCCTTTCTGATTTTCAGGTTTTCCTGACCCGTTCCGAGAAGACTCTGGCAACGAGCAAGACACTTCAAGCGTTGGTGCTTCGCCTAAACATAGAAGAAACGTCAGCGATACCTCAGCTTTCAACAAGTGAGTTAAAAGTCTGAATCATCACATTCCAATTAGTCTAGTTGCAACGCAAACATTATTATTATTTGTTCTGGCAGCATTGATGCAACAAGTGTCATTTCAATTTAGAGCGTATCATGTTTGTTGATCGTGACGTTTTTCCATTTTATTCAGTTTTTGTGTTTTGTAGGAAAATCGTATACCTATATTAGGCATTTGTAATTAACAAACAATATTGTTTCAGAGCCTTCACAACGGAAACTACTCAATTTTTAGCGCCATATGAGGCGTCAAAGCCCAAACTGGAAGAACTTGACGGCAAAGCGGTTTCGGATTCACAATTAGGATCTCAAGCATCCTTGGGCGTAAGTTGAATTGCTATTGAAATTGAAATAATATAGTAGTAATTCTACGAACAAGGCGTTGCAGAAAATGTTCGCAAAAAAAGTCATTTGGCTAGTTTAATAAATCTACGATTGAATTTCGACCTAGGCATTAATAAAAAATTCATTTCATGCATTAATTAATCAATATTTAGAACTTTTCGTTTAATGTACCTTCCCTCGATAACTGCTGTAATTTTAAAGATGATAATGTGTTTTTTTTATCTTTGCTTTTTTGTGAAAAATCATTTTTTGTGATAATCTAAGCTCCACGAAAAAGGGGTTTGTGGGGAATCAAATAGACGCATTATTCATGCTGAATCAACGGGATCAATAGCTCTATCGGTTCTTGGTTGATTGTAGTGTTGTGGTACTTGGTTGATTGTGGTGTTTTGATCTTTGGAAAGATACCATACGATGTTAATTATATAGATTGTTATTTATTTATTTCTTATAATAATCTTCCGTTTCTCGACAACCTATACCCTTCAAAAATTTGCTTGAAAAGCCAAGCTGTTTTTTTTTCTTCTTATTTCAATGCGACTTATTTCAGACCGAGTTTACCACGCAGGATGATGTTAGATGTCAATCAGCTACTACCATGCCTCCCCATTGGAATCCGTTCTACGAACCGGAATCATTTTCAAACGCTACTGAAGATCAGCTTTTTGGGGCCGAATTTGATAAAATACAAAGGGGTTCTCAGTCGAGTAAGTTGATGATTTTTCATTTTTTTTCTCTTTTTGAATTATTAAAAATGTTATCAACACTCGTTTGAAACTATAAATTGACGTTTGTTGAATGGATATAAATTTATCAGCTCTTCAAAAATGAATATTTATGATGAATTATCATTGCTAAACAGGTATTACCAATGTAAAGAGCCGCGAGAGTCTGGTAATGGCTTTCAATGATTTGAGCACCGGTCCAGTTGAAGAAGATGATCCCTTCGGAAAAGCACCCTTTTCTCTTCCAGGTAAGTCAAAGAATTTCGTCCACTTAGATCGTTTTCCTGTTAGTTCCAAGTCTAGCTATTTCCATAATTGATTTTTTTTGTCATATGTTTGCTTTTCCTTAAACATAGTCTATTTTTCTGATTGTGTACTACTTGGTTTCTAGCTGCTCGACAGAGCCTCAAGAAAAGCCCCAACAAGCCATCACCAGTTGCAACAGGTAATGAACAGAATGAACTGTAGGAAGGGCCATTAATGCTTTCTATTTGATTTTTATGCCATTCGAGTAGTCTCAATGGAATTGGTTGAGCAGGCTGCATTTGCTTATCAAAGAATGATGTTCCATATCAGTTGCTTTTTTTTATTCTTCTGCAAGAAGAAATTATAAATTTTTGAATGTTCCAATGAATTTTGGGGAAAAGATGCTGAGCATTTAATTGGAAGAATATGATATAGTGACTAATAACGTTTTTGCTGGTCGCTGTGGTATATTAAACGTAACTAATTCCTGATCATTCCAAAAAAAAAAAAAAAAACACTTCGTTCACTTCAATAATGATTTGGAAGATTATCCATTTGTGATAGTAATGGGCCAAAAATCTTGGCAAGACAGAAATGGAGAATTGGAGAACAAGTCGTCTCGAATTTCTCCTTCATAACCTCGCACCACAAGATTTTTTATACAAACTGTGAAGTAGTTGTCGTTTACACAGACTTGACAATCCTGCAATATTAAAAGTAACTGTTGATTCTCTTTTGGTTGAGAAATTACCATGCATTTTGATCTCACAGTAAAAATTCAGTGTTGTCATCAATCATTTTCTCTCAATTTAATTTTGCAGTATTTTCCCAACATTCATAGAAACACAAGTCAGTTATTCTTACGACTCAAAAAATGCAGTTTTGCTTGCTTTTCAAAATTGTAGTACGTCACTGATAAGATCGCTAGTGCATCAAAATTAAGACACTAATTATTAGGTGAGTGTCTGTTCATTTAGCGATTGGTTTGTGGTGAAAATAATTTACTGTTTGGAACTGGCCTAAAAAGTGTTTGAAGCGGTCGAGTACTTGAAGAGTTGTTACCAGTTTGAAATATTTTGTGATAAGTATATTAGCGTAAATGAATATTTTTTTACAGAGCACAAAAATATTGTATTTTAAAAAGCTCTGTGATTAAAATGGAAGCCGGTATTATATTTTCAGTTATAGTGGTGTTTGTATTGTTACTATCAGGGATGTGCTCGCTGATGTGTACAAACTACTTAGAGGAGTTTTAGAAGTTGGGCATTAACTTTGAACAATTCTGGTGCAATGATGCTCGGTTCGGAAAAATGCTCATGTCAATGTTATGCCGAGATTAACGGCATGGATCGTAATATGTTAATCTTCCAAACTCCTTATATGTAACCGAGCGTAGCGGTATTTTTTAACTATAGGGATTCTTAGTCGAAGAGGAGGTTTCTTGCAAATTGATTCTATTCTGCTTGTGTTAAGGTGACGGAAATTTTAATTTTCGAATTGGTTTGCATCCTTTCTTTTCCCAAAGTGCGGGTTTACTTTAATTATATTTTTAATTCTCCTTCCGTAACACACATCTTGGCAATAGAGTGGCTACACAGCTATAACCTCAGGGATAACGTTGGGATGAGTTAGGTTATCATGCTTCACACGCACCTGCTCTAATGAATGCTTCATGCTGAATTTGTTGTAAACAATGTTTGTTTTATCGACTGAAGGAAAACATTTTATGCGGTGCATTCTTGGTTATAAAGTCGATCTATAATGCAGCAAAAGATTTCCGGTTTCATGGCCTGGTAAATTCAACCAAGAGTAAACCTTGAGCTATGAAATCAGTTCAGAATTGGCCACATCTTCCCAGCCTTAAATACTTGTGCAATTTTTCGACCTGCAAGTACGCCAAGAAATCTTTCTTGAGGCGAGTAGGTTAAACTTCTTACTCGCCATCTTGCCAGTGATAGGTGCCAATTCTTTTGATGCAAAATGTTACTGCTTAGCATTGCTCTGAAGTTCTTTACATTTTGACCACAACGATGCTCCGCGAAGGTTCAATAAAAGTGACGTTACTCTGCTTCAAGTGCTTTTACAATTGAATCAAAATTCACAGAAGAAGCTAGGGCCTGACTATGATGTACGTGGTCCTGAGCACTCTTGCAACACTTGATAGAACTACTCCCAAAAGTCAGTGTCTTGATCTAATGCTCTTTTCAAATCCTCATAGCCGTTTATCCATCATAATTTTTATTGTTATCCTCTGGAAATAATCTCAGTTAAAACCTTCAACTGTCATTAGAAATATTTAAATGGGTGCTCACTTTCCTAGCATCGCCAAGGGATCCAACTCAAAGCGCTAATCAGAACACGACTGAGATATTAGCTTAGATCCAAACAAAATAACAACAACATTGGATAGGACTACGAAAAGAAAAGCAAAAAAATAAGTTTCCTTGATGGAAATAGAAATGCAGTCCTCAAGGTCTATAGCCCAACTCATTGCTGCAGTTATGGTTTCAGTAGTTTTATCTAAATAGTACAATTAAGCGCTGGTTGAGTGCTCTACGTACATCATGGTCAGGTCCTTGCTTCTCCTAAACTTCTTAATCTTACTGTCCTAACTGCCGTGCAGCTGTACGATGTATAGACTTTTGACAAAATAATAAAGCTCATTACTTTTGAGATAAATCCTATATTATAATTGACGGTGGCTTGGTAACTGGCTAGAGGTTAGAACTTGCGAGGTTCATCTAGTTGCTGTAAAGTTGAGTCGATATTGGCTCACGCCTGGCTATTTTGGTAGGATAGTTTTATCAACTAGCAGAGCTATGTGCTAAATACCTTTACCCATTTTGTGCTGGAGAAAAAAAAGAGAAAAAAGTCACTTAAGTAAAATATTCAAGCATCTTTAGAGGAGGGAAAAGTTGCGTGAGCTACCTGTGGCCGTTTCCCTTTGTTTAAGAGGAATTTTGGACGTATGGACACATGATATCCTGTGTAAGGGTTATTTGTTCAAAAGATACTAGAACATTGTAAATGGTCTCAAGCTTGCCGGCTATGCAGTCAATCATCGTTAAAAATATTTTATCTGTCGGTTGAAGCGGTTGACACGAGACTATTCATCTGGTGGAATTTAGCGGGCCTGAGTATGAAACCATTCATGTTCCCAATGTTGCCCCACCTACCCGCTCCTAGTTAACTATTCTCAAGCAATGTGTTTAGTTCAATTACAAAGATGACAATACTTTAATTGCGTAGGTACTTATTTTTCAAAAGATGAATCAAAATTTTCGAAATGTTCTACGATATTCGGAATAATTGTAAAATTGTATCCTATTGGAATTCGCAATAAAAAATCAACAATCAAATTTAAACTATACTCCTATAACGTACTTACATCTTGTTAACGTATTGATGAATGTAATCTATTTAGATTTAGTTTATAATTAATACCCTTGAACCAACTATTGTGATTACTCTTCAAATATCAGTCCTTATTTATCTATTTTCAACACAAACCGTTCAGTTTTTCGTTGACTCAACGTGAACCTGTTTCGATATGTACCACTCTCAACCTTTTCCTCCTAATAGTTGAAAATAATGAGGAAACGATGCGTTTGCATTTTGCCTGCGTATAGAAGCGGTTGTTATCTCTCTCAATAAAGGCTGGTGTTTGAATGGATCGCATTATTCAACCCTTGAACGTTGAATCTATCCTATTTGGAAATGGTATCGCACGGTAGTATATTTGACCTTTCTAACTAACAGTTCCTGGTGAGGGCCCTTCCTTCTTTCCTGATCTCTTTGCATTTTTCCTTCTTGGTAGTTTTGTTGTCATCAATTGTCTGTAAATATTTCGAATCTTCCACATCATCCAATCCGATCCTAGGATTGAGTGTATTGACATTGTTATCCAATTATCGTCGAAACTCCTTCAATTTTATGGATAAAAAAAATTTAAATTCGTTAAGCCATTTCATGCGTCGGATTCAATCGATTGAAAACATATCTCTAGCAGCGTCTCTACAAGTCAAGTCACGCCATTCCACTTCAACAGGGTTTGACATCAAGAAAAAGGAATGGAAATGTTTCGTGCCGGACGAGAAACTTGTGGAAGAATCGCCACCGGATTCGTCCGGTTTCGCAGCAGCGCCATCATCGTTGTTTACCAAGATTCCAATTCACGACCGATCGAAGTACGAGAAGCTCACGTTCAACCAAGAGGATATTTCTTCAGACGAAGAACCTGGTAATAAGAACCTGATAAAAAATAATTTTCTTACAGATGATTACCAAGCGAAATTTAATATGGCTCATAGGGGAGTGGATTTTATTTTAGGTTCATCTCTGATTAGTATGCTGGTTTTTCTATTACCCGCACTCCTCCTTAATATTGATAGAACATCTTGCTTTAATTAATGCTTGATTTATTTAGTCTTACGAATTTAAAAAATCAGTATTTCAAGTTAAAAACTACCCTCTATTTTACACTCCGTACTTTTCCCGCGGTCGATTGTATGAATTATAGTTAATAGTATAATAGTGCGTGTTTTTCACGGAGTTTCTTTCATTTTCGCGTAGGAGTTTTAAGGAGGAAAAAGTCGAGGCTGAAACCCTCTCGAAGAGAACACAGTCATTCGGACGATTCAATCGGCTCCGCGACTGACCTTCAGACTCGTGATGTAGAAGATGCCGCCGCCAGATTGGACGAGACTGAAACGATCAACGAGAGCATACTTACTTGCGGATCATCCGCCTATCACGCTGAAACCGAAAGCATGGCTACCAAGGACGATGGTCCTACTGTAAGGCATGCTCCCATAATTGAAGAGCAAGACTGTTTTGTTGGACACAGTTACGGTGAAAAGCCGTTACTTGCCGATGATGAACTTGACATCTCCGATTCCCCGACTCACGAAGTCGAGGATGTTTTTGCAATGGCGCCGTTTACCATGGTTGAAAAACGTAAAAAACCGACGGAAAATAATTTCATTGTTGTTGAGGATGTGAAACCGACTGTCAAGCAAGACATGTTTGGAGCGACACCTTTCAACAGCACAAACCCTTTCATCGCCGAGCCTGAAAAGCAGGGGTTCACAGATTCGGAGTTTGAAAGTCAAGACTTACTCGTGTTTGACGAAGGTGTAAATTCTCGATTCAAAGAACCAACGACGCCGTCGGAAAACTCCCTCGACAACCTTGTTTTCGTCGACGGCGCTAACTTGGCAAATATTCAGCTCAGCAATAAAATTGGAACTATCGACGACCCTAATCGGAATAAAGTCAAACCTGGCAAACATTCTAGTTCGAGGAAATCCAAAAGCAAAACGAGCACAGCTGGCCTTTGCAACATGAGTTTTGAGGATTTCGTCGACGAAAAAGAAGTCGTCCAAAGTTACGTCGTTCCGTACGAAGTTATTCGAGGCAATGCGACTCTGCAGGAAAATCACCATGAATCCTTGAAGCGGCGTAGCAATCCGTTCTCCTGAGTATTATTCGCATCCAACCGTTACAAACCAGTTTTACAATTGAGTATTGGAAACTGAAAAGTTGGTCAGTATTTTTTCCGTTTTGATTATTTGAAACCGAATAATTTTTTTTTTTTTTTTTTTAATAGTTGGGACCTTAATTGGTATTGGAAGATAAATAGGATGAATTGCAGCTTTCATGCTTTCAAAGCTTACACGTAAGAAGAGAATGGCGACAAATTTTTTATTGAAAAAACAACTAATGGTTTGATGGGTTAAGCGAGCATTTTGGATGCAGATGAATTTTGGATTTTTGATTGTGCTTTTTTTACGTTAAAAATCTAAGTTGCTCGGGTTGAATTATCGAACTCCCAGATAACAAGTGGACTTGATACACTTGTATAAAATCTAATTGGTTGGAAGAAAATTTATTGTGGTGTTCCCATTTTGGTTTTTTGTGCCATATCCCGAGCCAAGTAGCTGGTTGTTCAATGAATCCTTTTGAGCTAATCCCCCTTAATCTGCCAAAGGTGTATTTTTCTGTTTTGTGGAATTAGATTCATTCAGCAAATCTTTAATCAGCAATAACTGGAATTTCATTTCTTTTGACGATTTACCAGTCATGGATTAACTAGATTAACTCAAATTGCTTCAACTCGATTTCGTTATCGTATCGTTGTCGCTCTTGTCGATTTGTGGTGAAGCTTTGATCGCTTGAGAACCGAATTCTCCTTTCAACATAATATAAAACAGTTACCCAACTTATTTTTGCGAATATGTTCCTAATTGTAAATCTTCATATCGATACTTCTAAATATTTCCAAATCTCATGAATTATTTATTGTTCATTAAGTACCCGAATGTGTTATCGTTTGAGTCATTAATTTACGCGCCATTTGGGTAATTTTTATTACTTAAAAGTCTTGAAAAACATCGTAGTCCTTGTAATGATCAATTGTTCCATCTATCAATCCATTCCAATATTGATCGCTTTTTTTTAATACAGTAGGCGTTGTGCTTCCATTATAGCTCGTTATAGATTGAAAACCACTGTGATTTACTGTATGAACTATATTTTCTCCTCTTTGTTTTCTATTTATTTCGGCTTAGTCAAACATTAGGTTTATTGATCATGTATTGAATGTAATTGCGTCATACGTTCGACGCTTCACTCGAGTATAGAAGACTTCGAAAGCCACACAAGGGTCTCAAATGGGTCCTAATTTTTAGTGTCTCAGTAAAAATCGTGCCAGATTAATTCCCTAGTCAGATGAGTTGTTAGATGAGAATATCCTACAGAAACCATTCAGATTATTGGGTTTAACGTATCTGGTATTTGGGAATGGTTGAGTATATTCCAGAGAGTATATTCAATTACCCACTAGGGTATCAAACGGGTAGTAACAGTTCACAAACACATGCAAAGGTTTGTAGGAGCTCCATGACAATTTTGCAGAGGAAGACAGGGCATTAAGGTTGTAATGACTAAGTAATACTCAATCACCTAAGTGGTCAGATGACAAGGGAGACAAATAATCAGTAATGCAGCATGGTTTTTGAGGGAATTTTCTGAGTACATTGCTGGGCATTCACATTCCGACGAAGTTCGACTTGTGGTCCAACCCCTGAAGTGTGTTGCAGGAACAGAGAGATCTAATTGAAGTCGACCAACTTTCCTTAATAAAGTGATGGGCTTACCGTTTCGAGATCGGTGGCTGGTCCAGCATTATTCAATTAAATACCGTTGTATAGACCGCGCTAATATCAGTTTGATCATATTCTGCTCTGATCATAAAGGTCGTGATGATCATGACGCTGGCCGAACCCTCAAACTATTTCCCATCAATGAAGTAGCCATCCAGACAGGGCTGAAATAAATCCAAATCAGACCCTGACAGAGCAATGCACAGGATCGTGAAAACAGACTATGCCTGAAGTTTGATAGCTCGTAGGATAGCTAGTTGAAGCATGAGTGGGACGTGAATGCCTAGTTTATTGATGACTGAAAGGATGTAAGTACTTCATGTATTCACCAGAAATATTTGGCGTAGGGTGAGAGTTATATTTTCGAGTTGCACTGCAGCTACCTAGGGACGGATTGATAGCTTATCACTGACTTGCTAGATCAATCGCTCACCAATTCGAAACCTAAAAATTATGATAGAAAAATGGATGATTGCATCTCGAAGGAGAAGAACATCAAGTACCTGTTTAGCTTGACACGTAGATCTGAATACAATTTAGTAACACGCTTTATATGGGTTCTAAAAATAAATAATAAAACGAATGCAATTTCTCAGGTTGTGAAAGTCGCCAGGTCATTTTCCTCCTCAATCCTGTCAATTGAAGGGAGTGGTTACCTCAAGATCGAAAATTGTAACCTTGTACCGGGATCAAACTTTTACGCTAGAATACCTTATCATTAACCACTTAGCCAAGCCACCCGCTGCTGAAATTGAAAAAAAAAAAACTCAGAAAACATTAGCGCCGTCTATTCTCTAGTTGTATTCATTACCGCGAGTTGCACTGGAAGCCTGCAGCTCAATAATTTATTGTAATCTCGCCCTAGATTCTCCTGTGAAGAGCAAGTTTCTAGTTTCATTAATTGAAGCTCGAAAACATGTACGCTGCCTATCGAACCATCAATTTCATTAGTCATAGAGGGCACTAATATTGAAACGTTTTTGTGAAATTCACTGTAAGAGTGTGATCGTCTAACGTTTGGGTCATCACTTCAAGAAAGGAGTTGAATCTGACTCTTGCTCACTTTATTCCTGACCAAGATTCTTGCCAAAATCTTGCCCTGGCTGTATTCAAACCAAGCATCACTTATATTTCTGACTCTACAATCGCACGATTTTCATTCATACTTCTACTCATAGATATTCTCTCTCAAGTTGCGATTATAATGAGATATAAGTTGATGAAGTCTCTCTAACTCCCTACAATTTCCCAAGTGTGGTTCGAAGTCTTTTAGTGCCGAGAATTATTTCTAAATAGCTAACACATATTTTTCACGTTTAATCGACTTGTAACATGTATTGAGTATTTATTTAGTCGGTCGACTGTTCTGATGTAGCGGTCCTTATTTGTGTATATACATAGTATCTATTTTCTTGTACAATGTTTATTTTGTGGAGTGCAAACTCTTGTTAGGCTATTCGCGTGGATGGGGGGGCTGGTTGATTTCGATGACCCTTCGAAGCACATTTTGGTGGGGATCTTGGACTAGGACATTTGGTAGTTTTGTGTTGTGCGTAGATGCTGAGCGGTGATGCGGTTGGCAGCTTGGAAAATCGTCCGTACTTCCTTTAATATTTGACTCGCTGAATGGATTTTAGTCAATAGACCATGGATTTGAAACACTTGGAGGGAGTTGAGGCTAAATATCTTCATTTTTAGCTAGAATGTTTTTCAAGAGATAGTATAATAGCTTTAGGTTTTTTTTTTTTTTTTGTTTAATTTACGGATTTTTGTTTTGGAAAATTCTATGTATGTGATGAGATCACTAATGTGATATGACACTGTCAATTATTAGTAGATGAGAGCCGGGGAAATATAATGATTATATCATATACCTGGTGGTGATGGTAGAACCCTTGTCTGGTGGAGGACTGCAGTTCTACTGATAACGATTATGAAGACTTTTGATTTGAATGGTGAAGAGATAAGCAAGGACCGCAGCCTGTAAAAGTTATCGGCAGAGACAGAGCCTTTAGATGCGGTTGATTTTACCGTACTCCCCACAACACCCTTGGTTAAACACCAGGTGAAGCAAAAAACTCCTTTTTTAATTAAATTCAAAATTCATTCATTCGTTGCTCCTAGGTTTCATTTTTCAATATCAAATAAAATCATTCAATTATCGCATCCCTAAGTATCCATACTTCACTGACGTTCCTCTGGCCTGCCAACATGGCCGCTCTTCCGATTTTCATGAATTTTTCATCGAAATTTCTCATTCGGACGATGGACTAGACGAATTTCCCCTTCCCTTCGTTGTACATGAAGCTTTCTTGTAAAAAAGCTTCCCAAGTGTTTATCGATCAAAAACCGTACCAAGCTGCCACCGCGTCAGCCACTCGTTAGTGTATTTTATTGATGTGAAATACAAAAACAGTGAGATCGTGATTACTCTTATCTAGGTGCCTTTCGTAATACGCATCTCAGCATAGTAGGAAAGCAAATCATATTTTTAGAATAAAGGTAGTCAAATCACATTTACATGATGTACTCGATAGTTTCAGCAAACACGTTCTATAATTTTTAGACTGTGCCCTCGTAATTCACAAACTTATAGTCTAGCTATACGAAACACATTCCTCATGAGCATAAGTTCGACTGTTAATCGATAGATCCCAATCCGATCTGTGTACGATCAAGCTTTCCAATTTTTTGTGTACCTTATACGGATTTATGTAGTTTGAAAGACAAACTATTGTAAAAAATATATAGATATCTATTGTTTTACGAGTTGGCGTTCTATTTCTTCCTTCGGATTTAATAGCGTTATCTTGTATCAGTTCTTCTTCTTCTTATTCCTTCAAACTTTGGCATACCATTACGAGTTTATCTACCAAAACAGCAAAACTAGTCAGAAAAATTAACGAAAAAATTATGTGAATCCAGCTTCAACCGGCATAACGTTTTTCACAGTGAAAAAAATTCAACTGAAGCGTAATATAATAACATCATGATATGTTTCAGGTAATTTATGTACATAATAAAACGGTAAAAAATTAAACACGATTAACGTTAAAACCTTGAGATCTCATTGCGTTTGAAGATGTTCTACTAGAGTTCTGTGTTCAGCACGTTGCTCACTTTAGGCATCCGGCTGCACCTGACATTCACGACGGTGATGATAAAGTAAATTATGATTGCCGTCAAATACGACCACATGGACGTTTTAAGTAAAAGGTCCGTATCTATGATCGAAGAACCTCTTCTGTAGCGGTAGTCCAAAAAGACGGGGTCTGGTTGTAGGAAATCCATCAAATCGTAAGATACTTCGCATGGCAGTCTTTCGTAGATGGCCTTGGCTAGCATGCCATTCGCCTAAGGAAAAATCCAAGGTTTTCAATATTTTTGAAGATACACTCGAGAATTAATGGAGTAGATTTAATTGTACATTTACAACATGATTCTCTTGTTCTACGTTTTTATAAAATAGTGATATTTTGTCTTCTTCATCTACTCGATTATATTATTCAACCGTTCAGAACGATTGGCCTGCATTACTCACATTTAAATGGGCAACGATGAATTTCTTGTATTGCTGGCACGTCATGTTATATCCGATCAATTGAATGAGAATAGAAACTGTCATCAGGACAAAGATAGCACCTGACATGAATGTGAGGAATACCATCACACCTCGCGGCCACAGTTTTGTATTTATCGCTTTGACCCTGAAATGTGAGAATAATAATAGCTTCAAAGCAATTTCGAATTAAAATCAAAATGTCCCGTCTAATAAAAAAAATGCGTTCAATTCTCCATCTTGCTATAATAAAACAAAAAATTTCTGAAAATCTGCATGAAAGTAAAATTTGTCAAATCCTGGAAATTTCTTTTTTTTTAATTGTCTGTATCGTTTCTACATTTTCTTTCCCGCTGTAAGCTCAAAAGTGTATTCAAACACTCAGCTTTCCAAAGACCTAGTCCAAAAAGTAATTTAAAATAGATTTGGGGGCGATAATCACAAATTATACAGTAAAAGACTGACAGCAAAACCATGAACTGCGTTTTTATCAACTTTATAGAGCCGCCAAAAGAGTGGTTTTAAATTATTTTTTGTCAATCTACCTATGTGGTTTAGACGTTTTTGTGAATTCGGCATTATCTAATGAAAAAACACAGAAACTATGAATTTACCAGATCGCGAGAAACGGTTTGATTGATATGCCTCACTCATTTTGGCCAAAAATTACAATCCGTGGTGTTGTCGAACTGAAGATAAGAAGAATGAATCATAAAAGTCAATTAGAGTCGTCTTTTAGCCTTTGAATTAGAACGGTCGTGAAAAATTCAATGTTAATCATGGTTTGAATCTTAACAGAGAATACTGAGTGTACCCGATTTACTCGGTAAACGATTCACATAACATAAACAATTTACTATGTAAACATTAAGGAGTTCTGCTTTATGCCATGTTTTTCCACAGTGGCCGTGGGGGGTATTGGTTACTTTGTAAAATCATGCGCATCTAATGGTTACTGTCATATGGAAGTGGATTGTGGTATGATTTTACAAAGTAGTCCCCTCGGCCACCTTGGAAAAACACCACTGAAAGCAGAACTCCCTATTTACTAGGTAAACATAGTTGAACAGAGGTACTGTTGTAAATTTAGCTGAGGGAGAGAAATACTGCACGACTCTTTATACAACGCTTCATCGCTTGCCAAGCACTTTCGCCCCTTTGGACATCATAAGAGCTCGGTTGGCCTACAGCCGATATGAATCGTTCCTTAAAGCCTTGATGATTATACCCTAAGAGACAAAGCTTTAGGGCTATTCAAGCGTTTAGCGAGAAAGAGTCCCCCTTTATTTCTCCCTCTCAAATACAATTCAATATTAACTCTTTGAAATGATAACCCAATTTATAATCAAGTTTCCAACCTATCTTTGGTAATAAGCGTCATCTTGATAGGGGTGGCGGAGCAGCAGCCTCTGTAGCCGTGGTAAAGAGCGAGCGCTGCCGACCAAATAGCCACAGGTATCGAGACCAACGTGACGAAATAGCAATAGCCGGCGCCGCCTCCTTTGAAGCTAAATTCGCCCCAGACGCCGAATAAAATGCACCCGCAGTTGTTATGGTTGAAATCTGTGTCCGAAGTTTGACAAGTGTTGAGCGTTCTTGTCCAATAAAGCCAGACGACGCTCATGGAGATTAAATTGACGACGCAGACGGTCGACGACGCGGCGTACAACCAGCTCAGCTGTTTGTCGGCTCTCATTGTGCACTAAGCTAGAAAAGAAGTGACCATTCAATTATTGACTAACTGTCAAGGGGCTCGCAGGCCGAGGCGGCTAAACGCATTATAAAAATGACCCGTTTTACCGTTCTAAAAATGTTGTCGTTTTCAGCAGTAATAAACTTGCTCAGTTACAATCCGAAATATCCGCTCGTTGAGCCTTATCTTCCGATAAGATAATAATACGAGTCTACCTACAAGCAGGAGAGAAAAAATAGAACCAACAAGAACTTGAAAGAGAGAAAACCCAGGGCGCAGTATTATGGATGAATAATCCGTCTGAAATAGTCACCTACTCCGAAAGTTTTCTATTATAAAAATTTCTGTTTATAGGCATTTCTTTCATTTTGCAAAGCGATTTCGCACAAACGGGCATTCTCGGGGCAGTATGGGATAAGTGGTGCGTATGAGTCATTGATTATATGGGCCTATACTGTCCTGAGGATGCCCCGATAGGCGAAAGCGCTAAGTAAAATATAAGATACACGGAGGAACAGTCGCCTTGCATGTCTCTCCCTTACGTTGATGATTTTTAAACTGCGTCAAAGGGCAAACGAGATTATTTCATCATTTTAGAGCCATTAAATTAAATTAGGTTTCATTGAATTCCCAATATAACTACCCTTGGTTTTTCCTTGGAAGGAATTATGCTTAAAATTAATACAGTGGAAATGTGCCATAATGTGCTTTGACACGAACAACTGAACGTTGTAGAGCTTAACTCATTGTATTAGACAGGAAAATACACGCAGTGAGAGCTTGAATATTGGAACTGCCACTCGACCAAACTGCAGTGATTTAAGGTCAAAATAACGGATTAGTGGGAACCGCGATATTATCGGGGAGGTCGAAAGAACAATAATAGGCTGAGAAAAATGAAATTAGAGGAAACTTACCGGTAAGTCGGCGTCAGCGGTCGGCCTGTAGCCCGGTTGAGACAGAAATAAACTGGGATAGAAATCGATTGAGTGTTTATTCGATTTTTTTCAGATTAATCGGTCAATCGTTCGTTACTTTTCTCAGTCGAAACTCGATATCGAAAATTTCATTTTTTCCATTGTGCTAAATCACTGATTACTAATTTATCACACGTTAGTAGATTATTTTACCATTTTATTACCTGATTTTAAAAATGTTTCTTCGCGCGTACTAATGGAAAAATAGACCAGAGAACTGACTAGCATAGCCGAGTGCCCTATCTAGTCATGTGCCCACCGCGTTGCATGACGATGCGGGAGCGTGGACCAGTCTTGCCTAGGCTTGGCATACTTAGCGTATGAGCCATCCACACGGCTCAAATTCAGCTCAGTAGTAAGTTTGGTAAAATTATGTAACCAACATTGAAATTTGTATGAGGGTCAGATTGAAATCGCTTGGCTATTCATTATTTAATAATGAAATCATTGTTGTTAAGTTCCAAAAAATGTAATTATTCGGTAAAAGTTATAGTCGCTGACTCCACAAAAAAAATAGCTACGAACTGCTAGTTTTTGAAGGGCCTAAGTAATAGATTCTGGGGTCACAAGTTCGCTCCTCGGAGGGATCAATCAGTAAAAACAGTAATTGAATCCATGTAGCAGCAACTTAAAGAAAACTTAATTTTTGCTTCATGCATGTAAAAGCATGAAATTACAAAAATGTCTCGCCGAGGGAAAAATAAACTACATTGGTGATCGGAATATTTATTGACTAACGTTGCTATTACTAAAAATAACAAAAAACGAAGGTAATCTTATATTTCAGGTAAGCTTGTACTGTTCACTTGCTTGCAGGCAGGCGGAGAAATATGTGCATCGTACATCACCCGTACTGAAACAGAAAATCAAAAAATAGCTCCCGTCAAATTTTGAACCAAACAACTTAGTAAACACCATCACTTGATAAAAAAGAAAAAACTGACAACATAAAAATACGTTCCTCAAAAATACTGATAAAAGATGATCAAGGTCCTCAAAGACGAAAATTTTGAACAAAATGATTCCCCCAAGGAGAGAATTAGCTTTTTTTGTGAACATTACTTCAAAAAATCTGGAGTCCGATTGAAAAAAGGTACAACATGGGAATTTCAAGTACCCACAAAAATAAAATAAATAGACTAATGTACTGGAGCTGAAGGCGAGCTGACAACGCACAATGGAAAAAACCAACAATACTCAAGTGACTTCTTCCTTTTTGAAGTCGGTTAAAAATGCCAATACATCGATTGTGATTGAAATATGGAAGTGATTTTCCATCTGTTTTAGACAGATCCAGGTTCCACATTTTAAAGCACCTACGACTTTTGGTCACCAAGAAGCGTCCATCGCATCAAAATTATTTCAATTCCCCCATTTTATAAAAGAAAAATTGACTAAAATTAGGTTGAGTACACTTGAAAAGCTGCTCAGATTTATTAAAAATTATACCCAAAACATAAAAAAGACGAAAAACAATTCTTTCCAGGAGAACAATATTTTTTAAGACACATTTCGTACAAGCGAATTGCTAATAATTCGTTATTTTATTCGAGCTAAATTCATACCGCCTTTCAGCAGATCAAAATTCGGTCCACGAATGGTGGAAAACGAATCCTAAAAAGGCTAACGTAAAACAATAGGATTAGTATGAACTTACTCTTGTTACCACTTCTCAAGCTGGAGAATACGCGCTTACCATGTTCCTTAACCGATCGCCGGACGTTGCTAAACAGTAAATTGATGCTAATCCAAGACCGACCGCTCCACCAATGCCACATTTTCTCAAACCGCCTGAAAATGAAGAAATAGGTATTTAACAATAAATGCCAAGATGGATAAAAGCCAAGTACTAATAATATGTCAGATATAGAGAAGGATAATACACCACAAAGAACTACACGATCCTTAAAAATAAATATAAATTCCGTCTTTTAGCCTAATAGGTTGGAGGGGTGGGAAAACCATAGATCTTATGGATAAACAGAGAAAAACAGTTTTCACATTTCAGTAAAATAGGTACCTATGTCATTATTCCACAATACGTCGAAACTTAAATTAAACAAATCAAAAACGTTCTCTTGCGTGAAAAAATGGCTTTTCAACTCCTAAGCTTGACTTGACATAAATACAAAGAACAAGATGAGAAGAGCAAACTGGGTTCTAAAGGGTTGAAGTTCAACGGGGAATCCTGTTCCACAACCAACCGACTGATCAATTTGCAAACAGCGAATCCACTTCAACTTGAAAAAATTTCACAAAATCTTACTGGTAGATTTGTATAATAAACCGGTAGCTGTAGCAGCAGATAGAGTATTCAGCTCATCGTCAGTCCCTCGTGCGTAGTTGAAGAGCACTCCAAAACTACTGTACATTACAGCAAGGACACCAAGCGTATTAGCGTTGGACGAACCATACTTCATGATGTGATTCAACATCCTAGAATACAAAATAAATAAAAAATCAGCTTATAAGAAAAGAAACTGGAAAGGTGAAACATTTACATCCTCGTCACCATAATCTTTGAAAACTTTTCCCCTTCAGGGAGTCATGCGGACAAAAAAGCCCTTACATTTTGAACAATTATCAATATTACTCACTGTGTTCGTCTGAGTTTTCCCGTTTGTCCGGCCAACGTGGTCTGTTTGAGGCCATTGTAAATACCAGCGGTTCCGCCGACTGCAGCGCCGATCATCACCGAGGCCCCGATTTGTCCAAAAGCTAACTCGAACCGGCCGCGCTGTTTAGAGGCGCCTTCAGGTAAAATGTATTCGGGCTTTGAGACATAATCTGAGTCGAAATTTAGGTAGGGCGATTTGACTCCGATATTTCCTTTTGATCCAACTAGAACAAACGGAACAATATAAAGCGACCATATTTTATATGACAAACCTGTGTGGGTACAGATCGCACAGAACCAAGATATTTTTATGGAGTATAGTTCAAGTTGAACTACTACAAGAAACCGAATCATAAAAATAATTTTGAGCGGTCTTCTAGCCTTGAATATTAGAACGGCCGTGAAAAGTAACTCACACGAAGAACTCAGTTTGAGTAGTGATTTAAATATTTACATACTATAGGATATTGACAGGGGAGATCAACTAAAATTGCAAACGTACTATAAATTTCACTTTCGATTACCCAAAACTAACATTCTTGGATTTATTATTCCTTCCTGCCGTCCAAAAATGCAATATTTTTTTATCGATCGGCTTCACCCACTCGGAAACCGATTGGAAACCTTGCCGATAAACTAGCACCAAAATGAAATCCAAGAAACACTGGCAGAAATCGAAGAACGGAATGTGTTTCGGTAACTTAGGCAATAATGCTCAAAAAATCAATAGACGTCCTCGAAAATTAGAGAATGTGCCCAGGGTCATACGATTCGAATATTGACTTACTGAGAGAACGAAGAGGCGAATCTGAATCGGCGAACGACGGTGAATTGTCCATTTTCTAACGATCCAAATGAAAGTCCTCAAATTACATCAAAGTGTTCAATTTGTTCGCGGAAACTGACCCATGTATACTATCGGCGCTGAGCTTGATTAGAAAGAACCATCATGTGAGAATTTTCGCAAAGTGATAAGCTCTTATCAATTATCATGGCGGCTGCAATATGGCGATGGTTTCTTTGGATACCGCTCTAAGCGCTAGGCGAGCACGAGGTGTTATTTTTCTTGACGATTAGTGATGAGGGGGATCTTTATTCAACGGAAAATGTACGTGGCGACTGTTTTTCCGTGTTTCCCCCATCAGGCTCAGCGCTTTCGCCCTATTTGGCATTACCAAGGTCCATGTCACAGGTGACCAAACGGAAGATGCCCGAACAGACGAAAGAACTAAGACGGAAAATTACAGAATGCAGTCAAACCGCCAAGTTTGTCTCTGTTTCTCGTATTTTATTTTGTAGATCAGCTCTAAAATGGGACAGTACAGAGTACAGCTATGAGTTATGATGAGAAGGAAGGCCATCCCATCCATAAATATCTATTCAAATAGGGAAGTGATATCGAAAGAAAGTATTGATATTGATGTCAATATCGATGGACTATTATCGATAACAATATTATATCGGTGGAGTCGATAGTGTCGAAGGTTCGATATTGAAAGGGGTTTCTTTGAGTATTTTGGGTAATCATGTACTTGAAGCCACTTAAAATGGGGAGTCACTTTAAAAAACTAACCAACAAAAACTATTATAAATAAAAACGAATAAAAAAAGTTATTTCTGCATTTGAAAGAAGAAAAAACTAAGAATTTCTATCAATTCGAATTAAATTTAAAAATCAGTTTAAGAGTCACATAAATTAAATAAGGATAACTGAAGAATTTTAGGAACAGTTTGATGGCGCCGGCAGTTGCTTGGCTTTGATAAACTTTATGATAAGACTGATAATTTTAGCTTTCACTCCCTTCACTTCTTTCCTGGGTCCATGGTTGTACTTAAGATTTTTTAACAGCCAATTTATTTTAGAAGTTTGAAGTAGAAGTTAAGAAAAAGCCCGTTATTGTTGAATCGATAACATTGGGGGAGTTATCGATACCACAATAATGATTCAAATATCGATATTTAAAATATCGAAATCGAGGTATCGATTTTCAATACTTTCGATATCCCATCACCAATCCTTGAAACCTTCCTTATCATTGTTGAGTTGGGAGCGGAGTATTATTATAAGCTTTTTCTTCGTCATCGCATTAATTGTATTAGAATCGTGATCCTAGTTAACTTAATTTAGTGCTTCAATAAATCACGGTTGCTGTCCGGTTCGACGAAAATAACCAGTTACTTCAACTCGCGGTGAGTACTTTTTTATACGAAACCGATACGTGTCCTATCGGTAAGTAGTTTTTTTTTTATTATTCTACAGCTTGCAATAGCCCAAGAAATTGCTCAATGTAGTAATAATTAATCTCTAACCGCTCGCCATAATCCAGTATTATTTAGAGAAAATAACGCCCGAAGTCCTAAACCAACTTGTGTTTTGTTACTAAATCTTCAACCTTAGAAGGGTGTGGTAACTTACTTAGGTAGTTGGTTGATAATCGGTGTTATAGTAATGTTATGTTTAACCGATAAGCTGTTTTCGGAAGCTCCTGGCCCTTATGTTTGATTCTGCTTCTACCGTCATGTTCAAATTATATACACTGACTTGATATCATTACTCAAGCTACTATCCTTTAAATAGGTCGTTCATTTCGATATCACAAATCCCTCGAGCGAGTTAATAAACGCACCCGAGGTGTAAAAATTTCAGCGGTTGAGGGTTTTTATTCTGAAAAACTTCTGACCTCTAAAATGCGACATGATTTTGGAACAAAACGATTACCTCAACTTGGGCAGTATTATCATTATTTTACCCATGCAAGTAAAATAGTAATTCCCAAGTATTATTTCCAATGTACTTAGTTTTGATTTACTTCCTTGATTTATGTACTGAACCCAGGAATCTTTTTCAGAAAATGAGAGCGCCGAGTTTGATCCTGCTTTCATTTTGCCTCTTGGTGGCCCAAACTGCGACGGAAGATAAAGCCAAGAGGACTAACAAATTGGGCGCAGATATCGACAACAACGAGTTCGCCGAGTTTGAAGAATTTGAAGTTGACGCGGACGAAGCTCAAGAGGAAGTCGGCGGGGGTGCTGGACAATACGCAGACGTAAAAGTAGATCCAGCCGACACTTACGATCCTGAAGATGATGTCATAGTCGAGGTAAGTCGCAGAACGATGCAGTCCTGTGCTAACTCCGAATACTCTCTCGGAAGCTACAGATTAGCATCACTTGGCGTCTTAATTTTTTGTGACGGAGGTACGCGGTTATGTTAGAGGATCATTTTGGCCCCTTATTGACACCCTAACTTAACTTAGTGGATAATCTAATGATATAAGATCTATATTTACTCAATAAATGAACTGATTTCATGTGATTTTAGGACGACGACAATGAATTCGAACATTTTCAAGACGAAGAAGAGTTTGAAGGGTTCGACAGTGACAGAGTTGGCGTTGGCAACCGCGGTGACGAGAAGGAAGCTCCTAAGATCACGATAGCTAAGGTTTGTAGTTAAACAGCTAAATCTTCTTCATTACTTTTTTTTCATTTCTGTCATTGCAAAGAGTGAGACAGACAAGTCACCAATTATATTTTACTATATCCTGTACATTCTACTATTAAATTATTTCTTATTTCCAGGTTCCCCTTCATTTCCGTTCTAACTGGGACAGTTTTTACCTTGAAATGCTCATGATCGCTGGGCTCGTCGTGTATTTCATCAATTTCTTTTCGGGCAAGAGCAAAAACAGCAAAATGGCCAATCTATGGTTCACAACGCACAAATCAATGTTGGAGGAAAACTTCTCGTTAGTCGGTGAGGGACTTCTTTATGGATATATGATTTTTATGCTATGCTGCCGTCACTTTCTGGTGTGAAAAAATGACAATTTTTCGCCCATTTTAGGGGATGACGGAAAAATGGAAATTGAAAATAGAGGACTGATAAAAGAATCTGAGCACATGTATACGCTTTGGTGCAGCGGGAGAACGTGCTGCGAAGGGATGCTCGTCGAACTCAAGTTTCTCAAGGTAAAAATATAATTACATTAATTTTCAGTTAAATTTTAGGATACGTTTCTGTCACACATTTAATCTTGGAATCATGCTAATCGATTTTGATGAACATATTTTTTTCTTTCCTAGAAAAATGAGGTTTTTCTTTGTGATTGGACAATATTCTGATTGTTTTTTTTTTTTTTTTTTGGCAGAGGCAAGATTTAATCGCCGTGATAGCCCAAATGATGAAACCTTCTATGGATCAAATCCACATCAAAGTCGATATGGGGAAAGACGACATGGACACTTTTGTATTTTGCGTTGCAACCAAGAAAACAGCTCTCCGTTTGTCCAAAGATTTGACTGATCTGGTCAGTATCCGAGAGTTTTTTATTCACATAATTATTGCCTGTCTCTGTACTCATGAGTTTTGGGCGAAATATTAATCTGTTTGAATTTTTCCTTCAGAGTTTGTTCTGTGGCGAACGGAAGAGCGGTGAAAAACTGGGCTTGCCCTCTAATTTCAGTGTGTTATCCGAAATCGGTGAAGTCTCGTTGGCTATGCTCGATTCGAAAATTACCGCACTAATCAACCGCTACCCTGACCTTATTGACTACATTCACTTCTCCGATCAATACTCGGGACCAAAGAACCAAGAGTGAGCACCACTATTTCTTTATTAGTACAGAGTAGTTTGAAAATGGTGTCCAGATTTAAATGCCAAAATCGTAACGTGCAAAGTCTAGTTATTGATGAGGAAGAAATCAATTTGTTGACACGGCATTGGAAATTTTTGACCAACTTCTTTTTACATATTGATAACTCATTTTGCTTTGAAGTCAATAAAGCCTTATCAGGGCTTGAATTTAACGAGCAACTTGTAGTTGACAGTCAGTTTGTTTGCTTTGGAATGCAGAGACGCGAGCCCGACCAAATTGCCGACTACTAAAAAAGTTCTGCTTTTTGGTTTCAACATTCCGTTGAAAGGACGTTCCTTACAGGAGGCCATTGAACAACACAAGCCATTGTTAAGCTTGGTTTTCCATTGCATGGAAAGAGTTCGAAGGTACCGACTCAGCAAAGAGGTCAGTTTCAATTTCATTGAGATTGAATTCAATATTAAAATTAAGCTAGAGGGAACTTTGTCAGACTTCCATATTTGGAGCTTTGCATAATATACTGTGAATATTGTATGGGGATTCCAGGGAAAGAATAAGGCTGACAAAAATAGACTTAGAGTGGAAGAAGCTTTCCTGAAAACTACTCATGCTGCCCGAGCTGAAGCTGCCGCTGCACGTCGAGAGGAGAAAAGGAGACAAGAGAAAGAGCGAATTCTGCAGGTATTTATTTATTTATTTTTTAAATCAACTTTCTTTAGTTTCAATATTTTACGACGCCAATTGTTCTTTAATGTTTGTCTCTCCCTTTTCAGGAGGACGATCCGGACAAACAGAGGAAATGGGAAGAGAAAGAGATGAAAAGGCAAATGAAAAAGAAAGCGCCGAAGATGAAGCAATTGAAAGTCAAAGCGCTTTGAGCTGTGATTTAGTCGACAAATACTGTCGAAGTTTCACCGTAGTCTTTAATTAATGTTATGCGTCCGCACTTCCCCCAAAACAGTCTAACTTCTACCTACTTGAAATGATCCTCTTCAAGGTTAGAAAGAAGTCTCGATAGGTATTCTGTGAAAATTATTATACGTTTTCATCGCTAGCATCAAATCGCACGATAACACTCTTGATAATTATTTTGCTCATTATAAATACCTAGTTGGAGCTTGCGCAGATAGACTAAGAACCAGATGCGTCTGTTTCTACATCTGAATGGTCTTCAAATGCTATTTCTTCTTTATATTTAAAGTCATCAGGTTCGACATCTCTATGCTGATTAACCATAGACAATCTGGCCCAGACGACCTATGTTTCATGCGACTAGTGTAATAGATGGCAAATGTATCATAGTTACAGACAGGACACCGGTTGAAGGAATTAATCTCTAACTTAACAAATTTCCCCTCTAATTTTTAGGTAAAGCAGGAGAATTAAATCATTAAGTCCGGTTCCTAGAATTGTAGTCAGTTTTGACTGGCCAAGTTCAGATAAGCTGTTTCACTTCTATGCTGATTGACTCGCTTATTAAATAATAACCAATCCTCGGTTTCCCCTTGGAGTGTTGAAATTACCCAAATGAACTCGTTATAACGCAAATTAATATAGAAAATTAAAATCAGATTGTTCCCGTTCTTAACAGGACAACTTGGTAGACATTCGTTCGCTTGGCTATCGTGTATGAAAATCTGCGCAGTACCTGAAAGTGTTCATAGCTTAAATTTCTACGCGCTAGGAAAGTTTTATATTGCATTGATAAAGTTTAATAAGCGAATTCATATTGTTGAAAGGAGTTTTGTTGAGAGTTTTGATTGTATGTCAATAAAATACGTTATATTGAAAGCTTATTATTTAATTATATTTCCAGTCGAGGAAATTATCTGAGATTTACACTGCCTTTTTACCACGTGAAAAGTTAGTGCTACACCGATTGTTTTGAGCCTAATTGGGACAATAAATCATTAGTCGCAGAAGAAGAATTGATACTTTGATCTACGAAAATTGATAAGCGTCCCGAGTAATCACTATTAAATTTGGAAGCCGAGAAACAGAGATATTACAAAACCGTTGATTGTTTTCAAATTGCAATACAACTGACCAAAAGAAGATTTACTGAAGTATTTGCAATGGGGTTCCGAAGAAGGGCGAGGATTTTTCTAGGAGAAAGTCAGACTTGTTTGAAACTATTTATTGGGCTGGTTATATTTACATAAGTACAATTAGCATAGGGAAATGAGGTCATTACCATTTTATACCCAACGGGTTTGGGTTGTACGTGACAGCTTCAAAAGTCGTGTGAAGCTCTTCGTCCACATTCAATTGTTTGAATAAATTGTTGTAAAGATGTAACAAGTCTTTCACATTACGTATGGGTAAACTATCGTAGGCGCTTTCTACCTCTTTCAACTGCCCTTTCACTTGAGCGCCGCCATTTAAACAACCTGTAAATAATGGAGTGCCGTTTACGCAAAGAAATTGAAATACAATATTTACATAGTAGTTGCTATCAATAAAACCGAAACAATAGCCAATGCTGGCGATCAAAGCAGGAATGATCGGGGGAAATTAACGGGGCCTGATAATTCTTCGTATCAACCACAATAAAAGATTTTCTATCAAGGGTGCCAGTGAAATCAAGACTTTTCTCAGGACTAAAACCTTTTATATTTCTTCTGATATAAGAAATAGAGGAAGTTTTAATCTTGAGAGAACGCATCAATTTCACCCGAACCATTGATGCTCAGTCAGACGACAGGCCCGTAAAATTGGAACCATTTTCAATTAGTGAGCTACTCGTTCTTCAATGGTTTGATATTCTGTCAAGATCTTCCACCCTTCACGGACATAGGTATCTATGCAATAGACACCTATAATTGTTACCAAATGGGCAAAAGATCATCCTAAATAATTGGAGCCATCACTGTTTTTGGACCAGGAATAATTAAAACACATATTTTAGATTTAGTTAAAATGAAAGATACTGGATGTTCGAATTCATAATTCTTTATAAACTTGCCCATATAGCAAAAGAGAAAACAGAAGAAAAACTAAGCTTTAAAAGTAGAATTCATTAATACAATGGAATTCTGTGTGGATGAAGAGAACTTCTTTTTTCATCATTACTATAAAGTTGATTGTTTACCTGTAGGACAAGCCATTATTTCCACGTAGTGATAGTCGCATGTCCCTCTTTTCATTTTATTGACAAGATTCTGAATGTTCCTGAACCCGGTGACAACTGCGATTTTGAAATCGGCCTCACCTTCGCATAGATGAGCCAGCTGCATGTCAATTCTTCGGCTAGAAGAGAATAAATTTTTCAGACTTGGGCTGCCAAAAATAATCTCGATTTCATGTTTCGTCTTCAAGAAATTTCAGGAGTGAGATTATCATGACAGCGGAAAAACCAAATTACTGGTTTATTCTGGGGGAATTGATGATTAACAACTCTCTCATAGAAAACAACAAAAATTAATTTAAGCTTACTTGACTTTGTCAAAGGGAGGAATTTCTTTGATTTTGTATTCTTCGGCAAGGCTGGCAAGTATGTGCTGCGCGTAGCCACCAGATCCCGAACCTGCTGGTCGGGAAAGGGGTAGATATTTTTCAATAAAATCCCAAGGCCAGTCCAAGCCAGCTTCATCTTCTGACGACAGGCCAAGATCTCCACAAACCTCGTTGATCATCGACAAAATCTCCACTGGAAAATGAATTAACAGTGTGAACCGATGAGGAATCCAGAGATTGGAGCTCAATTCCTTCATCCTACTCAATATCAAAAGATATAATGATAATTTAAAATGAGAATCTATCAGAGGAGAAATATAAGGACAAATGGGCTTGGCAAAACGTCCTCGTTATTATAATGCAAATTCAAATTAAATCATTTGAATCACTCTCCCACATGAAGAAGGGAATTATTTTACTGAAGCACAGCCACTCCAAGGCTGCATAAACGAGCAACCATTGTTATCAAACAGCCTAACCTGGTGTGATGACGCAGTCGACGTCTCTGATTTCATCAATACTAAACTGCTTCCGAGATGCTTCCAATTTTTTGTCATAGCAGGGCATCAGTGTGACATGGTAGATTTGTGAAGGAACGGCACAACTCGATAGGCGACTCTTGACTAAGCGACCCATGATTTGCTGCGGTGATCGGCAGGAGCTCAAGTTCGGCAACAGATGGCCTTTTGATTTTTCTGAGTAGCAAACCCAACCTGCAAAATAGTTATTTGTTGAAATATTGTGAAACTGAAAAGGAGACGGGCATTTTTAGAGCTTATATTTCAAAAGTTAGTCCTCACCAGGGCAAGTTGATGCCAACATTGGTAGGGCATTTTTTTCTCCATTAACAAACCGTTTGTATCTAGATGAAAATTCTTTATATTCTTCAACAAGAGCAAGATCCTCAGCTAAGCCCATGTCAAGAATCATGTCCGCTCCAAGCCTTTTCAGCAGCCCTGAATATACGGACAAATCAATTTTATAATCTAGTCAATGTTGAGGAAATTTAGGATGATACTGAAGGAAAGTACGTTAAAAAAGTAGCTACTTCACAAAACAATACACTGAGGAAATTACACCGAAGAATTATTTCAATCATCCCGCTAAACACCTATTACCGCATAATTTCCGAAGACAGGTTTCTGAAGAGAGGTGTACAGCTTCTGCCAAGGAAACGATAGATTGAATCGCCAACGAGACTACAATCAACTTCTTATTTTCCTGGAAAAAAAATTAGAAAAAAATTAAAAATACGTTCAGTTTCAAATGAACGTAAACCTCACTATGTTCGAATGAAAACCAATCTTACGGCTTCTTTGTTACGGAAAACCCGAAGCATTTCTTCATGGCTTTGCTGTGTGACCAAAACTGTTTCGGCTGTGGTGATGCAACCGCTGCAAGCTAAACAGTCAGCTAAAGTGATATCTACTCTGGCTAATTTTTCCACTTTACCATCCTGAAAAACGAAACGCCACCGCTGATTGCACTGTGCACAGGAACAACAACTAGACCTTATATCGACTAAAGTGACTCACATTAACTTTTACGTAGCTCCCATCCTCTTCTATTCGAATTTTCGAACCAGTGGTCGGTTTTTCTTTTTCAATCGTCACCGGCTTGATGCATTCCTTCAGATGAAAATCAGCAATGTTATCCCAAGTGCGAAAAATATACAACGCAATAAATCTGTTTAATATCTAATCTCTTACCTGCGATGGGGTTATGAAATCGTCCAAATTTGCTATCTGAACTGCGCCGCTGAATCGGTTGGACATTTTCACACAATTTCAGTCACGCAAGAACTAATACCTTGAAAACTGATGACGTTTGAATGATAATTGTTTTTTATAGACCCTATATCCGATTTGTTCATTTGAGGAATTCTGCGACTAGTTCGTACTCGTTCCAATGTTTGGCAATTGACTGTAACTGATAACAGTGATTACAATCGAACTTATCTCGTAAATTCGGGGTTTTCTCTTTTAACTGTCTTTCTACATGATGAACAAAACGTTACATTAAGAAATTGAAAACCCAATAAAATTACGGATGATTTTTCTTTAGTGACTGAAAAAAGGCACTAACTCAATATAATTAGACTGAAATTCAACACTGAAGGTAATTGGAATAATTAAATAAAATTGGGAATGTTTTTGTCAAGATGAAAATCATCATGTTTGATGATAAAAATCATCATGTTTTTGTCAATAAAATGATCCCATCATGATCACTGCAACATTTTTGTGTTCGGTTCAGTCTGCATCAAAGTTCAAAAGAGTTTATTAGTGCAGTTTTTCAGAGTATAAATTTTGTACAATTATCTGAACTGAACGTCAGCTTTTTTTCTCGAAAGGATCCCAATTTTCTTCTCAGTTTTATCGTGGCAATTCTTGTAGCGTTTAATTCGAATTGACCAAAGTGTTACTGGTAAACTGAGTTTCAGAAAAAAGTAGTTGCATCTGGTCAGGTCAAAGGCCGAGCAAAAGGCTACGAGGAGTTCACTCAGTTAATCATTCAGACATGTACGTAAATGACGTAAATTAAGTCTTAATAATCTTTACCGTTCTTTTCCTTCTCGTCGCGTCTCTTGATGTCCGGGGGTTGTGAGGTGGAGAAAAACCAGGCGACTCATTCTCCAATTCTTTATTAGCTGGCCGAGCACTTTCGCCCATTCGGGCATCCTCAGGGCGACGTGGAGCCATAGGGTCCAGCATAGGGGCTGTGGACCCTATGGCTCCACGTCGCCCTGAGGATGCCCGAATGGGCGAAAGTGCTCGGCCAGCTAATAAAGAATCGGAGAATGAGTCGCCTGGTTTTTCTCCACCTCACAACCCCCGGACATCTTTACCGTTGTTGCCTTTGAAAAATCTTAATGACGCGAAAAATTGGATTTTTGGTCATTTTTTAACAAGAACTTTCTATGTCGCATGCCTGACTTCTGACCTTGACGATCGAAGGTTCGTCCGCCTTTTCGGCTCCTCTGAGCGTAATTAAAGTCAACGCAATATTAATTACGCCACCGAGCAGTCTGGAGTCTGAGGCTCTGAGGTGTTGAAGATGCTTGGATCCGAGTGACCTCCCACTGTCTCTGGAGCTCTCCCACTATTGGAAGGATGTCCCCTCTAGGGTAGTTCTACCCTTCTATACCGGACTGGAGGATCTACCGCGGACCATTTCCTTCTCATGCTCAGCTAAACTACATTTTGAGTTGTAAAACGGTTTCCTCTCAGTGCCCCGTAGACCGTGCAGTCGCTGGTTCAACTTAGCGCTCCAATGACTCGCTAGCTGACTTCTTCTTCAACCTCTTTGTTTACAAACATTCAAGTAACTGATAAGTCGCCTTTGGGTCTTTCGTATCGCGGTAACTTCGGTAACTAAAAAATTAACTTAATAATTTACCGTTCGAAAATTTGATTCGCACTTTGAAATACAGCCGGTTTTAAGTAATTTAGTGCTCAGACTTGATTCAACTTGATCTAGAACCGATTTAGTCGCTTCCATTCGCCGGTCGTTGATAACGTTCCGGGTAGGGATATTTTCTTCCGACCGACAATCGCGATGAACGAGGAGGATCTGCATTTGGCGAAAGCCATGGCCAGCATGGACATGCAGCCCGTTGCCAACAGTAAGAAAACCATCGTGAGCAAGGTGCAGGATAAAATTCAAGGATTCAGGTAGGAAAATTATTTTTTCTATCGTTGTGATCATTATATTTACTAACTTGTGTTCCAGATCTCTTTTGAACGCATTTACAGCTATTTTATTCCCTCGAATTCATCATGCTGCACGGCCATAATCTTTGTTTGAGATGTATCATCTGATGAATCACGTTTAAGTATCACGTTTAGGTAGGTACCTACTAATCTCAGTGGGAGATGTAGTAGCATCAGGGCCTCCAGAGTTGTACGCAAATTTACCTGAAATTTCACTTCAGCATAATTTCTCAATTAAGTATCGTTGTCGAACAACAAAAATGAATTCTTTATTTCCTTTTTGTTGCATTTTCTGAGGCCCAGGGTTTGTGAAAAACCAGGCGACTCGTTCTCCGATTCTTTATTGGCTGACCGAGCACTTTCGCCCGTTCGGGCATCTTCAGGGCGACGTGGAGCAAAAGGGGCCAGCCAATTAAGAATCGGAGAATGAGTCGCCTGGTTTTCCTCCCCTTCACAACCCCTGGACAACTAGAATGAAGTTCAAGTTACAGCTCTTTTTTCAAGCCCCATAGATACTGTGGTTGAAAAACTTGAAGTATCCATTAACGGATGAGGACTTCTGGATAATAATAGGTAGTTGAAATAATTTGATAACTATTCAAAAATAAACCATTGTAAGCGCTCACGAAAAAATTTCTAACTCTCTTCAAATTTTGAGGAGAGTTAGAAATTTTTTCGTGAGCGATTGCAATGGTGTTTGAGGCTTCAAGGTACGTAGAATAAAAAAAAAATATATTGAGTAAAATTCCTGCAAATAATTTTGTACAGTTAGGTAATTATTTCTTTGCCATACACTTGTGTTAGTTACTATCCCCAACATTGGTGAACACTTACAGGTTGGTAACTATAGGAGAAAACCCCATGCAACTATTAATATTAATAATTTTCATTTTTCTTAATTATCTACTTAAGAAATCTCTTTTATAGATACCAATCTTTTGTTAGTAGGAAAAGTTCACAAATGTTGGGCATAGCTGCGTGGACTTCTTAAATAATTGAAGCAAAGGAATAATAAACCACTGTACTATCATTTGCAGGTAGGAGTATAGTTTCCAATTTATTTGGTAATAAATAATAATAATTTGGTATATACTTGGTTTTTTTAAACAATAATTTAAAATAAAACTTTTCTCTGATGAATTTTTAAAATTTCCTGGATGAATTTTCCAAGTCTATTTAAACTTATCAATCCTTCCTGAACTCATTGAGGGACGATGATGAAGGGGTGAGAGATTATCTCTTTCATCTTCATTGAGTTCGAAATAGGAGCTTGATTATTATCTATTGTACCACATTAACGTTGTTATTCTTTGACGTAATCTGATGTCTCGTCGATCGAGAGCAATCTATTCTTGGACCCTTTTTCTAATTTAGTTCGAGTGATTCCTGAATATTAGGAAATACCTGCAGTTTCACTTGCGTCAGTTGCTCGAGCTGTTCCGGAATAGTGGATTGAGCCGAAAATTAATTCAAAATTTAATAAAATTGAATGACTTAAATTAATGTTACTTGGATCAGTGCCCTCTAAAGAGTAGCAGTATTCTTTTAGTTGAAAAATATGTACATTTTTTCTTGTTTTTTATTTTTTTAAATTTTTAATTTTTTTTTTCATTTATCTATTAATTTTATTAACCATATTTAATTTAATTATTCTCGCCAATATGAAATCTAATTCATAAGAAATTATTTTGTTTCCGCTATTGAAATCCGTACGAAAATATTGGTTGAAATAAATATTGGTCTTGATCAATGAGTTTCAATTTGAAAATAGCGTTTCGTATTGCTCAAAGCACCGCAGTCGCTGCGCAGTGGCGAAATGGTGTTAAAATTTGATTCGAAAATTAATTAGGTGGTAATTGTTTTTTTCCGGATGACCGTGACACTTCTGCGGTCAACAAAAAGCTGGACTCCCGGCTAGGTCGTGACGTGTGACAACCGCGACACGACTTGTCGCCGTAGGCTGTTGTTGCTCCATCTCGAGGCCTTCCTAAATTGGTTTTACCTCGATATGATATTAAATTACAAGCAATTCTCTCACTTGCACCTACACCCTTGGGTATTAATTATCCCTTGACCGTATTTTTGCCGCGATACCTTGTGCAATTCGATGACGTCGTCCCTTAAAGTTCTGGCAAATATTATAACGCCTTTTTTTCACCTTTGGCTATTACGCGTTGAAGGGAGATGCTAAGTAAATCCATGTTTTTACACGTTCCTTGCCGAGTACTTTCGCCATTTCAGGCATCTTATAGCGGTATTGAAAAATTGGTTGCTTCATTCATTAGGCTGTAGCCGAGAATGCTTGAATGGGTGAAGGTGCTCTGATAAAAAATAATGCAATTCTAGAGAATGAGCCGCCTTTCCTCTCAACGCTAGAAGGAATGCAATGACCAGAAAAGAAGCTATAGCTATTCTGTGCAGGCTATTACTTCTTATTACTCACAGTTAATATTGTGATGTAATGAAATTCGCCAGCTTCGAATAGCATCTTACCCATCCATTATCCTCTATATCGAGCTCACCACTTATTCTGGGGCCACACTGACCGACTCACCATTACAGGTCAAGGAGCTCGGGGCTAATTTGAATAAAACCACCGTCAATAAAAAGTCTAAACTGGTCCGGCTAGCTTCAGGCGGGTGAAAATATTTTGATCGTTTCTACGCTGATAATCCTGTGTAATTTATGTGGAAGTTCGGAAAAACCGCCTACGGTCGGCACCCCGTTTGAAATAGTCAAATAAATAAGTGTTGCAAGAGGCTGCTGAAATCGTTAAGTGGTTCGTTAGCTCGTCCCGAAAGCCTCTATGGGTTCTGGCGGAAGCTATTCTGCCAGTCATCTACCAATTCGTTTAATTAGGCAAGCGGGGATTTTTTTGTGTGTGTAAAGTCCTAGGCAAGATGTCTTTATCTCGTTCGTGAATGGATTTTTTTCTTGGGTACCTTCCAGCCTGTTCTCCTTGTCAATCGTGGATCAATAAAAGATTTGGAGAATTGAAGTGGTTTGAAGCTTACTTGAATTTTCATAATTTCATTTTCAATAACTTCACAATAACAAAAACTTCAGTGAACATTTATTATCTTTTTCTCGAATATTTTTTTTAGACATTGCTAATTTTTTTTAGACATTGCTAATTTTTTTTAATGTAGTTAACATTTATTTAAAAGAATCCATCGTAGTTTACAAAATTACTTCATTTTTCTTCATGACATTCAAATATTGCAAAGCAATAAAGAATCCTTGAAGCGGTTCAAGAATGAACAATTTCCATTTTTAAATATAATTTTTATGGACCGATCTTCACAGAATTCTCGCTGCCAGAACGTTATTATTTTTAGATGAAAACGCCTACCGACCACGGTAAATTATTTCGGCAGTAATGAATCCTTGAAAAAATCGATTAGGGTTCCAATATTGTTAAAACGTGCGCCAAAGGTTAACTCCGATGAGGATCTTGCTCTTTGTCTGTAGAATATGTAGGACACCGTTGAGTGAGCTACGGGGTAAATGCGGTTCAAGAGCGAAGCCCTCAGGGTCTAGTGTTCTTCAGATAGAAAAAATCAAGTCCAACCTTTTCTCGTTAAATCGAATCCAAGCGGACGGCGACTCGGCCCGAGTTATTTATTCGATAATCTCACGAAAAGATCAGTATTATACTGTCCCAAGGTGTAACCTTGAACCGGTCTGTATTGGAACCGTTTTGAAATGTCCTTATACGGAAATTAATTGGATCTCCTGTCCGAAGCGAAAGTGACAACTCGCCACTGGCTTTATAGAAAGAACAATATATTCTAGCCCTCAATTACTCAATCCCATAAATTGTACTGCGTGTAGGCCGTTGAATTTTACAGTCGGCTGCAGTCGGTAATAAACTGAAGCTTCCACCTAAGTGAAAATTGGCGTGCAGTGAGATCTATCAGACAATATTTGGATCATCAGACAGGTTCCTAAATAATTTTGAAATTCAGAAAATTTCCATAAAACCCGTGATTCCTGAGTTTGAAGCTTCAGCATAAGAGTTTTTTTTGAAATGCTTGATGATTTACGGTACTCGGGCCAGATAGTTTTCGATAATTCGATTTTCCACTATGGTATATTATGATTGTAACTTTCTTAGAAATCTTTCACGCTAACTCCGTTAACAAGTTTCGTCGTGGCTAAGTAATTTTGGCAATTTTTCAATATGGTAAATTGTTATCGTGCGTCCTTAATCCGATGAAACCGCTAGGTACGTGATGTTCATCACGATTTTGCAAATGGCTGTTTGAAAGATGTGCTTTATCCGTGAGGATCCTTGAATAACCACTGTCCTCCCGCTTATAGGTCATACTCTGTAGTGATACTTCATTTTGGGAAACTTATGAAAGATATGATTAGCTGTTGGTCCTTTGGAAAGGCTGATAATCTATTCTTGGTAGTAACCAACCAATTTAATCCTTGGCACTCGTTTTAGGAGTTCGAGCTAGGTAGTCACTATCTTGAAGCACGTTCCTCAATCGAAGATAAATCCGATGTCAGTCATAATGTATTAAGTACCCTAATATGGCATATAATAAGCCTTCTATTGGCGTGCAACAGAATTAATACGATGCCCAGATTTTCAGCACTTACACAATGTTAGCACCTTTTTCTTCAATATCTCAAAATATTTGCGTTTTGCAAGACTTGTGCGCACTGTTGGTTAATGTAATGTATTGCTACATTATAATAATATTTAATAGTTGACCCGACTTTCTACATTCAACACTCATCAAGTTAGTAATGTACGACGAGAGCCGCGTTCTGATGATAGAGCGTTCCAGTTAAATATTTTTAGCGAATTTTCGCAGAAAATACAAAATTTCATGCATCTGATAGTTGAATTCTAGAAAAAAAATTTTGTATGTAGGTGTAATTTCTTTCGCACGATAACTGTTGTAATTTTCGAAATAAAAATCCGATTTTTTGCATCACTTTTTGGCAGAAGTAGGTACCTATGAGTTCGTTAGCCAGCCAGAGCGAAGCAGAGGGCGGTATACAAAATTTGACTTTGATTTTTGATGATATTATGGAGCATTTTGATTTCATAAAAGAATTTCTATATTTATGCATTATAATATGCTTCAGACCACAACTTTTTCCGGAATTCATACACTCATACACATTACGCACCGTGAAATCTTGTCATTTGTTATTTCGATTGCTGATATTATGATTGACTAATTTTGTCAGCGAATCCGAAACGCCATTTTCCTCGCTCGAACAGCTCCATCGATTTTTGCTTCTTAACCTAATCTAGGTCGTATAAAGGCTTGAAACTCGCAACGTATTCAGTCCCTGACACTGACACCTACGAAAATCACCTACTGAACACTCCTAACTGTCAGAGGGCATGTAATTTCCATATATCACGCAGATTATGCTAAAACCGATAATGCTCATCGGAGTTATCCCGCTAGAATGAACCAAGGTTTCCTTGGCTCTGGAAGTGAAATCAAGTATAATAGGTTATATAGTCCAAGAGCCAGGGTCAACAAAGTGTTCTCGTTCCATAATACGTCACGAAAATCTATTCGCTTTCAAAAATAGGAAGATTTCTCCGTCAATCCGATCCGACGAATTAAATATAATACATTTTTATTTGGCATCGGGATCGCAGAATTTAGAGTTTCTGGGGGAAAAACCAGTTCTTGGTATCAAGTGATAATACTATTTTCTGGAACACGATCAAGTGACAAAAAGGACGGGCGATTTTTTATCTCCTTACGTGCTCAACGTACGAATAAAACATTTAAAAAAATTTTCAGGAGGCGCTTAAAACTTCCCTGGTTTTCTATGAGTGAGCCATTCCATTTTTCATCTAAAAAGAATGCTATTCATGTCATCTCATTGCCAAGCGTTCAACTGTGATTAATTAAAGGTTAATAATTTATTTTTCTGTGGACTTTCTAATTGGTTACAAGTCGTTGGTTGAATTAGATTCGAGTCAGGCAACATGACTTTGAGTGAATTTTTGAAGAGTATTACATAATGGGAACTGTGCGAAGAATATTATAACCAGTACAGAAAAAAAATTAAACGTACTTTGTATGTGTTTTCGGGTCGAAATTCGATGGTCGATATTTAACGAGCCAAATAGCCAAATTTCTGTGGGAATTCGCTGATTATGTGAGAAAATTATAATAATATTAGGAAAACTCATTTTTGGAGGGAATACGAATTTTCGGCCAAAATCATGGGACTTGCAACCACTGACCAGAATAGTTGTAAGAGAGCTATTTTCCTCTCAGTAAAGCACATAATATTTTTTCGGCAAAAAATTATGATTTCGCGTGTAATAAATAAGGTTGATGATATTGCACTGCCTAGCTTTGGCGATCCGCGACAATAACACTGCTCCATTCGCTCCGTATAAAGGCATACACTTGTTAAGGATTCGTCATTCCGTTTTGAGGTGATGGCTGACCGTCTCGGGCGAGTTGAATTAAAACTGCAACGTCTTGAGGGGACACGTCCTTGGATCGTAAAACTCGTCTATTGGTCGCATCAAAAAAGCTGAAACTGAGTAATTGGATGTCGTTTACTTTTTATTGTTCTCGATGAGTACATCTTAATGATGGGCAAATTAAAATAAAAGTAATAAATTAAGTATCGAAAAAACCCTATAAGAAAAATCAATTGTGCTAATATATAATGAGGAAAAATTAGTATAAAAATTGTCATAAATTCATTGATCATTACGAGTAGCAAAAATATATTCATTGATATATGATAACGTATTATCATCATAATAGGAATGGGAATAATAGGAAATGTGTTATCGGCAACAGAATTGCTGTGAAGGTCCCAACTTCACAGGACGTTTGTTATTGAATTTTTTTTAATGTAAATATTTTTGAAATCGGTTTTATTTTTATCTGGAAATTTTTTTCTCTTCTTTTCGTGTGATACTAACTTGAACATCAGAAAACAGAATTTAATCTTAATAGAATTTTCCCATGATTTCCTTATTGAGCTTTTGCCACCACTGACCGATCATAACAAATTTCACGTTTTTGTTGAGCTCTAAAGTGAATAATTCTAATCTATACTGATTACATACATACATTCAATATTTTTACAGTGAATGAGTAATAATAATCATATTGGGACCCTTGTTCAACATATAGGATAACTATTTGATACCAACTCAGAATGACCTTCAAGTTTCCAAACTCAAATCGTTGAGTTAGGCTCTTGTAGGCAGCTAGATCACAAACAAAATGTCGCCAAAAACAATAAAATCGAGTTATGTTCCTAGAAGTTATAACATCGTGAAGTCAAAAGTGGCCGTTTTCGCAAAAATCACGTTTTCCGGTATTTCCCCGAACCTGGGGTCGTAATTACTGGATGAATTCGATCTAAAAAATTATGGGACCTACCTGGGATGGTTACACTTTCGGAGTAAAAAACCTCCATCTATTTAAGTCGATGAAAAATAATTCCACGTGCGATTGAATATAAATAATTCGCCGAAATAGGTTTCTAACGCCTTCATTCTTGAGCCCGATAAATGTTCGCGATTTACAATTTATTCGAATTGATGTGCCGAAACCTGTTGTCCGAATTTATCAAACCGTACCTAATGGAACTTTCTGTTTCGAAGCGTCCGATTCAGTCCTATACGATGATGACCGCATAGCGTCCTTCGATGGTGACGAATACCTGGTAATCGATCTGTAGATTCACCGCGAGTCCCCGAATGACGGCGTAGGAAATCGCCGAGTTTGTCGTGAAACGTCAAGGGAACCGATGATGTCGGAGGGAGAGTATCGTCGTGTTCAGTTGACCTCGCACAGCTCGGTCAGAGATTGACTCAGTTTTTCAAAGGACAAGGACGAGACGCGAGCTCGATATTTCAAGTTCCTTCATCACGGAGGCAATATCGTGTAATAAGGGGGATATACAAGTTGCCTGTAAGATGAAAAAGATGACGTCACATTTACTCAGCGCTTGAGAAACATTCTGCGAATAAATGGCGGTATATGAAACTCTCACGGTCTTCTCTTTAATTGGTTTTAGTTTTAATTATAGCAATGCTTCTGACCAGTTAGCCCGTTGAACCGAATAATGATGCGAATTGCTCACTGTTTGACTTCCTCATTTGCCCCTCTCATTTGCACTGGGAAGAAATCGAAGTAAACTAATTAGTGAGTCGCGCGTCAATTCTCCGCCGTATCTATCAAGATAGACAAATGTTGAATTTCAATTGAGCTCGTATCGTTTTCTCAATTGTTTGTCGTCTGTCAGCTATTCGATTTATTGTGCCCTATAAATTGTTTACGACGCATTTCGTTTTCAGTGCCAAATTAATTCCCGTCGCTGCGGAGGAAGATGCCAGTTCGGAGTCTTCTTGTTCAGGGATCAATTCAGATGCGGACAGGTTCCGAAATTTATTCACATTCTGCACGGTTGCATTTGTGTTCTGGTTATTGTTCGTTATTTATGTTGTCCGTTCTTTCGCACGATGCTTCCACAGTCGAGTAGATGAAGGTTGATGAGGGATTTAACGAGAAAGCTGGAACTTGTTTTTATCGATTCAGTCGGTTGTCACCTAAAAATAATCAATATCACAATTTTTCTGTTTTAGTCTTTTGTCACTTTTACGTTGTGTCCTGTTTCGACCCCTTAATTTTCTGTCAATGGCGCGCTAAAATAAGACCGACTTTTCAATTTTTTTTTTTTTTAAATTTTTTTTTACTCTTGTTACTTAAATACTGCAATTTAAAATTGCCCTACTAAAAATAAATACCGTTTTCTAGTTTCCGATTGCGCTTCTGAGCCATAAGCGAATTTCATGTTCGAGCTATGCAATTTTCGAAGTTCTTCACTTACGAAAATTTTCCATTATATCAATTAAATAGGTACAGCCCGAAAACTGAAAGCGCACGTAAATGTTGAGGTTTTTTCTCTGCTAAAAGTTATATTTTTCAACTGCAATGGTTACTCATATTTTCTATCATCTGACAACCTATTAGACAGTTTCTTTTCGTCTTTCTCGCGAAAATCCTTACTTTACTGGCCTGTGTATGTTTTTCCGTGTACTTTTGTTTGCCGTAATTGCTTAGTGTTTCAACTTACGTTTTCCTTATTTATCTTTCCATCTGTTTATTTTTCGTCTTCCATTTCCGTTCGCTATTTACATATTAGAAGTCGACCTTGACAGTCGTAGAATACTGTTAGCTGGTAGTTTGCTTCTTTTTTAAATTTAATTATTCCCTAATCATTTTTTCTTTCATTAATCTAGCTTCCCTGTATTTCTGTGTTTTATGATAGTAGAATATTATCGCATGAGAAATTTTTATATTGTCTTGGTAAATAAATCTAGAGAATAATAAAATAATGAATAAAAAGAGCGTCTACCTTTTCTAGATAATCAATATTTTGAAATTTAGTTTATTTTCTTCCTAGCTTAGTATGTGCGAGTGCGAGGGAGACCTGGATTCTTTCATAAAGTGAAAAGAACTATACTACCTATCATGCTTGAGGTAATCTCACAGATTCACAGCAATAGATGTGCCCTTTTTTCTCGATAATCTCCATTTTCTCGATTTTGACAACCTAGAGAACAAATTCTGAAAATTTCATTGATTTTTCATGGTTATAGGCCTTTAAAAATTACTCTACTGTGCAAAATTTTCACTCCGCCCTTTACTTCGAGAGTATTATACTGCTGAAGTAAAATTTCTTATTGCTCGGCAATCATCATCTCTGAATACGCACTTTCCTTGGAGGAGTTTACTTTCGTACTTTGTACTCCCGTAAAGGAGAAAGGAAAATTTAAAGAAAATAAAAATAATTAAGGATTAAGTCGAAAGGATCAAAATTGGGTGACTTGGTGCTCGCCAGCCTTGTCTATAACTGCCATGCGAATGATGCGACGATAATCTGTTCTGTGATTCCCTTAAATTTTTTGAATGCCAAGTCGTGAGTGTTCAAGTCCTTCTGCGCGTAGATCGACCATCCTAAATAGCTTTACACTGTTACAATCTCAAGGCCGTTGTCGAGTTTGTTTGCGCAAAATTGCCCAGCTCAAGTGTATAAAGTCGTGAGCATTCCTCCATCTACCGATGCCTGATGGTGAGCGATCGCGTGTTTGTCCTCACCAGCTATGTCAACTAATGTCAGTTTGCTTTTGACTCTACTCGAGCTTTTTCAAGACCCGCTGTTGCTTTGATAAGCCCTAGTTCAACAAAACGCCCTCTCGTTTTATGAGGGGACATAATAACTTGATTAATGATCGATTTGTGCGACTTGGTTAAAACCAGTGGTGTGTATTGATCACACAGTACTTCCATGTTTCAGTCGGTTAGCAGATATCTATAACCAATTATAAAATCAAGTAAATCATTCGCATCGTTAATATAATACAATATTGTTGCTGAAAACGTAGCCAAGAGATTCTTTGGAAATTCTCATGCTGCACGACCGGAACTTAAATCTCAGTTGTCCGAACGTAAATCGGATTATTTTCGTAGCAGGTTTATCTGAAAATTGAAAGACGTACTAGAAAAATATCGGAAAATACAAATAAAGGAAAAGTACGGTGTGTGACCCGTGTGAAGCAAACCCCGAGTCAAATAGCAAAGACGATGATAAAATCATCAGCATTAATTTAGTGCTGACCCCGACTAGAACCCCAACTTTGAAATTACCTGTATAAAATATACTGTAGCTACTGAACTTGGGAAAAATTGCTGCAAGCAATTTTCTCTGAATAAATTTTCTGAAATAATAGTTTAATTATAACGTTACAGAAAAAAATCAAATTCAGACCGATTTTTTCGAAACGGATAAAATTGAGGTGAAGAGGGGTTAATTTTTTATTTGATTCGAAATTCAATCCTCTTTTATTTCAGAACGACTAGTTTTGCAGTAGGTAATGAACGAACAAATGAATAAAATGCTGACATTCTCGGTCTTTGGGTAGATCACGCAGTCCAGTATGGTTCAAATCTAGGATACCTAAAGGTACCTTATTACACCCTCATACCTATAAGTATTACAGTTTTCTAAAATATTTCAACCTTCTGTAGAAAATAAGCGCGAAAATAAAGCCCGAAGGTAGCGAAAAGCTGGCTCTGAGCGCCGTTGTTTTGTGGTTATACCTACCAGCATCGCATGTACGTGTGGCGGGCTTTAGCCTACCAGTGATTTGTAGGCGCAGAGAATATTTCCTTCATTCGGCATTATCGAATGTTGGATATACTTTCGAATTTCGATCATGACAGTGCAGTTTACGCTAGAGCATTGTAACATTTAATGTTTGCTAGCAGAGAATTCGAGTGCTTAGTATTTTGGTTTATTATTGATAATAAACCATTGTAATCGCCCAAGAAAAAAAAATTTCCTACCCCCTCTCAAAATTTGATGTTTTTCGTTTCAAGGCATGTAGAATCCGAATATCCAATTAAAAAAATGTTGTCCGTCCACCTCACGCCGTACGCCGTACGCCGTTAGCAGTTTTCCGGCCAAACTGTAAGAGCTAAAAATTTGAAATTTTCACCAAAAATCAATCTCGGTCCTACGACGGCCCAATTCTTGAACCAACTTGCTAGCTCAATTTTAAGGGTATTTTTGGGGGTTTTGAGGGGGAGAAAATTCATATTTTCCAGGGGTTTTCAGAAAAATGTGTACGTGGTATCAAATTATATAGATTTTTGGACGCTGAATCGAATGAGACCATCGCCGGGTCGATAGCTTTATTGGTTCTCGAGTTATCGCAGCTTTTGTGCCGAATTTGGGAGATTTTTAGAAATTTGACATGAGGGTATAACTCGAGAGTTGGAGCTATAGAAATCGTTCTATACTCATTGGAATGGTCGTAAAACACTCTCTCCAGCTGTATCGTTAGGCAATAAGTTTAGCTTTTAATTAGGAAATTAAGAAAAATAAAAATGATTAAAATTACAATAGTTGCTACGGAGTTTTCCCCTATAGTTACCATCTGTTTTTCGGTGGGAACGTTCACAAATGTTCGGAATATTTAAAATGACAAATGGATAGTCTTCTTAAATCAATATTGAAGCGAAATAATAATAAACCACTGTACAATCATTTGCAGCGTTTTTTTTGTCGGGCCCACAATCAGTACTGTATTTCAGTAGTATTTGTATACATATTATTATTTTTCTTATAGCGCGTTTTTGTATTTCTAGGCCGATTATTGTTATTGTTATTATTGTCCGATTTTCGTAGGCTTGTCTCATTTTTTCTCAGATATTTGAGAATAATGATCGACCGACATTAGTTGTTGGTCGAGAGTAAATTTTGCTTTCGCCACTGTGGGCCTCTTCTGGATATGTATGACAAATATGACAACGCTCCTACTGTATTATGTGAGGTCTTATTTGAGACGCCCGTTAGAATAATATTTTAATTCCCAGTAGGACGACTCTTCGCTGAGGCGATTATTTGTTAAATATTATGTTACTATAGAGAGTAAGCGATACGTAGTTATTAAATATTATCTATTTTCATGGGTGGTGTCGAGCTGTGCGCTTGTATACATCGTTTTTAAAAATATCTTAAATAATATCTCGTATTATAAGAATCACACGTTGGAGATCAAGTCGCACTATTCATTCGAACAATGTGCAACCTGCTGCTAACTATAGCCAAGTTTGTTTTTAATTTTTATTTATTTATTTTCAAAATGGAGCAAGCGAAAAATAGACCTGTCTGTTAATCTATAGATTATAGGCTGATTGTAGGTTTTTAGTGAATTAGTTTTCCATATTTCCATTGGCCTACGACATATCACGTTGCGCAACATGACGCGATGCCATTTATATTTAATTGCACTCTTCAACGTAACCACATCATGTTTTTAATTCCATTCCCTTAGCACAACACTGTGTTCTATCCGAGTGCGAATTTGAGACGATTTAAACTCAAGAGTCATCCTCCCTCTCTTCTTACCTTGGCCTAGGTAATTTTTCCGTATCAATACCTTCGATTATCTTAGCTCTCCAACTTGTTCCGCATTCAGTTATCGATTGGAGTCGAGTTAAATAATTTAGAAGCCGTTAGGACTAAGGAGTCCAGATCGTTTTCGCATTGTCTAGATGAACGATCCGCGGCCGGTGAGCTTTCCATGTTTCTTGCGTGTGTTCGTTTTCTTCTGTTGAATCGGCAAAATTTCGATTAGCTGCAGATGCTAAAAATATCTGTCTTTAATTACTGAGTACTGATTACTACTTAGTAGTACTTCTTGGGGTACTCCTCATTGCTCAGTCCTTAATTGCCCAATTTTTGAGTTACAACGACTGAACTATAAATCGAGATTGTCCTCTTAAAAGAAAAATCATCTACTTTTTTTCACTCATCACTTTTTATATAATTAGGCCCACACACCGTAACTCCGCGTTAATAACCTGATTCGTGAGTTTTTCGGTTTTTGTGTTCCCTAGCTAGTTTTTCTGTTACAATATTGTATTGTACTAACGTTGCGGCCTTTGAATAGGTTTCTCAATTTTATAATTGGTTATACCTGTATGCCGACTCAAACATGGAAGTACTGTATCTTCTATGCACACCACTGGTTTACTTTCGATGATGATGCGCCGTTCCTTCCGTAGAAAATCATTTCATCTGGCAGTACGCGCGCGTTCGTCCATAGTTCCCCATCACATTTCATCCTTTGGCGAATCCTTTCCTGTTTCCCTTCCCTGTAACTTCGATTTTCCGAAGGAAGACGAAAAACTTTTCTTGCCGCATTTCCTCTTCCCGTTTTTCCCCTTGGTGTTTCTCTCGGGATTTTCCTGTGGAAAGAACGCGAAGGCGTGCGATTCTTTCGAAATGCCTACATCTGCAGAGGCAGTCGATCCTTGACCGGTTGAACCTCGAGAACTGCTCTATTGACAATCAGTTTCGAGATGATCATTTCCGAGCTCCTCGTCCTCCCACTGCTCGAACATGGCTCGATGTTTCGAATGTAACGACTCCGTTATCTCGCGTTACGTGCCCGACACGTCCGTCCAATGGAACCTGAAAATCGTCGACGGCAATCTCGTCCTAACCTTTTTATCAGACCGCTCGCGGGCTATGATTCTTCCTCTCACGCGTGCGTCGAGTGTTTTCAGCTGGACGAGCTCGATTTTGGGCTCAGCTGATTATGAGAGATGCAATGGAGGCACTGGAAATTCATTTCCTCTTATTCGAACCGGTGTCGCCAGTTTTTACGCTGTTTCGAACAGGATCTGACTTCAAGGTGAGTTGTAATCTGCGATCGCTATATTTTCCACACGATTTCGAATCGCATTTTCGCATGGAAAGCTATCTTAATCTCGCTGTTATCATATAGCGAAGAGCACGGGATAAATGACCGATCTAGGTAGAATTATTCTGGCTTATCTCGAAGCAAACGAACTCCTGATAGCAGAAACGGGCTGGGATGTCAACAGATTTAAACGATGACCACTTTGCCGTCGATTTGTAACTTCTCGTGTGACAAGAAAAAATTATGGTTCACCTTTCGAAGCCTATTTAATCCGTGTGTTATTGATAAATTGGTTTTTCAGTAGCTCCGTACGTAAACGGGCTTAATAGTGGACCAAAGAAACGCTGCAAACGATTGTACAGTGGTTTAATATCCCTTAGTTCAATCATGATTTGAGAGACCATCTCTAATTTTTATAGTAACCAACCCAAACTATATTAATTTTGAATATTTTTATTTTTCCCAAACACTTTGAACTCGATTTATTGCCTATTGATACAGCCGATGAAAGTATTTTACGACCCTTCGAACGAGCGTGGAACGATTTTTATAGCTTTAAGAAAATATCGAGCTATAGTGTCTTGTCAAATATATTTCACATAAATGTTGCGATAACTCGAGAACCACTAAATCTATCAACTTCGTTATGGTCTCATTCGATTCAGCGTTCAAAAATCTGTAGAAAATCTTAACAAATAATTTTAATCAGAAAAGTGTTGAAGAATTTTTTATTCGGTCCGTCCGCCGTGAACACTTTCCTAAGGAAACTATAAAAGTTAGGTACATAATTGACATTTTTACCAAAAATCATTCGCTGATTGAAAATCGCTCAATTCTTTGGCCCGACCGCTATCTTAATTTTAAGGGTATTCTTGTGGGGTTTCGAGGGGGGAAAGTGGTGATTTGTGGAGCTATAAAAATCGTTCTATACTAGTTGAGAGCTCATCAAAGACTCTCAATTGATTAATTTAATTTATCATCATTATTATTATATTTTCATATTTAATTTATTGAGAAAAATAAAAAAATTGTATATTACAATAGTCGCTGAGGATATCGCCCTTAATCACCGATAATTTTGTTGGTTCGTTCACCAGAGTTTGGATTTAACAAGTAGTGGAGTGCCTTTCCCTATCATGATGGGTCAACTTTCGCACGATTTAGCTCTAGCGAATTACTATAGCTTCGCCTCAATTTTCTCTAAACAGTTTCAAACTCGCCGCTTTTATACTTCGTTTATTAAATTACTGAACTCCTTGGGATGGAATCCTGCTTAGAAACGTGGCATTCATTCTTGACTTGCGATGTTTCATGATTTATATTTCATTTGCTATTTCTATTTCGCCGCCATGTTCATAATTATTTTTTCCGCCGCGTTCCCGAGGTTCGAGACGAAAAAACCTTCTCCGCAAAGCCTCGCGTCGGGTTCGGGGCTTCAATTTTCCAAAGAGGAGTCGGGCCAGAGTTGCGTTCCAGTCAAAACTCGGTGAGTTTCCGTTGACGGTCTGAAAAAGCCCAATACACTCTGCTAAGCGCGGACGTGGCGCGTGCAGTGCACGCCAAAGTGTAGCCACAGAGGCGAGAAAAAAGATAAAATTGATTAATCGCCCGTAAAAATCAAAATTCATCATTTAACTGGCGGAGATTTATGTAAGTTTTTGACATTTTCCGAAACCACGTTTTTCCGCAGTTGATCGCGATTTTCTCGAAAAATTCTCACAAGGCGATAAAATTTTATGAGCGCATTTTGTTCATGGGTAAATTTTTTAAACGAAAAAGTACGGGATTTTGTTCGTAGATTGATTTTAGTCGGAGCTAGAGCGGCTCGTAGCGTGAAGAGCTCTAGCGATTTTTGGGAACAGCGATTCTGGAATCTACTGCTCAATTAACACTGAGGAGACGTTGGGCGCGGACGTGGCATGGACGGAAGTTGAAACTTCAAAAGTGTAAAAAAACCTAAAAAATTATTAATAGTTAGAATTTGATTCTTTTCACTTCAAATTCGAATTCTACGTCTAATTTCCTATAAGAATGAGTAATAAAATAATATTGAACAGTACTGTTAGTATTTGCAACGAAGAAGTTGAAAAACATGAAAACGGTGTAATACTAAAACTGGGAAAAACTAAAAGTTATCGACGAATTTCCGCCGTTTTGACGTCAAATTAACTGCCCACATTTTCCCCATGTAATTTACCTATCCATTTTTCAACCGTTTGTGAGGTATTCCACAATATTGCTGGAATATACTGGAAAACATCACATTTTCCACTTTAAACCTTCTTTTCACGTATTTAGTGCAAAATAAATAAAGAAAGAAGCATATATTATTGATATACACATCATCAACTACCATTACGCTGAATTTGAGCGAAATCGAAACCAAAAAATTTTTCACGAAAAATTCAAGGGGTACCCCTGCGATTTGTTTGAACCGATCAGTTCACGATTTTTTACTCCTCTCTCAATAGAGATAAAAATCTGAAATTTTCAGAAAAGTCGTATCTTGCCAAGATGTATTTTTGTGATTTATTTTATTCCTCGGAAAAATCTGCAAGTGGTCCAAAAAAATCAGTTTTTAAACTCTCGAAAATTGGACTTTTACCGTGTTTTTCGGGGTCAAAATTCATGTGAATCCATTGTTTTATTACGCAGGGCTCTTCATTTGAATGCCTCACACACGTACATAGCAAAAAATTTGGTGAAAAAAATTCTAACAGAGCCACAGAAATTATTTTCCGTAAATCGATGTTTCGAGCTCCGCTGGCATCGGTAAGGGTGAAAAATTAATCTTCTGTTTTCAAGCGATTTTGAAAGCTATTCTTATAGGAAATTTAACGCTGAATCCGAATTTGACGACAAAACGGCGGAAATTCGTCGACAACTTTTAGTTTTTCCCAGTTTTAGTATTGCACCGTTTTCATGTTTTTCAACCTAGAAAATTCGTTACAAATACTAACAGTAATGTGTCAATATTATTTTATTACTCATTCTTATAGGAAATTAGACGTGGAATTCGAATTTGAAGTGAAGAGTGGGAGGGGGTTCGAGGGGTAAAAATTCGCATTTTCCAACGTTTTCCAGAAAAGGGTGTATTTGGTCTCAATTTCTATAGATGTTTGGACGCTAAATCGATTGAGACCATCGCGGGGTCGATAGCTTTATTGGTTCTGGAGTTATTACAGCTTTTGTGTTGAATTTGGGAGATTTTCAGAAATTTGGCATAGCTCGAGATTTCTTGGCGCTATAAAAATGGTTCTATACTTGTTAAAATGGTCGTCAAACACTCTTCAACTACACCATTACGCGTAAAATTTCACTTTTAATTCGAAAATTAAGAAAAATAAAAATGATTAAAGTAATTACGATAATAGCTACGAAGTTTTCCCCTATGGTTGCCAATCTGTTTTTCGGTGGGAACGTTCACCTATGTTTGGAATAATTACTATCACAAGTGGATAATCTTCTTGAATCAGTATTGAAGCGAAGGAATAATAAACCACTGTACGATCATTGTCAGCGTTCTTCCATCACGATCATCTTGTGATCGTTCGTTTCTAATTGCTAGGTAGATCATAGTTATTGCAAGTTGACTCCACAACACTTTACAGAGCACTAAAAAAATCAATATTAATACTGTTGTTTTTTTCTTTGTTTTTTGTTTTTTTTTTGTTAGGGCTGAGTTTTTGCCTTTTTCAGAGGCGCGTGTTGAATTGGGACTGGGAAAACCACAGTATTTAATGGATGAAGACATGATTAATCGGGTCTGTGATAAGATTACCTTGAAATGCAACGAATCCGTAGTTTGTACGCTCGGTCGACTATTGGAGTTGAATTGGATGTAATTGGCTCATATAATTTTAGATTAGGAATATTTATAATGGGTAGTGGCTACGTTCTATATAAAAACATTCCTGGAATATTGAAGTTATCATTTAACTAATTTGCAATAAGTTTGATAATTAAAGTTCGAAAATTATATTAGCAATTTTCAATTTAGCGAGGAATAGAGATTATAGTGAACATTCTCTCTTGTGACTCAGACTAAAATCCTCTGAAAATTGATCTCTTCGTTCTACTCTATTATCTCCTCCTCAAATCACTAGCTAAATTCATCGTGTTAGTCCCTTTTAATCTTGAGCTACAATCATTGTAGACATTATTTGTACGAGTTAGATCGGATGATGAACATTCCCTTGTGTATTTATTCGTCTTTGAGAAAAATCGCCTTACATAATACTTCGAATAATAATTAAACGCGCGAGGAAAAATGCGGAGCCTTTTTTACTTACGATTTGAGCTCGAAAGCCGTACGAGTGGGGAAGTGCTCTCAGAGAAGGAGAATGAAGCGGGCTCTCGCGGGGGTGGGGCATTCTTCGCCGGAGATGCCCATCAGTCGGTTCGGTTCTGCGGACGCGCCAGCTTTCGTCGTGATGGAGCTCGACCAGGATCAGGAAGAGTGAGTTCCTTTCTAACGTCGTCGGCATTTCTTTTCCCCTTAAGATGAACGATGAACGCGATTTTTCCGTTATTGACAGGCCTCAACATTCTTGCGATGCGATTTCTCGATTCGCCCCCTTTCCTCTTGCGCGCTTCCCCTTACGTCCGGTGTTTTCTTGCACAACGGAGCCTCCGCCAGTCGGCCACGGGCTCATCCGCTCTTCACAAGCCAATGACGTGGTCATTCCAAAGGGAAAGCTCTCCCATGGATCGACCGTTCTCTGAGAGATCATTACTCCACCCTTACAACTGTTGCTCTATTACAGCTGATGTAGTATCCGGTGAGCTACAGCTGATGCTCTCAATGCCCGTATTTTGATTTTGCAAAATTTTTTTAAATCAACAGCATTAATATATTGTCAAATAATGAATCTCTATTCAAAAAAATTACCAATTCCGCGCGAAAATTGATTTTATTAATTGAGTTAGAAATTAAAGATTTATTGGTGGCCCTTAATCTGTAGAGTAGAAAAACGCGCTAGAAAATAGTGCGGATGTACTGGTGTGATCGAAATATGAGATCCAAGCTTCGTTAACGGACCATCTTCACACTTCACTTCACACTTCACTTCACACTTCACTTCACACTTCACTTCACACTTCACTTCACTTCACACTTCACTTCACACTTCACTTCACACTTCACTTCACACTTCACTTCACACTTCACTTCACTTCACACTTCACTTCACACTTCACTTCACACTTCACTTCACACTTCACTTCACACTTCACTTCACACTTCACTTCACACTTCACTTCACACTTCACTTCACACTTCACTTCACACTTCACTTCACACTTCACTTCACACTTCACTTCACACTTCACTTCACACTTCACTTCACACTTCACTTCACACTTCACTTCACACTTCACTTCACACTTCACTTCACACTTCACTTCACACTTCACTTCACACTTCACTTCACACTTCACTTCACACTTCACTTCACACTTCACTTCACACTTCACTTCACACTTCACTTCACACTTCACTTCACACTTCACTTCACACTTCACTTCACTTCACACTTCACTTCACACTTCACTTCACACTTCACTTCACACTTCACTTCACACTTCACTTCACACTTCACTTCACACTTCACTTCACACTTCACTTCACACTTCACTTCACACTTCACTTCACACTTCACTTCACACTTCACTTCACACTTCACTTCACACTTCACTTCACACTTCACTTCACACTCCACCTCACACTCCACCTCACACTCCACCTCACACTCCACCTCACACTCCACCTCACACTCCACCCCACACTCCACTTCACACTCCACTTCACTCTCCAATTCGCTCTTCACTTTACTCTTCACTTCACTCTTCACTTCACTCTTCACTTCACTTCACACTTCATTTTACACTTCACTTGCACTGTATGCTTCTTGTGTTAGTTCAATAGTTAATTTTTCACTTTAAATCCAGACACTTTTCACATTTGGCATCATCAAGGTTTTATTGAAGCTGGCATTAAATTAATAGAGAAAGAGTTGCCGGTGTTTTCAACCATATTACAGTAAACGTCATTATTTCTATTTCCTTAAGACTTCTTGGAATAAAATTTTCTCCATTCTCTCCATTTTTTCCATGAGCTCAAGAATTCTATTCTAGTGATCTACGATGATAGAGGAACGCGAGCTTCGACGGTTTTTAATGGCACTATCTATAAGTTATTCAACCGCTAGCAATAACGTCCTATTAGCGACTACCTTGAATCTTGTTTACGACTGAGCAATTGTGATTACTTGAGTACCAGAGCTCAGCTGAGACCTTTAGCTTTCATACGTTCTTATCATTGACCACTTCGCTTTGCCGCTGTTAGCTTTAAAATATTACCTATGCTGACACATTTTTCCACTTGGAAGCTATTTTAAGCTCGAAATACTATTTTCAAAAATCATCTAGCATTTTAACTGAAACAAGTTATATTTTTTATAGAAATTTTATTAGCAATTTCTTCACGTCCATTTCTATTTTCGTGATCGAAAATATTCTTTTGCGAATTCTTCCTTTTCCTGTTCGTACTCCGTTTCAAAACGCTGCACTTTCCCTACCGTGACCACTTGCGGCGGCGGGAATGTGGAATGAGTCACTTTCTGGCCTAATAACCTCCGAACATTATTGATGTTCTCGCCCCGATTCCGACCAACGGAATCGATATAAATTACAATGTTGGTTCCCGAAGTGAATATAGTAGTATCCGTTGAAATATACTCGCATAAATGTACTAAGAAATCGATTCTACTATTAAATTCTTCTCGAAGTGGTCCCGTAACAAATTTTCCACCCGTTCTATTCTCCAAGGTTTTTCAGTTTCAAGATTTTTTCCGTTTTTCGACCTGATGACACTAACATTTCCGTAATTCCTATAATTATATCAAAAACGTCAAATCTGAGGTCACCTTTGGAAAGAGCATCAAATTTCCAATCGGAGGGATGCTTTACATTTTTTAAATTATTGCTCAACTCACTCGAAATATCCCTAACATTTAATTTCACCAAATTGAGAAGAAAATTATTTTCAAACTGAAATTATTCCGTTTGAAAAAATAATCTCATGGAATGCGAGAGCGGCTAAAAGTACGCCGAAATTTCAGCTTGCGTGCCAAAATTAATTTCAATAACGTCTGATTTTGCAAATTCACTTGATAATTGTTGGAATTTTGCGCGAATTTTATTGATAATTTGCTAGATTTTTTATTGCTCTGAACGTGTTTATAACTCGCATGCCTTCAAAATGAACTTTTTCTTAAACAGATTTTGTTATTAGCCGAATTTATTTGGACGATTTTTATTGTTTGGTCTTATATTGCGATTTTATTGGATATTATTTCGGTTTTTATAAAGCGAGGGGACTTTACCGAGCTAGTGAAATTGGAACAAGATAAGCTATCTTTTCGAGCAAAGATAGACGCCTACTGTTTATAGTTGCTCGCAGGTGATAAATTAATTTTTCTAAGCTCCAACATTCGAGTCAATAGCTGGCCATACGAGGTACGTTTTTTTAGTTTATTATACAATAAAAACCTTTGTAATCGATTGCAAAAATTTTTTTCGACCTACTTCATGTTGTCTTGAATTTGGTCGTAGAAGGAGAAATTTCTGGTTCTTAGCATTCGTGCGGCCGTCTAACCGCTCGAAAATTAGCAGTGTTGAAATTGTCTCTTTTCTTTTTTTTATTCACTAATATTTTCATTGTTACAGGAGAACAAGGTCTCTGAATGCACCCAGCCCGGTTCCCCAATTCGGTCCATGTGGCCGTATTATGAAAAATTCTGCAATGGTCATGTAAGTATCTGATTGCAGCTCAATCAGCGATCAATTTTTACTTCCATGTTTATTTTACTTTGTTCTTCACTACGATAAATTGCTAGCAATTAGATTAATTTGCGCGTCGAATCAAATAAATAAATAAATAAATAAGAAAGAATAAAGAAATAAATCATCAGACGGGTTTAGCTGCCTTGGGTCGTTTTCAATTTTTATATCGCATGATTCGAGCCGGCCGGTTCCAGTTCAAAAGGAGCAATATTGTATTCAAATCAGAAGCGCCGTCAGGCATTTAAAACCGATAGTTCTCAGTTGACTATCGTGCCATGTCTACACTTCATTCGAATGGATCGCATTTTGTTTTACAGTTCGTATTCAATATTTTTTTCTTTCTCGCAATGACATTGTCATCGAATTTGGCATGTCGCGCGTTTTTTTGAAGTCGTCAAAATTGAGCGTTTTAGGTCAATTCCTAGGTCACCTTCGTGTATTGATCTTGTTGTCTCATACATATCTATTATTCTTTTGTCTCGAAAGGGTCGATTTCAGAACGATTTTTCTCTATCAACTGGTTTGCTTCATCGCAATCGCCAATCTGAACATAATGAGATTAACTGGAGACTGTCTACCTTGTATACGATCCGCGTAATCCCTGAAACTTATATAAAATCGGATGAAAATTAAACTAGCGTTTCCAGTTGTAAGGAAATATAGAGAAGCTTAAATTCGCTAAGAGATCCATTGATTCAATTGTGAAGAAATTTTCCCATTCGTTTTTTCAACAATATGTACAAAATCTGACCACTATTCCACGTTTACGAAAATTTCCAGTTCGTATCAATCGAAAAATGTGTGTATTTTGAACAACAAAATGCTTCTCTGAGGCCGACTAATTCGAAAAGAAAAGGAACGCGGGTATTCTGGTAATTGAGGTACTTCGCATTGACTTTTCTACCATGACCCGACGAGAACCTACTTTAGAGGTCAATGGTTTGATGCCTCAGGCTAAGAAGAGAAATCCTCGTTCGCGCCGAACGTCCTCCCGCGCTCTCCCTATTCGAAGATTTTTTCTCCCGAAAAAAATTCACAACTCATAAATTTGTGCGGAGTCGCAGGATGCAAAAAAGTTTCAATTTACATTTTTATCAACCTAATTGTTCGCTGTGGCGAATTTGAAATTCGTAATTTTGCCCTCAATTTGTTTTTAAATTTTGTTTCTACATTTTCAGCATTACTTATGTACCTTCATAAATTAAGTGTTTTTTCGTTTATTATTCAATAATAAACCATTGTAATAGCCCAAAAAAAATTTTCTAACCTCCTCTCAAAATTTGCAAAAGCGCTCGATAAACGATACAATATTCTCGGGAGATCGTACAGTATTCACTTGCTAAATTTTCTATGTTTCGTGTTCGTGTCAAACTTTCGATTATTCGCCGTGATTCTACTGTTTTAGAACTATTCAAGACCCGGCTAGTCAAAGATTGACATGGTACAAACCACCCATGACCGTTCTTGTTATCAAGAAAATCCGAGATGCTACAGTTCTTCAACCTTTCGTCCAGCTGGTTCGCTGGTTGATCGAAGTAATTTTTCCTCAAATATTTGAGCACGTTTAAAAATGAATTTTTTTTTCAAATTCCAACACTCAACCGATGGATTTTCTTAATTTTTTTCGATTTCTTCCTCGCAGGAAAAAAGGATGGTCGTTTTCGTCGAACAATCGGTCATGGAAGACGCTCTTCTGCAAAACAACAGCGAGTTTGGCCACATCCAAGAGAAATTGATGACGTTCCGCGATGGGAAGGACGATCTGACGGACAAGATCGACTTCATAATCTGCTTGGGAGGTGACGGCACTCTTCTCTATGCCAGCTTACTTTTCCAAGTGAGTTAATCGTGAAAGTTGCGTTGTTAGTAATGGTGGGTTTTGTTATTATTGTTATCGTGCTGGACGTCCTGAAGAATACTTTATTGCTTTTAACGTCAAGTTATTTAGTTAGCTACTGGAACATATGACGAGTCAGTGTGCGAAAATTTTGGGTACAATGGTTCGTCCATGATATTTTCCTTTCGAGATGAACATCAGAAACCAGGAAAAAATCATTGGCGCTAATTGGTTAAAAATATGCTATTCGGCTGCACCGTCTATGAGGAATTCAAGGTAGATTTCTCAGAAATACTGAAAATTCTGTAGATTCGCATGGTTTTTCTATAGGTCGTATGTAGATAACCGTAGATCTGGCAACACTGGAAACGGTGCTTAAAGTAACTAAAGTCCTTATCCTTATGATTTCTGAGCACTCCTAGAATTTCATCTGTTACTTAGAGAGGCGGTTCTAAAGAAGGGCGTTCCAACATAATTTAATGCGGTTTATGCTAGGGAAGCAGCAGGGTCGACAACATTTCAACCACTTCCAGCCTTTAAATCGCAACAGCACACGGATATTTGCACTTTGCTTAAAAATGTTTGAAAATTTCCTTCTACGATGCAAAAAATCTGAGAGACTAATCGCCTTCATACTTCTCCACGATCTCTCTTAAACTATCATTTTCACCTGTTTTTCAAAGGGAGAAGGTTATAGTTGTTAGTTAGTAGTTCTCCCCTTCAATTGTGATGAGCTTCAACAGGTTTTCGATAATGAGTGACCAGAATCCATTGAAGGTGTTCAGAAAAGTACCGCTGTCCACCCCCCTCGTGTTGGCATCGATGTGCAGAGTCCCTGTATTTGCATAGTTACTCAGAGAGCTCTTACGATTTGTGAATTTCAATTTTGTTTGAATTCATCGCTCTTTCTGTTACAGCAATCCGTTCCACCTGTCATGGCCTTTCATTTGGGCTCCCTTGGCTTCTTAACACCTTTTGAGTTTGACAATTTCCAAGAACAAGTCACAAACGTGCTTGAGGGTAAGTTTTAAACGCGACAGGAATTGTTCAACCTGAGTTTGTAAAAGCTGTTGAATATTTATTCGTTAATTTTAACCTGTATTTTTTTAACTGATTTTCTTTGTCCCAGAAGTGTTTAATGATCGATCAATAACAATTAGTATATTTTTTTTCGCGCTTTATACTAAGTTCTATTTGCAGGACACGCTGCGTTGACGTTGAGGAGCCGATTAAGGTGTATAATCGTGAGGAAGAAAGAGGACGTTTCTAAGAAGCCTCCGACGAATCTTTTAGTTCTCAATGAAGTCGTCGTCGACCGAGGGCCTTCTCCTTACCTTTCCAACATTGACCTTTTCCTTGATGGGAAACACATTACGTCCGTCCAAGGAGATGGTATGAGTCTAGTCAACAATTTACTGTTGTTTTAGGATCAAGGATGCGCAAAAGAATTGGCACACTGAATTGAACTATGCAAAAACCGAGCGAGCAACAAATTGTCAAAAATTTAATTTTTTTTGTATCGTTGGTTCTTTGTGTTACAATGAATGTCATTTTAATGCACTCTTTTCAATTGATAAGGAACTATTTTCACATACACTCACCAACATGAGCTAAAAATGTCTTATTGGATTTTGCAATAACCTATTAAGCACTATTAGGGGAAAAGTTATCCACAGAAACCTATCAACCAATGGTGGAATTGGAATGAAATGAGGAAACGGAATGAAATGAAATTTTCTCAATTTGCTTACACAGAACATATTTTTTCAAAATTCGCGAACGTGACGAAAAAAATTTCGAAGTTAAAACTTCAAAAATGTAAAAAAGAATCGAAAAAAAATTATTAATCGTTAGAATCGGATTCTTTTCACTTCAAATTCGAATTCTACGTCTAATTGCCTATAAGAATGAGTAGTAAAATAATATTGAACAGTACTGTTAGTATTTGCAGTGAATTTTTTAAGTTGAAAAACATAACAACTGGGAAAAACTGAAAGTTGTCGTCAAAGTTCCGTTGTTTGACATTTCGTGTTGAAATTTCCTATAAGAATAGCTTTCAAAACCGCTTAAAAACAAGATTTTAATTTCTCAACCTTACCAATCCCAGCGGAGCTCGAAATTTCGGCCGGTTAAAAACTCGATTTACGGAAAATAATTTCTGTGGCGCTGTTTGAATTTTTTTCACCAAATTTTTTGCTATGTACGTGTGTAAGGCGTTTAAATGAAGACTCCTACGTATTAAAACAATTGATTCGCATAAATTTTAATCATGAAAACCATGGTTTAAGGTCGATTTTCCTGAGTTAAAAAACCGATTTTTTTGTGCCGTTTCGGCATTTTTCAGAGAATGGAAAAAATCACAAAAATACATCTTGGTAAGATACAACTTTACTGAAAATTTCAGATTGTTATCTGTTTTGAAAGACGAGTAAAAAATCGTTAACTGATCGGTTCAAAGAAATCGTAGGGGTACCCCTTGAATTTTTCGTGAAAAATTTTTTGATTTTGATTTCGTTCAAATTCAGCGTGATGATAGTTGATGGTGTGTATAACAATAATATAAGCTTTTCTCACTGAACAAGTTACAAATCTTGGAAAACCAAGGGAGCGTGGGGGGCTGAGCCTCCCGACAGGGGGTCGGGCGGTAATGGACATCACATTGAACACGATAATATTCTGCGGCTTATATTTCCAGGTCTGATTGTGTCCACGCCAACGGGAAGTACTGCTTACGCAGTCGCTGCTGGTGCGTCCATGATACACCCAAGTGTGCCTGCAATCATGGTCACTCCCATCTGCCCACATTCGCTCTCCTTCCGACCCATCGTTGTCCCCGCTGGTGTTGAACTCAAGGTTTGACTTGGAATATACTTTTTACTCTAGCAAAAATAGATAGCAGATTATCTTCTCTTCCCTCTTAACAGTGAACTTGATTTTTGGTGGGATTGAGATAATTTACCGCGATATGTTGGATTCTAGTATGTTTAGTTCTTGTAGTGGCTATTGAAATAATTATATTAGTTATATTTATCGCAATGATTTTCTCCATTCAGTCGATTTCTCTTGTTTCGGAAGACAACTAATATTTCTATTTGAATATTAATATCTCCACAGTTGAAAACTGTTATAACCTCGCTTCTCTCTCTTCCTCTTCATTTCGACGGAAATTCAATTTGAAAAAAATCCGCAAATTGAAAACTGTTCGTTCAAGAAATGGCATGCTTCTCTATGGCATCAGGTGTTAAATTATATCTCCCTATCTTGGCCTTAGTCTAGAGCAAGGTACCCTGGGTTGTGCTGTTTCAGATCTCCGTATCGCCCGATAGTCGGAACACATCGTGGGTGTCCTTTGACGGACGGAACCGTCAAGAGTTGTTCCACGGAGATAGGTACGTTATTGAAAGCCAAAAATAATCAGGTGTTAGCGAATTTTTGAAATGCGCCACCCCCAAGTCGAATTAGAATTTTTTTTGAGACATCTCAATTTTTGATCCACAAACGCTCAACTTAATTTGATTATAGTAAAGCAAGAAAAAAAAGTAATAAATAATGAAAAAGTTCGATTGTAACGGGGAAAAAACCAGGCGACTATTTTTCCGTGTTTTATCATCCCGTCGAGTACTTTCACCCTTTTGGGCATCCTTATGGCAATTTGGTTACCAATCGCCCAGTTTGCTCCTCCCCACTATGTAACGAAAGCAACAAAAAAACCAAAAAGAGTTGAGAATTTGCCAGAATGAGTATCATTATTGTCTGATACCTACAACAGTTTTCTAAGCTGAACTGAAATTATATCGAAGTATTCTAAATGAATAACTGGTTTAGTCAGATCTCGTTTCACAAAAAATCCTCATTTATTCAGCAGCTAAACTGCGGAAAAAAAAAATTCTGCCCGCTTTCAAGAACTCGCTAATTAATACATTGCATGATTTTTTCTCCTTCACCACCAGGGTACCTTTGCCGACTTATCCACTAATCATTGATGGTCTCGTTTTTCACAAATTTTCCGATTTATTTTTAATCCCGATTATTGCTTTTCTTCAGCCGGTAAAAATGAGATTTGCAGAGGTAAAAGTTGTACTGTATAGAAGGTTTAGTCTACTGCTCTTATTATTCTTGAGGTGCGTGTATGACAAATCGAAAGTGCAAATTGTGATTAATTTATGGAAGAGAAAATGGAGAAATATAGAAGAGAACAGTGGACAAAGTGGAGGGTTGAACGTCAGGTCAGACGTCAGACATTAGTTACTTAGTAACAGGAGTCTTGCAGGAAACCTCTTAGCACCCCTTGTACCTATAATCTAGTGGATTCTATCATACTAACGGTTGGAGGTGGAATGTAGAATGTCAGGCTCTCCAGCAGGAGGGCAGTCAGCTGTTCATATGGAAATCATTTCAGCTAATATATTTTTGTTCGAGGTTGATGGTAAAAATGTGATGTTCTCTCTCTAGCATATTTTCCTAGAGCTTTCACCATTGTTGCCTCTTTATAAAAACTATCTGTGTTCTATGATGGTAAGATTAAATTAGGAAACGGTTCGTCGAAGGTTTTGCTCTCAAGCCTCAGCCTCGAACAACCAATCTACAACATGCGACAAACTGAAAATTATATTTTTTCTACAATGGTTTCGAAAGAAGTCCATAACATTTCAATTAATAGTTTGAAAGTTTAAAATAAAGAGTTCACGGTTTCACTCACCAATTTTTCATCTATCCCATTCCTTTCATCTGCCAAGAATGGGGCTGTTTTATTGAAAGCTCTAAAAACAGTATTGCATTCAAGGGCTGTAGTAAATGATCGGTTGGAATGTTTCATGCCGTTAAGGCAAACTAAACTGCGATCCAACATCTATTCCAAGCTGTTGTCAACGTACAGTGCTGTCAACGATGATTGTGGTTTGAGAAACTGGATGTCAGGTTAAAGCTATAGCAAGAAGTTGTGACATTCAAACTCTAGCTGATTTCAGTTCAAGATAGATCAACTTGATAGCGCTACAAGGGGTACTTCAGAGGAATCTTTAGAACTGAATGCTTTACTAAAACTGCTGCAATACGAGTCATGAAAATCTATTATAATCTGAATATCTGTTCAGGAATTTCAATTTTAGCGATCCCCAAATAAACAGTTCCGTTGGAATTTATGGTGCGTTGATATGTAGAGTCTCTGACCTACGTCCATGTTATTAGTGACGGTTTTCTGGAATCAATTTCCTCTCAGTCAGTCAGGGAGATGTGTATTGTGCGTGAAATCGTTTCCCAGGAATCAGTCAAGCTTCAGCTGCAAATTCCACGCTTGCAAATGACTGATTGTCTGCCTGACCTGCTGCCCCTTGTCTTGTCGTATTGCTTCAAACGCTATGTATGCTTTTCAGCTCATTTTTTATTTTAACCCAATTCCTCAGCTAGGAAGCAATATTGCATCAATTTCCAAAGTAGTGCAGATCATTTTAAAATATCTCTAGTTTTGTGCAATACCAGTGTTGCGTTTCATAATTTTTGTCCTAGTCCAAACATTGCCTCGAAACTGAAGAGAGGGAAAACTCTGCTATTTCGCTTTTGAAACTAACCTTCAACCTAGCACAATTTTGTTTTTGTGTGATAAGGAGAGGAAAATCAGGCGGGTCATCGTCCGATTGTTCACTCTCTCAAAGATTACTTTTTCCCCATTTTCATACCAAAATACCTTGCCATTTTCATGGCAAGAGATGAACCATTCTCTCTTGCTTTCTACAGTGATCAGCTAAGGCTCTACAAATCAGAGAATGAGTCACCGATTATCCCGCTCTACGCTAATTAAACTGTTTATTTTGAAGGGGAGATATTTCTGAACCATTTCAATACCAATATTGATATCCTCATCATTCTCGTCGTGAGAGAAGGGAAACGAGGGCATCATGGTATTGATTTTCTGAGGTTGATAAATGAATAAATTCATCTCTTGGCGAACTCCTTCTCCTTTTACCTTATAATCAGCCTCAATTTTCCGAAAGAAAACTAAAACTTTTTCATCACATTTTCCCTCCCTGTCTTTCCCTTGAAGTTTCCACAAGCCAAGATTTTCCATGGGAAAGATCGGCGGTCTATAGCCAGCTAACGACAATGGACACTGAATGTTAGTGCAAAGCCCTAAAATGTGCCCAGGGGGAGAAAGTGCTATGTAGAAGTACCAATATTTTCCTCCTGATTAACCTCTCTACCTTAGTTTCTATTATCTTGGTTAACTATAATACCAGTAAAAACAATTCAATTTACATAGTTGATAGAGAACAATTATTTTCTTAAACTCCTAACTGAATAAAAAGCAATGTTTAGTGAGTGTGGTCTTGCACTTTCCGTTTCGGCTCTAAATTTTAACCGAGTCGTGTTTTCAGGTTATGTTGAACAATGCAGCCCGCAGCACCGCGTGGGTTAGTTTCGATGGCCGATATCATCAAGAAATGCGTGTCGGAGATAGGTCAGATTCTCATAAAATCGATCCACAAACTCAGAAAATACACGATGATTTTAATCGATAATTTCACTCAATTAACATCGGTTGGGCCGTTATCGGTCGGAAACTATATTAATATTGGTGGTTGGAAATCGAAGGTGCCTCCATTTCGGTAACCATTCTCGATCATATTACTTACATATTAGATAACCCTAACCGCTTCGCTTGGAATTTAACATTTTCCGCTGTTTTCTAGTAACTCACCGCGAATTTCCAGCATGTGCTTCTCTCATTTTGTTAATTTTCTGGCTTGCAACATTCCAAAACTGCATTACCCTTTTTTTGTTGAATTTCTGTGAACAGACATTGTATGCGTTCGGAAAAATATAATCAGCTATCCCGTCGCTTTCAGTTTGAATACATTTTATCAATAATATTCATCATTTTGCTACTTGTTTTGTCTAATTGACATATTTCACGGTTGACAGCTTGACGGTGACCACTTCTGTCTACCCGGTGCCGTCGATCTGCGCTCAAGACCAGATATCCGATTGGTTCGAGTCGCTAGCTGAATGCCTTCATTGGAACGTGAGGAAACGGCAGAAACATCTGGACGAACTTTCCGATCTGACGCGGTCGAGCTCGAACGACACGCTTGACTCGTTCGGCCATAACGATAGCTAGCATCCATCGCTGATGTTAACAAGTAAGTTCCATTTATAAATGAAATTAGAAATCTAGGGCTGGTTTCTCATACTATGATTAACATTGACAGCGGCTCGATAGCTCGAAAAGCGTTTCTCGTGCCTCTGATAGCAAATCTTTACAGGTCATTACTCCAACCTGCCAAGAACCCATGATTAGCACTGTGGGGAACACCCACTATCTTCTTGAGAAATGACAAAGGATTGATTCAAATTCGCTACCGCTACCTTCTCGACAGGTTCGGTTGATACGCACAGCGCCACCTCCCTGCTAGGTCGGCCCGTTTGCAACCATTAGCTTCTGAGCTCGGCCAAGTTCGCAATATTTTTGCGAAGGGACTTCCCCCGAGGAAGTCTCGATAAATACTTGAATTTAAAGCGTTTGGTAGTTAGTTGGTTCCCTCGTCATCAACAGGGCTCAACCGACAGCTATCAAACGTGGTCAGTTGCAGCGCCCACAAGCACCTTGATGGCTTCTTATAGGTCGATAAGTTCACAAGGGCCTGGGAACTGATTTGAGACTCCGTATACCAACTTCTTAGCTCTTTATTTTGATTCTTTCTGGGTTATTGTGATTGTGTGATGCGCTGCAAATTTCTGTATGATAAAGTTAAATTGAACAAAAACTATTCATATTATTCCATTATCAAATATGATCGTACCTAGTGTAAGCCATCAGCGGCTTAGAGGAAAAACAAACTAGTTGCATTGCCACTACTGGGTTACTTTACCCAGAACTTATTTCAGCAAACAGGAAAATGGGAGGGAAAAATAGAAAATTAAAAAGATTGAAAGTTGAAATATAATTACCCAATTGATTCCCCAATCTTTAACAAAATAATCAATTCATATCTTTGCACATTTTTCTGTTGATTAATGGCAACACTGTCGTGACTAATTGACGCCACTTCTCCGCCGAAAGATAAACTGAACTGTAACACATATTAGGACTTTCTGTAGTATACTTTTGAGCCAACTATTTAATTTTTTCCAGCCACTCAATAGCAGTACTACAATGAATGTCTCAACTCGAAGCCCGGCTGCTGAAACTTCAAATTGAAGCTCACTGGTGATGGTAACGCTAACCTCAGAGGGCAGCTCTGGTGCCCATCTTTTTTCAAAAAACAATAAACCCGTTGTAAATAATTTTAGGAATTTCCGCACAGCTTCGAAAAGCATTTTCGTCGCATCTATTGTACAAAAAGTTGAAATAAATTATCGATTGTTATTTTTATAATATTTTTATCAGCTTAGTTGAATTGAAATATAAAAATAAAGAGAAAAGTCTTCGCTTATTATAGTACCCAGGTTTTTCGAACGTAGAAACATAATAAAAAGATAATACTGACGTGAACGAGCTCCTAGTTTACGGTTGCCATCTGTCCCGATTAAGGTGTCCTTGAAAATATCAGGTGACCCGATTTTCACTCGTCTACGTGTAAAATAAAAAGTAATTAATTGATTGTCGAGAGAAAGATGAAATTTGTTTTCTTTGGATTGGATCACACACAGTACTTCGACGTTATGTGCGTTTTTCCCTATGTGTGTGTATAAGCGAAAATAAGTACCTAAAGTACTTAAAAAATATCCAATGACAGGTTTTGACTGTAAGTAAAATACGACATTCGTTCAATGCATTTTTATTCACACTAGTGATAAAAATTACATCGAGTTAGAAATTACATAAATGCGACTCATTATCTGTGATGCGATTCAGTCTCAACGTTACAAATCTGATCACACGTATTTGATAAGTACGAAGTCTTTGGAATGATAACAGCTGAAATGCAAATGGAATGGTTGAAAACCAATGGAACGGTTCAAGAGAGCTGGTCACCTTGTGACTATCATTTTGGCACTTAAGTAAACTGCAAAACGAGCCACCTGTTAGTAATGGAATATTAATAGAACAAAAATAAATTAAAATCTAAGCTCGGATTAGGTTATGATGAATAAGGGCCAGGTGTACAATGCCCGTTCAAACAAGAATCATGAGTTAAATAGCTGTTTAAGTGAAGTGGAAGAAAACAATGAGTCAAACGACTTATAAATCCCTGTTTAAACGCATGACAACAGCTAATCACTCCTATTCTCCACTTAAATTCTGGTTTTATTGATGCTATCGTTTTTCTATTAAAGCCACGAACAACTGAAGACGTATGAAATTTCTGCTTACTGGAAAAATGCCTACTTCGAGATGAATAAAATTGTGGTGTAGCATGTTAAGTTTCAAATTGTTTCAAACCAACTGAATTTTCACAATGGCACCGATTTCGCGATGATTACTGCTTTTTAGGCATTTTTACTTCCATCTTGACGTAATCGTTTACTGTTGAAATTAACTGCCCTGATAAGCACCTATTCTTCAAACATCTTTTACACCTGGCCCTTAATATCTCAGCTAGCAAGGGAAGAATCTCACGAGCGTTTAGAATTAAGTACTTCTAAGCTATCGTTCAAAATAATCGGATCAAATAGCACCTTATTTTCATAGTAAATAATTATCTTTTCAAGAAAAAATGCGATACAACTTCTAACGAACTGTCTGCAGGACATTAGTGTTTATGGTGTGTTTGCATGATTTTTTCACAGTTTGGTTAAGCCCTCTGAACTACGAAAATCACATCGAAACTTAGAAAACCAAGTTAACAGCATTCTGGAGGAAAACTTTACTAAAACTCGAATTAATTGCCCGAAAAGATGGTTCGCCTATGGAGGAGTATACGTCATCACCGGATGGCCTATCAGGGAATGCCAAACTGGGGAAATATAGCGACACCTTCGTCTGCTCGTCTTTCAATTTTCTAAGTTGAAAAACATCTTCCGAAAGCACAGTTCAATGGCTCTACATAACTCTCTAGTAAAAAGTGCACTGAGTTATTGCCTCACTGCATGGGTTCAAATAATCAATAATGTAAAAATAAAAAATATTCTGAATAAGCCGAATAAATCACCCGGCAACATGAAAGGTATCTGCGCCAAACACTTACTGAAATTTATATTAAAAATTAAATCAGCTTTCCATCACACAAAAAGAGAACCCAGCATTGTCGATAATTAGGAAGAAGCTGAAATCGATGCAAAGCCATGTGTCGTATATGGGTCCAAAATTTTAAATAACTTCATTAAAACTAAACCTTTATCCTCTGCCTTTGCGGCCATACAAAGTAGAAAACTTGTCTATTTTTGTTTTTAAACACTTGATCAATGTATTTCCTTTTATAAATGCACTCTGTAAAATGTTCACAAGATTTTTCTACCATGCAGGCTCGAATAATTTTACAAATGGCGGTCATTCACTTCTTAGGCCATACATTTTCTATTACTGCAAATATTAGGCCGATTTTCTGATTCATGCAAACACCCCATTCAGGCAGAACACTGACAGTCGAATGTGTTAATATTTATCAAAAAGATCTAACTTATGCACATGGTTTATCCCTTTCATAATAATGTGAAATTTTGATAATTTCATCACCGCAGAAAAATGTTGTCAGAAATGTTGAATGTGAAATTGGTGAGAACTCGAAACTGGGCAAATTCATAGCATATGAAGTACAAAAAAAAAGCAGTTCGAGAAAAAGTATTTTAACTATTCAATTAGATTGAGAAGACTGCGAATTGATAACAAATACTCGGGTGAAAAAATTATCCTATTTCCAACAGAAAATTCGTGTGATCTTGGCGTAAGATAATGCATCATAATAAATAAGGAAACGTAATAGGAAAAGTTGACTACAGGAATGTTAGAGCACTTTGAAATAAAGCTTTTCCAGGCCTCTGAATTGACAAAAGCTACCAACTTGATAGCCGAAAAATTAAGTAGATCACAAAAACATGATGAAACCGGTTACTATTACAAAAAGCGCATTATTTTTGAGTCTGAGAATGAACAAAACTTAAGATAAACAGTTGTGATGTAGGATTCCTTGAAATTGTGATGTTTCCGAGGTTCTAGACGGTAATCTAGGCATAGTAGTTAATTCTTGACGTTGGCATTAGGTTTCTTCGATTTGGCGTCTTGCTTTTTGAAGAATTCCTTCTTCTTGATTGGATCGGGAATAATCTGAACAATTAGAGCACACAATGAATGATAAAAAGAAGAAGAATTGAACTATTTTTATCGTATTATTTATTCTATTTTATAATAGAGAATATTTCCTTGTTTTATTCTATTTTCAAGATGCCATTTTGTCAGTCAGCCAATGAGTCGTTCTGTTCATCAGTCGAGCGTTTTGTCTAATAAATCAGTCAAACATCACAGTCATCATTCTACCCAATTATCACCATATTAACAGTGAGAGTGAGAATCAACCCATACAGCACAAACAGAGCGCTCAAGAAGACGCAAATGGACGTCATCACAGAATTCGTGATGAACATTTGGTAACAACCACAACCTGGCAGAAAACCTTTAAATGATTTATACTTAGGCACTGGTAGGCAAGCAGATTTACGCTTTGAACTTACCGTGTCTTGACCAGGTTTCCATCCAGCCGGACAGACTTCGCCATGGTTATCAGTATACTGGAACGCTTGGACGAGGCGCAGAGTCTCGTCAACGCTCCTACCCACTGGCAGATCATTCATAGTAATTTGGCGAAGTGTTCCCTTCTGATCAATAATGAAAAGCCCCCTGGAAACACGAATGATAACAATTTACATGTTAAATATAACAATTCGGTATTTTAAAGTAATTAGAGACAAATGATTTAGAAGGATCAGGGGCCTAGTTTTTGTGTACTTTTCATGTTGGAAAAAATGAAAAGTAATTTTTTTTTAAAAGATTTAAGTTTGAGGGTTTTCTGTTTAAGACTAGTCTACTCTTTACTCCGCTCTTCAACTTGCGGTTGTTTTTAACGGTAGTTTCTGAAAAGGGTAGAGTTGCAGAGTGAGATGAGATGAATATTTTGCGCAAAGTAGTTAAGATGGTTTTGTGAGAAAAATATTTTGTAAAACCTTTTTTCTCTTTGCAGTTCCACTTGCAAAATTAAATTTTGTTATTCAAATAGTGTTGTTATATTTGTATAGTGTTTGACGAGCATAGAACAATTTTCATAGCTCCACAAATCTTGAGCTATAGAAACCTTTTTGCTAAATATCTTTCGATCCAGCGTCCTAAAATTTATATAAATTGACACCAAACACACCTTTGTCTAAAAAAACCTGGGAAAATACGAATTCCCCTGCTCAAACCCCCCCAAAATTACCTTAAATTTGAAACAGCGATTCTGCTAAAGAATTGAGCCATTGTCAGAACGAAAATGATTTTCGGTGAAAATTTCACCATTTCACGGAAAAAAAGTGTTGACGGCAGACGCAAAGAATTTTTTTTTAATTGGATCTTCTTACCTAGAAAAGTAAAACAATAAAGTTCGAGGGGGTTAGATTTTTGTGAGCCATCATAATACAATGGTTTTTGTTATTGAACAATAATCCAAAACCAGCAACCGTTCTCTCTGCACTTTTTGTTCTTCCCTTTACCATGATTAGAGAGTGCAGTGAGGAGTAAAAAAAAACCAGGCTCCAAAGGATTACTTATATTTAAATTTATAATTAATTCTATTCAACTGATGATTTACTAATTATTGCTTATATTAATTACTTGTTCGCGAATTACCTCAACGTGTGGCCGGCGTCGTCCAAATAGACTCCGTAATCTTTCGAGATCTTATGAGTCAAATCCGAAAGCAGTGGGATCTTCAGGTTGCCCAGTCCTCCGTCTTTCCTAGGCGTGTTCATCCACGCGAGATGCGTAAAGTGCGAATCAACTGAGCACCCGACAACTTCCGTGTTCAACGCTTTGAACTCGTCGATTCGATCGTTGAACGCTAAGATCTCCGTTGGGCAAACAAAAGTGCTGCAACAAATACGCGAAATTTGCTGAGACTTAATTATAGTACAGTTAAAAGTTGTTTTGACTTGAAAAGCTATGCGAAATTATGACTGCAAATTGCTTCACTGAATAGGGTCGCTACTTGTGTACACTTGAACTGATATACGATCGCTGCGATCTTTCGAAAACTTAGGATGGTCCAAATCTTAACAGAAGTGAGACTTCTGTGCATAGTTCTCAGTACTTTACTATTCTATGGACGTTACTCTAAGCTAGGTTTAACGTCAAGCACGAAAATTTAGGAATCCAATTATTCAACTTACAAGTCTAACGGGTAGAAGAAAAATACCAAGTATTTTCCACGGAAGTCGGACAGTTTCAATTCGGTCAACGCACCGTTGACGACAGCTGTTCCTTCCCACTCAGGAGCCGGTTTCGAAACTACGCAACAGTTGAAAACGCATAAGCCACCCGTGCAAAATTACCAATCGGTAACTAAATTGTAACATAAATGAAAAATGCGTCGACTATATACAAATACTCACTGACAGCCTTGGTGTATTGCAGTTTATGGTCGACGATTCGAGGAGACGTTTGAGGGTACACTGAACCACCGGCGAACGAATGACAGCTTTCTTCCTTGAATTCAGTCGCCCCAATAATGCGATGCGATACGACGACCATCACGAAAACGCAGTAGGCCGACAACATAGTGCAGTATTTCTATTATTTACTCAACGAGCAGCTCTTTAATATAATGGAAAATATGCGCGTGATTATTTTATAACCGATCAAAAAATTAATGTCACACACTCAACATAGGCGGAAGTCTGAGAAATTAGTACGGCTTGAAATCAGTTCGGATTAGCACGGAAGAACGCTCATCAAACCGAATTGCATTTTACAGAGCGAAGGAAGATGGGAAAAATTATTTTAACTTCAAATCAAAGCGTTGACAATTAGACATGACGTGTTGCAAAAAGATACCAAATAGCAGTCGACTTACTAATCGCCGGCAAAGCGGATTGGAGGTTAAATATCGATATGGTTATATCGATTGTTGGAATCGATATAAGAAACTGATGAAATCAATATAATTTCAATATTAATGCACTTGTGCCCACCTTTTTTCGGAGGTAAATTGTAAGAAAGCCGGAATACTGATTTTCATTGTTCAAAGTTTTAAACGATCATTATACATTTGATAAGAACCCTAGCTGAAATTTTCTCAAAATATTACTATTTCAGCAGTCATATGAGGCTGTAGGCGTAAGAAAATAAACATCAAAGCGTGTATGGCTCCTCTTGGACAACTTACACTCAAATGCGTTTAGCGTTCGGCCTTCTGATTGGCAGGTGATAGCATTCCTGCGTCAGGTAGTCAATCAAAAAGCAGAAAACAATGACGCAAGCCTAGTTAAGTACTGTTAATTTTTCTGGATGAGCAACATTAAACGCAAGAGAATGGCTAAAGAGCTAAGCGATGTGGAGATTGGGCGATTGACGTGTTAAGTGGGTTAAGCCTACTTTATACAGGCGAATTATTAGGATGCCTTCTCTTATTAAGTGACATCCTCATCTTCATTAGCAACTTGACTAATTATTGGCCACGCAAAGGTCCAGGTATAGAAGATTCGTATTTCTTTTTGAAACACTCGTGAAGTCGAATGCCACACAAAAATATGCGTCCCTCAACCGACATGCCGAAAATACTCTGTCACCCAAGTATTATCTGAAAGAAAAGATTTCTTAGGTCCCTGGTGTTCGGATTTCAGTGGCTGCTTTCAATAGAACATTCTCATCCAAGTCATAATTTAATTACCACAATGACCTTAACAGGCCTGAAGTGATAATATCGCATTGAGAACAAGTTAAAGCAAGGTTAACAACTCGTCTAGGTCCTTCCTATCAACATTCCGTCATTGCTACACTTCATGGATGAGAAAATCTGAGCAAAAAAATTCTAGCAGGGAAGGATTGGAGAAAAAATTGACTTGATCAAAATAAATAGGTGTAATTCAACATTGTTCGAACAAATACAGTCACAGGAATGTGTGAGAAAATCACCATTATTCGCTACTTTGTCGAGAAACATTGTCGTGCAAAACCAAAAAGAAAAAAAAACGACAAAGGTAGGTAATACCTATCTAAGGTTTCATGAATAAATTATCAGCGCGAATGAGCACCATTTCTCCGTAATATCTCGAAAGAAACAGCATTGTCTACCTACTCTATAAATATATCGTTATCGCTAGACATTAGTAGGTAGGTATATAAGTCTAAATCACAAATTGTTCATTACTTTCAAAACTATACAATATTTTTATTTTACACATTACAAAATGCACAGTCATCGCAAGAACTCGGGGTATCTTCGCTTTCTGAAGACGTAACTAAAATTTACAGAATCAACAGAACGGAGCTCTAGTATATTCAGTATTGCAAGGTATTTTCAAAGTCCTAAACGAATCGCTCATTGTGAATGTGAGGATTGGGTTGATTTTCAATTTTGTCAATCGGGTCACCCTTCAACAACTGAACAAATGAAATTGTCGATTTTGTCAGGTATACCAACCAGCTCATCGTTTCTTGCCGCAAGCTACTTCAGTATCTATTCAGTTCTTTTGGTGCTGCTTAACTCAATAATAACTTTGCCATGTTGTTCGATTATTGAGCTTTTCGAGTGAATTGCAAAAAACCCTACATTTTGCCCTTTTTGAAAAAAAAGGTTGTGTATTCATCTGAGGGATAATTTGGGAGGATATATTTCAGGGTCTGTTTTGAGCTTATTTCAAGCCTTAGTTTCAATGGCTATTTTATTCGCCATTTTTCAGTTACCAGAGCTGACAAAATGACAGTGATGCCAACCATCAGAGAAACTGTTCAATGCCCAACATGTGAATTATGAAACACCGATAGAAGATTGTTAGAGTAGCACTCTCTAATAATGATTTCGTGAGGGCTTATCAGCTGAAGATTTCAAACATTGGCTGATCATTTTGCAACTGAAAAATAAAGCTTTCCTAAAAAATTCCCCAGTAAAATGAAAAGAATTCACGATTCGGCAATCGAAAGCTGAGGCAGTCAACGACGAGCGACAAAAGATGGTGCAATTTAGAGCAAAACATTGGTGAAAAAGGGAACGGTGAATTTCAACAAGCAAAGTAAACTGTACGTGTTATAGTTGACTGTTATAACAAAATTTCATCGTTTACGCAAAATTTACAGATTTTGCAAGTGTTCCGATCATTCTGTTTCTCATACAACTGAACGTCCCATTGGCGTATTATTCGTACCCAATATTTAATTTCTAGAAAGGAAGAAGAGTATACAGTCGTCAATTCTCATTTTCCAATAAATCCAACTATAGGCATTTTCTTAGAGAAGAATAACCATATAAAATTATTAATTGGTTCGCTCGAGTAATTTTTTTCCATGTCCAGTGTCTATACAAAATCTAATTGAATTCCCTTATATATTTTTTCTCTTTACGTTAATAAGTTATTATTTTCTATAATAATCGACAAGTGCAGGATCATTTTACAAACTTGTAAGGCTTGTGAATTTTTTCGATTTTTAGCTCTTATCGCTAGTACCTGGAGTAATATTACAGGAGAATGTACGTGAATATAAGTAGACGCTTGTGTCAATCATAACCTCACTTGATACTTTTGACGAGTCGCGCGATTGTTTCACAATGGAAGAAATTTCTCGAATCAAAACAAGTTTCCTCGATTTAAACGCAATTGTACACCACCATTTAGTGACGTCATTTGCAAATTGCTCAGTGAAATGAAAAAGAAGAGCCCGTATTGGCAAGTAGGCTGACAGTCTATGACGTCACTCGTTGAATATCGAACGATTTTGAACCGTAGGTCGATACGAAGAGTTTCTTAGGGGTGATAGAGTCTCGTGAATTCTGCTATTTCAATAAATAGGCCTATCAGCAGAACGAATTCAGTACGAACTATTAAGCAAAAAATTATGTACCGAAATATTGAAAAGAGGAAACAATTATTTGGGGGGGAAATGACTAAATATCTGAGTAGCACGTAAGGGGTTGTTATAAAACTTTAAAAACGAGAAAATGTTATAATACTACCAAGGACGGAGGAAAAACAATAATCGATATTTAACGCGGAGATACAAACAAATAATAAGTCGTTAAAAAAGAGAGTACAATGACTAGTAGAGGATAAGAATATATGAGCGAATAACAGTAAAATATACATCTCGGCTATGTAACTCGACCAGGCGTCGATTCAACTATCAACTCATACCACTCAACAATTGTGTAAGTTGAATCATAATTATAGATTAACATCAACGAGAAAAAAAATTGAACACAACGAAAAGCAAATTGTAGATTTGGCGAAGTAGCAAGAGGATGTATCGGCATTTCAATTCTAAGCTATTGATAAGAAGGTCTATTTTACGCTTTTCAGTTGGTCATCAATTAACGAGCCCAATTCATTGAGTAATTTAACAGTTCATTGTTAGCTCGAACAATAGGAAATTAGCAATACAAGGTGTGAAAGAAGTTATGGATTACTCTTTGTATTTGTGTAATTTCAATGCTTCTGACTTTTCAACTATAGTAAGTTCATAAAGCACTAAAGTATCAATATCTCCCAAAAAAGTGTGATATACAACTTGAACAACTTTTACAACTTTTTGAACCCTGTAAAGAAGAATTTTCCTTTCACAAGAAGAATGCAAAATAGTTTCTCTCTAGAAGCTAGAATTTTGTAATCATGATGCGATGCTAGGCATAAAACAGCATAGAACCTCCATGTTCTGTAATTATGTTCTGAACAAACCTATTGTAACCTCATTGTTATTGAAGTATACTTGATTCATCAATTCGATTAAGTTATTCAGAATTCTGGTTAAATATTGAAACTGTATTATTTAGATGCACAGTTAAAACTTTGCGACCAATCTAAAACATCGCATTGCTAAAACTTCTCCCTCACCAGTCAGCGCCTTAGTTGCTCGACTCAACTCTTCAATTTTTCCTTCGTCCTAACTATATATATGTACAATGTATGGTTGGATAGAGTATTATTTTTTTGGTGGGTAATATCCAATCATTCTTCATAACTAAAACAGAACATCCCAGTTCTAATTACTTTTCTTCTACTCTTTTGTCATAGTTAACCTTTTGACGAGACGAAGCAGTGTGATTTTAATAAATTCAAACTAGTTCAGATCGTCCCCTTATACATCAATTAAGCATGTTTCTCTCCTTAGCCCTGGCGTCGTCCGATTAGAGAATGCGGCCTTGATCCTCAGCTTAAATGTTTTTCTTTGAATGTCTTTCATTTGTTCACTCTTTAAAAGCAAATAGAGGATTTCCCCAACTACATTGCATACAAACTATTTGTTTAAATCCATAGATACTCGAAGAAAATGTATTTCAATTTTACACTTGAATTCCATTCATTATGTCGGGATAGTACGAATTCTGAACAACAATGACTTTTCAGTAGAACGTTATTTCTTGAGAGCAGTTCATATTCTCATTAGAAATGAGCAGCGTTAAAATTGATAATAGAAACGCGCTAAAAACAATGTTAAATTCAATACAAAATTTTTTTTATTTTACCAGAACTGTTTCAAACCTTTGCCAGATAACCTAACTCCACCTGTACTTCGCCAATACCACAAATCACATTTATCGATTGTTAATACAAAAATACGAGGACCAACCTATTCGCTCAAGCGGAGCGAACTTCAAAATGAATCAAACTGTACAATAAAATAAAGCGACAATTTACAAAATAATGCGCATAAATATAATATTCAAAATTCACTTTACGAGAATACCTAACACAGATCATTATTGAAGTAGACGTCCATTCTTCTCCGAGTCAATACAACTCAAATTGAAGCGGTAACGACAATGGCACAATTTATTAAATAATAGTTTACTATCATCTCCTATAGTATCCAGATTGGGGTTCGGTCGAGATAGAAGGATGTATAAAAATCGCCGTTTATTCCGATCTGGGGCATTTCTCGATTAACTCACGTCGTTTGCACCTTCTTTACAAACCCTATAGAAACAAACCAACAGAAAGCGGAACGAAACTAAATCAATAATCGGTTAAAACGGAAAAACGCAAACCACACAAACGTAAAAAAAATACAGTAAACGGAACAGTGAAACGCTGGAAAGAACACGGTAAAAAATCAAACAAACAAATCCGATTGTGCGGTGAAAGGAAGTCAGAAGGGTTGTGATTGTAGTGCCAGACAAACCAATACCAACGAATGGGACGATGGAACGAAACACAATTGCGTACGACGGGCACGATATTCAAACCAAATAATATTAATATATTTTTCAGGATTTTCTTCTCTTCTCTGTTTGGGGAACAAGTTTGACAAAACCATCTCAGTATAATACTTACGCTTTCATAATTTTCACTGCTGTTTCATTTACTAACAGCGCTTCTAATCGAGTAAAGCTCGCCATGAGACATAATTTTTCAAAAGATGAGCAGAGAAAGTTAAAAGTTTCGTTTTCGAAACCGACAAACCGTTCAGAATATATCTGTTGTGGAATTTTGATTTGGAGGAAACTGAAATGGAACGGGAATGGAAAGAAGAAAAATTGGCTAGAAGAGATACTGCGCGCAGAAGCAGTAACTTGCAGCTCGAAAAATAGCATTGTATGGAGAGAAAAACCAGCACCAAAACCATGAAACTACAAGCAACTCTTCAACCTCAGAAAAAGTAGCCCAAGTAGCGGAAAAGTATCAACAAACCGGACGCGCTAAACCAGTCAAGCTATAAAGCAGAGATAGAATCGTACAGGGAAAAAATAAATCGGATCGCTGTGTAATCAAGGGAGTCGTAGAGTTAGTATGTTAGTAGCGAAAAATAGGCGCTAACGAGTGCGGCTCTAATTTAAGGCGAACCAAAAAATTAAATTTGATAAAAGACGACCTCTTTCGAGTTTTGGCTAAGCGGTCGTCGAGTCGGTCGCGCCCGTCGAGTCGAATGCGATGACTCGATTCAGTCATCGTTCAATTTGTTGAACGGTACTTGAATTCGGTTCGTCTTAAAACAACACCAGAAACAGCGCCAAAACCTGAAAATGTATAGAGACGAGACCTATACGACGAAGGATCTTCCAGAAACGAAAAAGATGGTGCAATAGATACGCCCCATTATCATACAATTTTGGTGCCTCAATTATTTTTACACCATGTTCGGCCATCAATAATTCACGAATGAACGCATGTTCCTCAACCGCGGATACCATTCACTGGACACACCGTGACCTTCAGCAACTGGTTTCAATGCAGAGATGTGTGTGTATCACCGTCCCTACCCTGTAACTGAAGTATGAAATTGTGTGAAATTGCCATTTCTAACGTTTTCTATGTTATACTGAGGGGAAAGAAGGGGGCTAAGTAGCAAAGGTATTCTAATGAAGAAATTTCTTCGTTTTTCGGAAGAATAAAACGTACACGTTTATACGTGATAGGTTTTGGGCACTTTATTATTTTCGTTTCAAAGGAAATATTGTTTTTTAGTAACTAAATACTGGATAATTTGACTTGAACAACCTACGATGGCCTTGAGTGCTTGCCAGTTCTTAAAAGGGCACATTCTGTAGCGGCCATGGTCAGACACAGTGATTTGTGCGCATTCTACAGTTGTGCTTATCTCCAGGAACATTACAGAGCAGTGAATCCCTAGCTGGTACTGAGGGTTTGAAAAAAAAAACTCCCGTTACGAGTTTAGAACTAGGGCTTGTTGTGTAGGGAGAATGAAGCTGCCTTTCAAGCCAAAATCCTTCTGACCCGCTGCCCAGGCTGATTGGTGGCACTCCACTTGAATAAAAAAGGCCGATTTTATTAATAGTCTGGTCTCAGTAAACGTCACACTTGAGTTTAATACCTTCCAGTTCAATTGATATAATCAAAAATTGATCAAATCAATTCTAGAGTTCATGCACCAGAAACCCCGCACCGTGAGAAATAGAACAAACAAATGGTCAGGCAAACAATACATAAAACGATAACGTTGTAACCAATGTCGTGTACATCGTGTTCTTGAATTAAAAGAAACACGGAGAAGAAACGAGAGTGAATTTTAATTTACAAAACTGGAACCGCGTGATAATGATCTTGAATGGAATAATTATAAATCAATCGGTACCATTATTAAACAGAAAATAAATAAACAGAAATTAAACTTAGAACAGAAATAAAAATAAAAATATGGAGCAAAAAAGTTGCACTTTTTTCAAAATTGAATAACTTGGCGTTACCGTAAAAATGAGATCGAATTAGCGTTATGAATGATTCACAATCGATCCAAGCTTCAACGTTTGTTTCCATTTTTACAATAATTCATTTCGCTTGAGAAGGCCTTACAAACGCAGAGGTGCAATGTGCTTTGATTGCGATAATGAATCAACACACTAAGAAACTCTGGCAGCGAGAGGAAAACAATGCTTGTCAAAAAGCTGAATAATACTTTTGGCACTCAAGGGATAATACATCCAATTCAGGTAAATGTTTGAGCTTCTGATTTCCATGAGTGGAGGAAATGAGAAAGGAAGCAATGTAAAACTTGACGCGAAGAGCCAACGATAAAAAAATAACTAGATTTTTATGAGATAATGTGAGTGGAATTATCTTTTTCTTCTACCTTATTTATCTTCTCATTAACAATGGAGTAAACTTAATTTTTTCTTTTTTTGCTAACAAAAAGTAGTTTCTGTGAGCAAAATAGTATTCACTACTAGCTCTTTAAACTCAATAATTATCATCTGCACTGTGTATAGCTTCTTGTGAGTGACTATGAGAGCAGTCTTCTTTAGTACACTATTTATTACAACGAGCGCTTTTACCTCCAGAGGCTACTTCATTTCTTGACCTCAGAGCTACAAGATGATTCAAACTTAGTGGCAACACTGAAAATCAATCAATTGGCTTGAAGATACATTCTGAAGAGGCCAATGGCGGCGAAAGCAATACTAACAAATAATTTCAAGTGAGAAAGTTCCTCTGTTGCTTATATTCCCAACCTGAAGACATGATAATCAATTACGATTAGCGTAAGGAGATGATCAGGCTTGATGACAACAGTTACAGAGAGAATAAAGCATAATATTGCTTGAGAATAATATTTCATCAGAGTATTTCATCATTTCATAACCACCCTTCCATGAAACTATCCCTAAAATTACAAACCCCATTAAAATATAAGTAACAAATATATATAAAATACACGTCCCTGGTATGCATAGAGGGTTCGTTCTGGAGAGAGCTCCGACCTATCACTAGACAATGTCGATCACATATTTCCAACGCCACGATTAACCTTCAACTCAATAAGAAGTAAAATGTTAATTAACCGAAGTCAACTGGTAACTGCATTATGAATCACGACAAGCATTATCCTCGAGCTCCTGCTGCCAACAAAACACAAACACCGCACATTGCAAGCTTCAAGTCTACTGAAACCAATGCCCTGACCCTGTCAGTCCCAGCAAAAGCAGTCAGAAGAGACTCAAAACAGACAGCCACACCAAGGGCCGGATGTATAGAAGGTGTTCTAAAGGAAGGAGAAGTTCTCCCATGCGAGGTAGGGCCGAGAGTAGGCGAGTTTAGACGACACAAGCAGATATGAACCGTCAGCCAATATCGGGAACCGTGTCCCGAGCGTAGATGGCCGCCCTGTAACTGTACCTGTTCGATGCTGGGCTGCCGCCACCGCTGCGGCGATCTTCACCACCGATACCTCCTTCTTCGGCCGCTTCCCCGATGCTTTCGATAAGAGAACCTTCGATCATATCGGGAAGCTGAGACATGCGCGACCGGAGCAGGTACACGTACAGTTTGTAACGTTTTAGCTAGAACAGTTAGAAAAGTATACATGAACGAAAGAATGTCTATTGAAGGAGAGTCATCGCTAAAAAGCTAACAATAAGGAAAATGCATGTGAAAAAATATCCATTTTTTCACTCAAATACTACATTACTGGACATAAAACACAAAAGCAACATAAAAGTTGTAAAACTGTTAAAAAATCACAACCTTTGCAATGTACCTAACTGTTCGTTTCAAACTTGATCTATCGTTCTGATTAATGAATTAAGGAACAATTCATCATACGCTGCTAACACTATGAGTGAGAACTCACCTAAATTAAAGTGGATCATGTTAATTCGGTATATACAAATAGATTACCTCGTATTGAAGGTAGTTGTCTTTTTCTCTAAAATTATACAACACCAATTGTTTGGCCCCTCGTTCGGGAGGATGTTTTCGATGATGTTCGAGCTCAGTCTCCAGCCTCTGGACCATGTTTTCATGATCACGAAGCTGATCTCTCTGAAACAGAAATAGAAATCGACAGTTACTTAATAAGTGACATAATTGCAAAGAAAAAACTACCACGAAAAAATGACGAAAACCAGGGAACACTATCCAGATGCTTACCAAGTTCAATCGCGTTTGAGTTGAAGGAAGAAGCGGGCGTTGGAATTTTTTTTGAGATCCAACGGCGCCTGGGAGCGGAGGGGCCGAGAAACTGGCAGTGACATAGTTGATTGTATCAATCCATGACTGAAGTTCTTTTGAATCGCTGGAAATACAAATTTAAAAACAAAAATTAAATAGAACATTTTTCTATCAATTGAATGGTAAAGCCACCAGATCTTGCACCAACGGCACAAAAAATAGAGAGAGAACAAAATATTTCATTCAACTATCGAAACAACATCTATTGAAATCAAATCAATAAAATCAGTCAAATCTTACCTCGTCTGAAAAAGGTAAACAGCTTGATCGGCCGTTTCTAATCGGAAAACGTGCAATTTTTTTGTATAGTCATTTGCTTTCGTGGCGAGGGAATGGTGAATCCTAATGGCGTTATGGAGATTATCGCTCAGCTGCGTTTTCCGAAAACCATGCTCATCTTTATGTAGATAGAGCACCATATCACGGAGTGTGCAGTAATACATTTTCCACCCACGTTTGCCCAGCGGAGCTGCAACAGAAATTGACAATAGACACGCGATGTAACAATTATTTTTGTTCTTCCTCCCCAGAGTTGAAAGATGACAAAAATGAAGATCCTAGAAATCAACGTGAGAATTATTTTTACCGTTCTAGGTTAGAACAACTTATTGCTCAAGAAGTCTGTTGAACGGTGAATGATCAAAATAGCTCATAATATGTTGACTTACTTTTTTTGCCATTAGGTTCAACGCAGCATTTTCTCATCACGTAACCTTTCTTGTACTCGACAGCCGGAGCCGAGGAAGGCACATCGAACAAAACTTTTCCTGTTTGAACAATAGTTGGCCCGTCTCTTTCCGAGTGGGCTTTTGAATTCGGATCGTCCGTTTCGTCATCACTGGAACCGAAATTCGGTGTAAGAGCGACAGAAGTGTAAAAAAGCTAGAATAAGAGCATGCAAGGTAGCAGCAACGATCATTATCAGCAGAGAGCATTAAGTTTTGTTCAAATGTTCTCAACAAATTACTTACATCGCCCATTCGAGTGGATTATTTTTGATCGATTGGTAGAGATTTTTCAGGATTTCCCGAGGGAAATTCTCGCCATCGTTGAGTTCGGCCAAATTTTCGATGAACTCGTTGCATGTCATTTTTCGGCCGATATTTTGCCCATGCATGTCTGTGTTCAGTAACATGATGGCGCACGTCAACGTGTGTACCGCATCTGTAAACAATCGTCAGTATAATTTTTAGTAATGAGGTGTGCGCAGTCAAATACTAATTGTCATTGAATTTATAGATGTATTGAATTATCGAGCTGCTTCGATATGCAGATAGCCGTTACCAGGGTAGCAGGTACCTGATGGAACTATGTATCCCTGAAGATGCCTGAATGGGCAAAAGATCTCAGCCAATAAAGAAAAGAATGGAGAGAGTTGCCAAGATCATCTCTCCCACACCCCAGCAATTATAAAACTATAAACCATGCGCCAAGTAAGTGCTAATAAATTCAATTCGTATACAACTGGAAAAAAACCTTGAGATGTGAAAACGCCTGGATTGCAGTCGAGATAGCGCTTGCTAAAGTGGACCAAGACACGTTCCCGTTCCTGTGTCTCTCCGGTCAGGCAAAACTGTGTAAGGAACTTTCGAAGAGCAGCATCTAACGAGTCGCTCATGAACGAGAAATATTTCAGGTACTCTTCAGCTACCGCGCGGCTGAATTCATTACTGGGAACACGAGAACGAAATTTATTGAACATTCTTACACTGGAGAGCATTATTCATCAGCAAGAGTAAAATAATGAGAAGAAACGCTGGAAATAATTAATTCATATCATAAAAAATCGCCAGATACTTGATGTTTCTTTTTGACAGATTTAAAACACTGCTAAAACTCAATTTGCTCGAAGAAACCCTAAATATCTGAGATGTACAAGTTTAAACACATTGGGGTGAACTGTACGTTCAGTTGCCAATTAAGATTCATGTTTGAAATTCGGGAGGTTTGCTAACTAAAAAATTCTTCACCTTCCGCAGAGTTTGGAACTTGAGCTAGGTACTTACTTTTTACTAAGGTGCCGAGAAACGTCAGATTTCTTAAATCCGTCAAGCATGTAGAGCCGCTTGGCCAGTCGCACAGCACTGGGCATATCTACACCTTTGGGACTGTAGTGGTACGAATGCAACGAATCTACGTCTGAATCCTCTTCTCCCGACGAAGGCTGCGGTGGAATCTGAGATGGCACTGGCGGCGGTGAAACTGATTTGGCAAGATTCGCTGCCCCCTCAGTCAGCCGAACGAGGTTCTCTTCATCCGCTTCCTTTAGGTACACCAACGTTGATCAATGATTAGAAAACAAGAGTAACACCGAATTCTAATAAATATGAGGAATTATTAAATAATAAAGAAAACATGGACAAGACAATAGTTCGCAATAACTCAAAAAATAATGCGTAACTCCAGCTCAGGATTCCAAATTGATTTAGCTTGGAGTCAGTTCTATCGAAATAACCAGCTTCTTCATAGACAAGACGATAACATTTCCTGGGTGGAGGCCTACACGTTTCGATGCATCTCAAATACCCAAACAACCTGCAGTACTAAGCCAGTCAAATATCTTACAATGTTGCCTTGTGTTTCACCCTTGATACACCAAATTAAGTTCAAAATGACGAAAAACGTTCATAATTACTTTCATGATGGTTATTCATGATTATGAATTAGTAATGTGGAGGCTATTATTAGACAGACACACCGGACAGATAAATGCTAGGGCTGACCATCATGTATGAGCTTTCTAGCAGCGCTTGATAACACTCCTCTCAAAAGTTCAAGTCAATCAAGTACCTACCGGTCCAACTCGACATGAATTCAACAAGACAAGAAGTGCTATCATGCGCCACTACTTAGTGCTTGGTAACACGATGGTCAAGCATCACCTAATAGATAGGGAGTACATTTTTTAATGTTACTCTTAAATCTCAACTATTTACAATCTCAGCGAGTGAAACGAATAAGTAGCTAAATGAAACCCAAATAGCCTTGATGTTACTATATGGTAAGCTTAAGAATCAATAATGGTACGATCACGTCAGCAAATTTAGCCCAAGGGTATATTTTTACAACGTATACTAAGCCGAAGACGATCTGCATTCCTTTCTAATAAGGATAATAAGCATCCAAGCCCACAATGTACGCCAATTATATTCACTACAGTTAGATTGCTCTGCTTACAATATGAATGGCAAGCGAATCCTGCCACACAAATACCAAACTGCCATCGACATTGGACACAGACTACTCCTAGCCTACGCTTAAGACGTACTGCACGATTCTTAGATGGACCAAAATGTTCCTGATGATACCAAGCGAGTAGCAGACCATCATTGGGTGTACATCGAATGCAGGAGACAAGTCGACAAGGATCATCACTGTGACCAGTCGCTTGTCCATTCCTTGTAGCACATCAACACACACTCTAAAGCAGATTCTTTGCTGAAACCTTCGCTGTATCCCGACTATCTGAAGAAAGCATAGAGAAAAAGCGAAGACAGGGAAGTGAAAATTGTCGAAAGGGCCAACAGTCAGTCATCTTACTGAGAGCATTGACAATATTGCTAGGTAACCAGTTTCTAAAGCTATGGAGGCCACGGAAAACAACAATATCAAAGTGTACAAGCCCCAATGTCAATAGCAGATAGCAGTTTGTGCATTACAAACTAGATCTTTTGAATACTACTTCAAATAGTTACAAAAAGACGCCTGACACCTCCTCGTTAGTGTTAACATTACAGACAAATGAAGCAAAGCTCGCAGAACGTCCACACCACCGGTTATTTACCCTGTTACATGTCCAATGTAAGCGCCTTTTCGCCCACTAAATTAATCTATCCCATCGATCTCAGATAATTTTACCTCATCGTCGGGATCGTACTCGTGGGCAACTCTGTCAGTACCGTCGTCTTTGTAGTAATTACGGTTGCCTGGGACGCGCAACATGAACGATCCCTTGTTACGGTTATTACATACCTTATCACGACCTGCCACCTGAACACAGGGAAGCACGGTTTTAATAAATCAGCCTTGCTCCGAAAACAACCCATCTTTTCTCAGTCAGATACTCATTCTCTTCAAATGTAATGATCACTTATTGAAATAAACTAAATGGTCTAATTTTATTTTATTTATTATTATTATTTATTTATTTATTTTTTTTTTGTGAGATTTCTGCCATAGTCAATTTCTTTAAGAAGGGCAAAGTCAAGTTTTGCGTTTTTAATTTTAATGCCTGCTTATTAATTTTTTTTAAATAAGCATCTATCCTTTGAAGTAGATAAGTTTAGGATTAGTTTCAGCGCTGCACTATACTGGCGCAGTAATCAGCATACTCATCAGCGTTAGGTTTACTTTTGCATTACATCAATTGAGCTGTGAGACGTAAACGTAACGGTCTTGCGGGTCATCGTTAATGGGCATCAAGTCCAATTCATAACAGCAAAGCATTAAACACTATTCTTTCGTGAATCAATCATTAAAACTTAGCTGCACTGATTTCTCATCGAACTAAAAATGCCCCACAACACATGCTCATGACGTCACACAGCCCAAGCATATTGGCAAGCAAACTACAAAATTGTTTGGTTGATATAACCGAGCCAAGTCCTTCAAGCGGCCGTTGCACAACTTAGTACAACAATTACGTCCAAACGAACAACCGATAGTTTTCACAAGCTTTAGATAGTCAAATCGACCTATGATACTTGTATTTTAGATCTAAAATTACGTCACTGCAGTAGCGATTCGAGATGCGGAAATATTGTATTAAAAAAAAAGAAGAAAACTCCCGAAATTCATTACTCACACTATGCCTTAGTAAAACTAACATTCATCTATTTTGGGAAGAAATAATTGGTTTAAACTCAAACCTTCCATCGGTATGTTTGGTATTGGGCGAAGCATATTGAACTTAATAATAAAAAAGTTGAGTTTTACGTTCAAGAGGCGTTTAACTGAAGTCTCGAGGAAATTGCACATCCATACTTCCATTTGAAGACACTACCTATCAAGATTTGTAGCCCATGGAGATAAAGCAGGATTTTGCAAAATTTCGAAATAAAAAGAACCCGCGTACGTGGAATAATGAAAATTCATCGCTCGGTTGACTTTGAGTCCGCCTTAATGGGAAATATTTGACTGTCACTGATATGGAGACCATTCTCGGCCAACTGAAGACGGCAACTCGCGACGAACCACAATAAACTCACTCCTATCTGTTTACAGACGAGTGATAAGGACTACACGATGTTTGACGGAAAGGCACCGATCTAGCTTACGAAATCATCTGCGCATCAATACATAAGGGTTCTAATCGATGAAATTATTAGCAGGAAGAGAAAAATTGATAGAGCTGAAAAACAAATAATTATAGAGATAAATTTATATTAAAAGTGAGCTCGTTTGGAGAGACTTCTCTTTACACAAAGCTCAGGACTTACACTAATAGGACTAGATCTTATACTATACTCCGAAAGGACTGCAAAGAGGCATAAATGTCATGAGATGTCATATGATGACATGAGATGACATAATGTCATCTCATGACATCATAAATGTTTAAAATTATGTTTATTTTTGTCAATAACTGCAATTTTCTCTTACAACTTTGAAGATGAAGATCACATGATTGGTAAATTATAAAGGATTAAATATGAAAAGGATTCATTTGAGAAATTCCTACGGGCAAAAAAACTACAGCGCAACAAACGAGGGATGAAAAGAAAGACAGCGTTGTCCTATCAACTAACTATACAAAATTGATGGGCTTGATGAGTTTGAGTTACATCAACAGATGATACAGAAATGGGCTCAAATAATTGTAATCCAACTGTTGCAAAAGTTTTAATTTTTACATTAGTACCGATGATTGAAAACCGAAAGCAAGCAGCAGAGAAGCGTATGAAGATTATAAAATATCATTTTGAAGAAAAAAACTGTTTTTAGGTCTACCTACAAGTATATTATCTTTCCATATACTCCCTTTGGTGATATTCAATGCACTCCGATTGAAAAGAAGGCGTTTGTGGCGCTGCAGATGAGCAGAAACAGTGAAGACCAAAAAATAGGTGACGAAGCTTTGAAAATTAAATATATGTAAAAACAAAATGAAGAAGAAGAAGAAAAAATGAGAAAGAGAACCTGGATGACAATCCTGTGCTGTCGCTTGGTGTGATCACTGACTAGTAGCGTGGAATCGGAGTCACTTGGATCACTCACTTCCATGACAAGATCCTTGGCGATAATTTCCGAGTCTTCTTCTTGGAAATCGGGCGAAGAAATATTAGAAATCGCTTCAGATTGCGAGAGATCAGTCGGAAGCGGGTTCAGTCGTTTCTCTTCCAGATTCGTCGGAGTGTACTGGTGCCTGTCAGCCGTTTCAACGCCTACACAGACACCCGACGACGAACCAGACGACGACGATGACGTCATAACGGAAGACGAAACTGACGTGGGAGATGCGGGAGAGTCGGGCCGAGCTGGACACACGTGATCGTTGGAAGACGAAGAAGGCGTCGTTCTTGAACTGGAGGACGATTCCGAATTCGGAGCATTGTACGTCCAGACGATCCGTTGATCTTCAGTCTCGCTGTCTTGCCTTGAAAATAACGCACGAACTTTAAAATTAACTTCATCCAGCCCTTTTCATAATACTCTAACACTACCTAACTCATTTACAAAACATTTACATCAACGCACAAAAGCAAAAGGATTGAAAGTTGCTAGAAATACCTGGTGTCAAGGAGGGTGTTCAGTGACGATGTTACATCATCATCTATATCAATCGAAACGGCTGACATTGAGTCCTTATTCGACTGGAGATGGTCTTCAGACTTGGAAGTTCTGACGATGTAAGAAGACGCACTGGAGCTGCCGACGGTGACGCAGCATCCGCTCGGGGCCGACATAGGCGTTGGTGACGTGCTAGCGGAGCCAACTTTTGGCCGACCACCAATGCCTGGGTGTCGATCCGTCTCAACAGGACTTGTCGGTACCGACGCGTGCCTTTGGTGGTTATTGTACGTGTGCGTACTGTTCCGTATCGAATCCACTTTACGTTGCTGCTGCGGTTTAGGCAACACCGAACCTACAAATTTGTGTGTTTGAGAGTACCCCAATGAAATCAATGAATACCTATCAGCCATTACCACAATTATTTCTTCGTAAGGATAATCAATTTAAATTTGGAGAATGAAAATGCAATAAACACAGGGAATATCGCATGATGGAAAACTATTGTTATACCTACTAGGAATCACCCTGTGTAACATGGTAAAACCTTTGACATTTTCTGAGCTCAATACAAGCAAATAATACACTAGAAATTCAGCATAATCAAGCTTTAAAGAAATTATTTCAAACCTTGCTGTGTTCGACAAATCTTGAGGACTCGGTCCCCCGTCATGACGTAAGCCTCAAATTTAGGCTGATGGGTGCCTCCGTTAGGAGTCTCATCACAACTGCTCCCAATACCACCAGATTCGCCATTTGTTCTAGTAACGTTCTCCAACGGCAAAGGATGAACAACAGGTGGCGGTTCGACGCCGCCGCAAGGGAAGTCACCGCTTGATAAGGGTTCAAGAACAGGTTTAGCCCCTCCACTTCGGTCTTTCCCTGAAATAATATCATATTTCTATCAAACAATGTAGAATTTGCCAAATAATTTTTTTTGATTTTGAAGTTTGCGGGGGAGAAAAACTGGGTGACTCGTTCTCAATTTTCTTTATTGCCCGCCGAGCACTTTCGCCCCTTCGGGCATCATCAGGGCAGCTACGGCCGTAGCTACCAATGGTGCTACAAAGCCCTGAAGATATGAAGCGACAACCCAAAACGAAGCAAATAATTTTATTATGAACGTTTTACAGATTGGACTTAATATGAAATAATTTAGCAGTTATCGGGTCATGCAGTGGTTTCAAGTACGATCTATTTTAAACACAACTAATAATGAAATTACTAATTAGTTAATATGGCCGCTTCATTTTCGATAACAATAAACAGATAGAAAGGTACAACGGGCAGACTCAGGTAGGTTTGATAACATTTAGGAAGACTGCACTTGATAACAGTATGTCGTTGATTCGCTTAGCTCTTTGTGCTGATCATAATCCAAAAGAACGTTTTAAATAATGACTCCTTTCATTTTGAACATAATCACCAAGTCAACCAAGAATTCCAATATAAAAAATATAAAATAGTGGACTATCATTTTCAAATCCTCACCAGTCAACGTATCAGCGATGAGGTCAGATAAATTCACTTCGCCCCGAAATTGGATAGGGATAGAAAGATAATGCCGAACTTTGTCTTTGACGATTGGGTCTGTAAACAAGAACAACCGCAGCTGTTAACTAACAGATTATCAGCACAAATGTTTACAGGTAACACATGAATGTGTAAACTATTCATCGCTCAAGAGTCTTAAGCAAAGAAATTTGGCCCACTAATGAGCCTCATCGGTTAGAATAATTTTTCAAGAAATTATTGAGAGCAAAACCATCAGCAAAAAATTCCGATTCCACTGATAACTGATAGCGCACTGTTTAGAAGTTGCAGAAGTGTTACCTAATCGTCGGGGTGAGGGGAAGATAAACACGGCGACTCTTTCTTCATTTATTTTTTTTTCTAAGATATTTCACCCATTCGGGCATCTTCTGGGCTACATTGGTCCATCGGGTGCCAATGACCATATCTTGGCAAATAAAATAAAAAATAGGGAAAGAGTCGCCAAGCTTATCTCCCCCTGGCCACAACAATTACGTGGAAAATGCGACAGAAGAAGAAGTGTTACATGATACAGAATATAGTTAGCCTCAAATTAGCTAATTAATGAGTAAGCTAGTTGGATGACAATCGGAGAAGAAAGCGATACTTCAATGATAACGAAAATCTATGCAATTCGAAGCCCTCAACTTGGATGGGCCATTATCGAGAAGGTGATTCAGTAGACGAGAAGATTGGAAAAACCTTGTCTGAAAAATACAGTACGTATTATAAGACTACTTCCTAAAAAACGACGTGCATTGTTAGTATGAAAATATGATTTTCCAAATTAAAATAAAACAGACTTACCTCTCTTTAGTATAAGAGAGACTGGGTTTTCGCACAATCGCAGGCATTTTAATACTGTAAAAAGAGAATTAATGAGAGTTAATTAATAATGAAAGTGCAATCGTAGCTGGAAACTTGACACAGAATAGTTCCGAAGGAACGGAAATCTTCAGTAGGATAGACCAAGAGTCGTTTGAAATTAAACAGGCATTAATTTTTCAGTATAGAATAATATTACTCTTCAAATAAAAATCAAATGCGAGGCCCGGGCACACTATAAAAAACTGTAGAAAGTTTATGAAAGGCAGAATTGACTTAGTAAGAAGTAATCGCTATTTTTTGTAACTCATCAATATTTCATTAACTTCACTTGCAGACGTTACGCCAATTCATGTTGGCTTCCCAGCTTACCCTGTCACATATCACATCAATGAAGAGCAGAAATTTTCACGTAGGTACCAACTCTAGATAATTCCAATCGTCAGAATAAAACAAGGATATAACAATAATAACCCGAATTGCCTAATAGCGATTGGGTTATCAAAATAGAACTCTATCACAGGCACATCACACTCACAGGCTCTGCTCGTGGAAAGACTCATCTAATGAGACTTGCATTCAGTGTAGTTTACCATTACAGAGAGGGGAACTCGTCTGGCGATAAAGTGGCAGGAAGGATGCTAGTTGTGAGTTGATTAGAAGGGCGGCGGCAACATTTACCTACTTGAACAGTTCTCGACTCGCTGCCCGACCGAAAAACAGTAAGATGCCGCATCCTTTCTGAAATTGAAGGTTTCTGAACTTGAAAATGACGCGAATATGGGATCAACGGGCGGAACCGTGGGACGGCTAGCGCAGCGACAGAAAACAGTAAGTGACCAGACGTAAGCAATTTGAAATGCAAAGACGGTCTTTTTCCCATCATTGTCAGGCCGTTGTTGCTGAATATTGTACCGACTTCAGGTAGATACATCTACAGATCATGAAATAGTAGAAACGACCAGAATAATAGAACCTGGTTGCAAAATAGCTTCAAGTCAAGAACAGGAAATCTGAATCGAACTTTTTAATTTAATTTTTCAAAATTAGATATCACATTAGATATAAAAACGCTGCAAATTATATAACAGTGGTTTATTATTCCTTTGCTTCAATTATGATTTTAGAAGATCATGCACTTGTGTTAGTAACTATCCTGAACATTCGTAGACGTTTCCACCTCACAGATTGGAGGTAACAACAGAAGAATAAGGGGAAACTGTAAAGCAACTCTCGTAATTCTAATTATTTTTATTTTACTTAATTATCTAACAGTTAAATTATTAGCCTGAAGATAGAGCTGAAGAGAGCGTTTGTTGTTTGTGCGTTTGTTTAAAACATCAAATTTTGAGGATGTTTGACTTTTTTCTAGTGCGATTACAATTACTGTTTATTCACAGAGCTTCTCCAAGGGCAAAAGCATGACCTATGAAAAGGCTACTCAATGCGCTAATGCAGACATTGCAAAAGAAGGCTAAAGGCGATTTTTTTTAGCGAGCTATACGTTTGTTTAGCTTTGCTATTTGGCCTTTTTCAACATATTTCGACTGTTTCATTTGACGACAGGGTCAAAACCATTAGCTGAGGGGGAACCACCAGCTCCATAGAGACGAAGAAGAGGAGCTGATTTTGAGAATTTAACTTGAACTGAGCCAAACTCAACTTGACTGAGCCAAAAACTTTTTCCTCTCTATTATTTTTCCTTCTAACTCTCGTGAGATTTTAGAACGTATTTATTGACAGCCCCACTCCCTATTAAGCTACAATTTTTGGGGAAATGTAAAAAATGAAAATATGGAAACATACCGTGCAAAAAATGCCGCCTTTAGACCTCCTTAACGCGAAGGCTGGTCTTTTCATGGGTCTATTTTAAGGTACAACTTAGAAACCCTACTTAACGCAAAGTGATGTCTATGAATACGGGCTTAAGATTACCTTTGGGACAAGTCCCTAGGAAACTATCGGCAATCCTATGTAGTTAAGTGGGAATCTAAACGTCCTGACCCCGGGAAACTTTCACTGGCAGGAAAAAACAATAATTATGCTGATGAAGCCCAACCAAGTATCTGCAAAATATCCTGAATAAAGAAAAACTAAAAAGAAAGTATATTTAAACCCTACACTGAAAAGAATATTGCCATCCTTGAGTGAACGGGAGAGTTAATTCATCCGCTTGATATTTTACATCGTTAATGCCCAGTGAACACTACGTTTAACGGCAGACGATTAATCGAGGATGAAAAACATGCTGCAATGGCGGGAAGTGAAATTTCTAGAGAGAAAACGTCAAATCAGAGCGGAGTGTTGGACGCTTGACTGGCAAGGCGAGGTCCCCACCTGCAGTCTCCGTTTTCACCCTATCCTGCGATGCTGCGATGCGTTATGTTCAAGGCACTACTGATCGCAAGCGTCTGGCCCCATAACGATAATGAACACCGATAATAGGCGGGAATCGATAGAAAAAAATCAAGAAACGATGAAAAAAGAATCCGAAAAATATTATTATAGATTTCGCCCAAAATGGGCAATTTGTAAAAATCAATAACGGCGAAACGGCTAAGCAGATTCGGACGCAGAATTTAATGCTCTTAACAAGGGAAAGTATAAAATTTCTGTAAAAGACGTCATTTTGGAGTTAGCGCAAAACTGAGAAACGTGCCGACAATTTGTAAATAATCTCGATTATCTCGAAACGGAAAAGGAAATACGTCGGATTCTTTCAAATTCCAAATTTAAAAAATATTGGGTTAAAATTGATCCGAAAGAATTGTTGATAAAACCTTAACGTTGGCACACGAAAACGTATTTCTATCGCTTTAATTAAATACCTCGCACTATCGCAGCACAACAGATGTGAAAATTCTTAAAATTATTCAGTCCTACCGAAAATCTATTTTTTTAAATGTTAAAACTGTTATCAATTATTGAAACAACAAAAACATTGTTCGTTGAAACATTAATTCACCGTGCATCAGATTAGTAGATCGATTTAGCTCTATATATCTCAAAATTGAAAGTCGCGCCATTCTCGCCTACGAAAGAAGTTAAATTTCTATCGAAATGTTGCGAATTTTTCAAACGCTCAGCCAATGATTAAAATAAGTAGCGCCGATAAATTATTCATATTCGTGAATGAAATCATCATCCGGTTTATCTGACCTTCTTTGGTATTGAGGCGGTTGACCTCAGTTTCATTCACTTTCAGGATGACGTCGCCGGGCTCGACCTGGAATCAAAGATGATAGATTTAAAATAATTATTCAATCGAAGGACCTACGTGGAATAAACAAGGTTGGGACGACGAAATCTTGAGGGACAACTCTCGACCTGGGAACCATAAATGGACATAGAAATCCGGACAGGAAATGGTAGGGATAGTGCGACGTGCTTGCCAACGAGAACTGGGAGTACAGGAAGTTAAATGCGGGATGCTTTCCCCATTGACACGAACTCGCCTCTGGTCCAACTGTCCCGTTGGTTACTTAGTGCAATTATCTGAATAGACTTTTCGACAACATTACGAAATTCTATACGAAAAACGTTGCAAATTATTGTAAAGTGGTGTTCTTCCTTTGCTTCAATTCTGATTGTATAAGACCATCTACTTGTGGTAATAACTTATTCCGAACACTTGTGAAGGTTTTCACCAAAATACAGATTGGTAACTATAAGCGAAAACTCCGTGGCAACTATGGTAATTTGAATTATTTTTATTTTTCCTGACTTACAAATTTTAATTTTAATTATTCACCAAACGGTACAGCAGATAGCCGATGACGAGCATTCCAACGAGTATAGAACGATTTTTGTGGCTCCACAAATTCTCGAGTTACACCGTCATGCCAAATTTCTGAAAATCTCGAAACTTCTATATTCTGCAATAATTCGAGAGCTATCAATCCTGTCGATGGTCTCATTCGATTCAGCGTTCAAAAAACTTTAAAACTGATACCAAACACACCTTCGTCTTGCAAACGTTAAAAAACACGAATTGCCTTCTCCTTAAAGCCCCCTAAATTGCCCAGACAGCGACATAGTTACAGAATTGAACCGTTGTCAGACTAAGATTGATTTTTAGTGAAAATGTCAAGAATTTAGCTATTACAGTTTCACCAAAAAACTTTAAAAAAAAAAATAAAACCGACTTCAAAAACTTTGTCTATAAAATACACTCTGAAAAGGAAAAAATAACAAAAATGTCCCAACTTCGCAGCAACTCATTCGCCAACTACACATTTTAAGGACTACTTTACTACTCGTATTGACCTGACCACTTCCTGATTGATTGGATCACCTTCCCTAATAATATAAAAATTACTATTTCTCATTTCCCAAATGATTAAAAGATTTTCCTTTCACCTCTGAATTGCCTCCAGATTGATCATCTTTTGGAGTCGGCGCCTCTCTTATATTGTATTGGAGAAGCCTATAGATTCCGAATTACCAGTAGTATGAATATAAATATCATGAGTTTTCACGATTCTTGAACAGAGCAAATCAGCATTTATGAGAACTGATTATTAACAATATCGATTTGAAGGTGACTATTCACGCCTTTTCCTAAAAACCATTTCAGATTACTCTAAGAATCTTTACGTCCAGACCCAGACTTATTACCTGGCACCTACTAATTTATCGTAAATTCATATTTATTTGTAACCATCCGGTAGTCATTTTGCCAGAGAGGCGCCGACTCCAAAAGATGATCAATCTGGAGGCAATTCAGAGGTGAAAGGAAAATCTTTTAATCATTTGGGAAATGAGAAATAGTAATTTTTATATTATTAGGGAAGGTGATCCAATCAATCAGGAAGTGGTCAGGTCAATACGAGTAGTAAAGTAGTCCTTAAAATGTGTAGTTGGCGAATGAGTTGCTGCGAAGTTGGGACATTTTTGTTATTTTTTCCTTTTCAGAGTGTATTTTATAGACAAAGTTTTTGAAGTCGGTTTTATTTTTTTTTTTTAAAGTTTTTTTTATTTTTCTCTTTTTAGTGACTTACAATTATGGACAGCTCTCTTTACAGAATTTTCCCAAGCTTTCATTATTGTGTTCTTGTCACTTACTACTAACCGTCCAAACTCAATTCATAAGTCCGTTGAACGTTGAAGTTCTAAGGTATGATGATTACCTAACTATTTTCAATGTTATTATGTTGATTGAGAGTGAGTTTGAACGTTTGGAATAATCCATCCACTGATTTGGGTCTCTTGGTCAACATACCGGATACTTTGATCCCATTGATACACCTATCAAAACTCAAATAATTGTCTACACCATTACTGGTTACTGAATTGCACCAATTCACTCGTTCTTTATTTCTCTAACGATAATAGAGTGATGATTTTCTCAAGCGTACCCGCAATCGCACTGAATGAGAGAATCCGAACAAAATTTCAGAAATTCGCCAAGCGTTTGTGCATTAAAATGGAGTTATTTGGCCTTGAAAACCATGTTATTTATTGAAAATTTAACGCTGAATTCAAATCTTCTAACGAGAATGCTATGATTAACGTAGTTTTTTTTCTACAAGCATAAATAATCCAAAAAACGTGATTTTGAAACAAATTTTTTAGAAATACGGCCTAAAAAGTATCTACTTTTAGTCCAATCAATACCAAATTTGAATCACGTAAACTAGACTCAAATTTGAACAATTTAAGTTTGAAAACTATGGAAAAACAGTTTTAGTTTGGAAGTTATGGGGTCTCAAACACAGGTCCATTAAAACATCGATTGCTCCCTTGTTATGCCACCTAAACTTGATTTTTTACCATCGTTAGAAAGCTCTACCTAAGTGCTTTCAAGTGCAATAGTGTTCATATTTTTTTTCTCGACGTGGTTGGGAACGGTGCTCGAAAAACCTCAAAAAAGTGAAAATCGGCTTCACGTTTTTTCTTACACTTTCTTCTCTACACGCTATATTAGAATGCTGAACGAAAAATTGAAGCTAAGCCCTTGTAGGCAGATAAATTATGAACAAAATGACACCAGAAACAAAACAATCGAGCAAGTATTCTAGATGTTATAAGCTTGCAAAGTCAAAACTTCCTTTTTTCGCGAAAATCACGTTTTCCGGCGTTTCTCCGCGTCTGGGGACGTAACTACTGGATGGACTCAATTGAAAAAATCATGGGACCTACCTGGATAGTAACCCTTTCAAACAAAAAAAAAATTAACCCGATCGGACGTACAGGAGCTGAACGCCGGTGGACAACACATACCGAAAAAAAAAAAAAAAAAAAAAAAAAATCCCGCTAGACGACCATAGTAACCTCCTCCTTGTTTGAAGTCGGTTAAAAAGGAGTTGACGGCCTACGGGCAGAAATTTTTTTTATTATTGGATATTCGGACTCTACAAGCCTTGAAACGTAGATAAAATTTTGAAGAGGATTAGAATAAAAATTGTCTAGGGCAATTACAATGGTTTATTATTGAACAATGAAATAAAAAATCGAATTCCAATAAGTGAAGAGGTTACACAGGCCGATGAAAATTGCGAGAGGTATTGCGGTCAGTTTGAGAAATGTAGGGTCAAAATTACAGCTTATGCCAAGGAAGGCTAATAAAAGAACGATTTTTTTCAACATGGTTTTTGGCCGCAAAACGCAAGTCTTGAGTTTTGCGAAAGTGAAAATTTGGCAAGGAAAACTTTATAATCGCTATAAGTGAGATCAATATTGAATGACAATGCGTCAGAACAATAGGTAGTAAATTTCATTGTTTTTCTTTCTGATATCCAAAAACAGGGCGACCTAGAAGACTTTTACTCGCCACGAAATAATAAAAGAGAATCAAAATTTACAATTTGGAAAAAAGGGAAAATCTTAAGGTTATTTTTAAACATTTTTTGGCTTAATATCATCTTAAAGATGACGAAAAGGCTGAAATACGTACGTTTTGAAAAGGCCTCTATTAGGAGGCTTCTTTTGCAAGCAAGACAAGACTCATGCTATGATGACTGAAAATTTTCCTGAAGTAGTTCAAAAGTTATTAACTACTGAGTTAAATAATATTTTCTTGATTCATAAGAAAAAAATATGTATATCTAGGCTGTATATATATATCTCAATGGAATGCTCTACAGAGCGGAAACACTGGTGAAAAGGTGACACATCTGGTGAAAAGGAATTAACAACCCCATTAACGAGCTTCATCTATGGAGACAGAACTAACCGGACCAGAGTTTCGAACGTCCCATTGTCACTGCAGCCGGTAACGATCGCTTTCCATTAACGAGAGCAAATTGATATACCTACCGGAGTAAACGGTGTATTTTGTATTCAGTAAAACGGCTTACACTATCGACATAATGCCGAGGTGCAGCTCAATGACAGAACGCCTACTCGCGCTCTACCTACACAAGGGATCAGATAAGGTAGTCGAAGGAAGGAATTCACGGTCGAGGAAGTTGTCAACAGTTTGGGTCGAATAAATAAACAATAAGCCAGGTAAAAGTTACGGCAACGCCTACCCCGCAAAGGAAACCTACCGCACACAACAAACGGGGAGGGAAATCAATACGAGACAGCCAAAAATATGGGCCACGACCCAACTGTTCGCGGAAAAATACCATCACTCACAACAGGCAACACTAATTTTCGATAATACCGATCTTCGATGTCGGAATGTCAAAATTTGAAACTAAGACCGGATACGGTCCAAGATTGACTGTGATTCGTTACCTTTCCGCTTTCAGCGGCTGGCGAATTCTCAACGATCTCGTAGATGATAGGGGGCAGTCCTGGAGTACCAAGTAAGGAAAACCCAAGCCCGCACGTGGGATCTTTTTTGTTGAGAACCACCAGTAATTCCTCAGCCATGTCGCGGATTCGCGGAGGTCATAGCGAAAAGAATCGCTAAAGGTTCGCGAACACGGAGAGGCAGTCGCCTGATAAAATTTCCACTACGAACGACAGATGTTCACAAGAAACTGAACTTTACTTCGACGCCGACGTTTTCACCGTCGTGCACGTACGCTGGATTTTTCCACATGCGAACGACGAATTCAACGGTATGCGAAGAATCCGAACACGGTACCGACTTACCGATAGAACGGCCGAAACTTCGGCAGAAAAACTCGCGAGACCTCTATGCCCGAACACAAACACAGTGTTGCCAGGTCCGAAGTGGATGTTTGGGGGAATCCTCGACAAGAAAAAGGGGAAAATAGGGCATTTTAAGACAAAAAAAAGGGAATTTTTTTCACCAAAAGGGGGAGCTTTGGGGGATTTATTGTGGTAGCTAAAAAGCCATAAAAAACAACACATGATGAAAAATGTTCATGAAATTTGGCTTAAAGCTTGAATTTTCAGATTTTAATTTTTTAGGAATCAAAAACCTAAACACAAAATGACTAGGACACGCTTTATTTAACATGAACCTAAAACAAATAGGTAACGCTTTATTTTCAACATTAAATTTATAAACTTATTAATTGCAAAAAATGTAGCTCTGAATTATTGTTAGGAACAATCAAAACACAATGTGGCTAGGAAACTTTGAACTGCTACTCAGCTTCTTCTTTTTTGATATTGGGGGCGTTTGGTAACCGTCTTCCGAGTCCGACATGATACAAACCTAAAGTAAAATCGATTCATAGAGTAAAAGCTGGTCAATGCAACGCTTGGTTAGGTGGGTACATAACTGAAGCAAAAAAAAAATTTTTTTAACTCGATCTCTACCTATTTATAGGTACTTAACTTTCTTATCTTTGACAGGTAGGAACGTAAGGAAAGAAAACACCGTAGATAGAAGCATTTTAAGAGAATGGAGCTAAATATGCGGGCAGCAAGAAAATTATTGTTCAACTTACCAGTCTGCTTGGAAATTTGAAGAGAAGAATAAGCGACGATTCGTTGAAGAGAAAAATAAGCGACGATTCGTTGAAGAGAATAATAAGCGACGATCGATCCGTTTAGCAAACACGCAATAAAATTTTTAAAAACGAGAGAAGCATAGACCTGACGGAGAGCGAACGGGCCACGGATAAAGTTCATCATCAGCTGGAGTATATAATACAGCGGGCAAAGTGCACGGTGATAGAGCACGGCTGCACGGAGACGGAAACATGGATCACAGAAAGGCAAAGACGAGTAGACGACTATAGAAATCCCTCCTTTGTGCGGGTGTGGGAAAAAAGCTTTTTCCTGAAATTTCGTTTTTTAACATTTTCAGAGAAAAAAGGGAAAAAGGGAAGCAAAAAACGAAAATGGGGGAGGATTGGGGGAAAAGGGGAACGAGTTCTTTTTTCATCATTTTGGGGGAGTTTTCCCCCAAAAAGGGGAGGTCTGGCAACACTGCACAAACACACGAACCCGTCTTCGAGTTCACTCAGTAGTACCACACCTGCGAAAACGAACTACCGTATTAACCTGAAAGAATTTTCGTACTCGGGCTTGAATTACCGTACGTTACCGTAACGTAATTACCGTACGGTGGTGATCGAAGAGAAAGAAGAAAATAATAGTTTGATAGAAGTTTGATAAATAGATGAACTGAAGAGATAAAAGAAATATAGTAGATGCAAGAGAGATTTATGGAGAAGATAGAGACAGTTGGAGAGAATAAACAATATCTTAACTATCTTACTTTCTCTTTGGCCATGATGCTATTTCCCATTCCCTGATTCTGTATCACCGCTTAAATCTGTATCAATTGAAAATAAATAGATATTTATTCAAGAAGAAATATCATATTGCACTGAGCAGAATAATAGGCAAATATAAAACGAATAGGAACAATTTTATTATTACCTATCATTAATAAAATTATTATTACTATTATAACCTTTTAATAATCATTTGCAAGGTAACATTATAGAGTAAAGCTGATACAATCATAATTATATTATTCATCGTGACAAAGTTATCCCACGTCCCAGCAATTACCGTACGCTGTGGCAACACTTAATTGTCACTGGCTTGGATATAGCACTGCTACCAACTTCAAGCAGGTTACCTGCAAAGTTTGCTAAGTCAAGTACAAAGTAAGTACAAAGACTTGAAATGACGTTAACTTCGTATTCTGCCGTAAACGGGTTTTTATGATTAATATAAAACGACCGACAGCGAATTTTCAACTAGAGCTAGAACAGCAATGAATAATCGAACCTTCGATACGAATATCGAACTGATGTATCGATAAACGTGAAGATATCGAGAATATCGAAATGACAGCTGTTCGTCGTCTGCCTTTTATTGCGTAGGTTTTCTTTCTCCCACTCTCATTGAATTGCATCTCTCCTTCCCATTGACGTAGAAGTTACACTGTTTACCTTGTTTATAATTAATATGGACGAGTTAATTCTGAATCCTATGTTCCCTAGGTATCTCTAGCATACGATTGCTATTATTGCCAATTAAATTGCCAACATCCGATCGGATTTGAACGATTGTTTACGGCTTTCCCGCGTCTATTTATAGATTCCGTCCTCCTCCATCGCCGACCTGTTGCATCGCACTTCTCGTGTCTCGAAGGGTGTGAGTTTGTCGATCTAATTGCAGCTTATCCTGCGTACTTTATTTTCTTGACTGATTTTACGATAGTTCTATCCACAATTCGTGAGATCAACTGTCTATCTCCATCCTTGTTACGTAACGGTAGCACTCGGCCTACCGCTTCTGCTCCTCACGATGGTGATGCTTTATCTCTTGTATCACCAGTGCATTTTATTTTATTTGTCTAGATTCTCTGAAGCGGCGAGGAATTTTTCAGCGTTGAACGTCAAGTTTTTATACAACCATGGACAAACTTCGCCGGTATCTCAACGGGGATGACAGAGACGATGATAGCACGACTGGAATATTTAACGTAAGTTCCCGTCTTCTAATGTCTCCATTGCGTTGCAACTTTTAAACTGCGAGTGAATCCACCGAAAAAATAATAGAGACAAACATTTGAAAAATATCTAGTATTTCGAGAGTTGTCCACAGAAAATATGGTAGGATTCGCTTGAATTTCACTGATTGACAAAAGCTGCTACTGCGGGAGAAGCTAAATTTTTCGTAAACCGAATCGGACTTCGAAATTGAGCTGTGTAAATATTTTCTTCTTTTTATTGTCGATTTAACATAGATAGTGGGCTGAAGGGGAAACAAAAATGGGGTCTATCTCCTTTTCGACCCTGATGATGCCCGAAGCGGCGAAAACGCTCAATGAGAGCGTGAGGATAACGTATCACTTATTTTTCTCTCATCCTTCAATTGTCACCTTTCCTCGTCTTCCTGTCGATTTAGTGTTTTGCTTTTTTGTGACCTCTATTTAATCCATAATTTTCAATACCTGTTCTAGCAGCTACCCTTTTTTGTACATTTCCTTATTTTTCCCAGATGGACAGTACATCACTGAGCTGGGAGACGAGAATAAAAGGGTTCATCTTGTGTTTTGTCCTCGGTATCTTGATTTCTATCTTTGGAAGCCTTGCTCTCTTTTTGGGAAAAGGTCTGGCACTGTTTGCCATCTTCTATACTTTGGGTAACATCGTTTCAATGATGAGGTACGTTCGATGATTTGCTAACCTATAGGAGAACCTTAATAAAAAGTTAGAGATTCTTGGCTGAATGCTGAATAACCGCTTTGGCATTTCTTTCCCAGCACCTGTTTTCTTATGGGCCCTATAAATCAGTTGAAAAAGATGTTCGCACCGACGAGGATCATTGCAACAATCGTCGTTCTTGTTATGATCGTTCTTACGTTCGTCGTCGCCTTCCACGTACGTTTTCGCTTTAAGCATTATCACTGCTTCTTATTCTAATATTCTTAGGAGTAGTAAATTAATGTTAGTTTATCGTTGTACGAATACTGAGTTTTACCTTCCAAGAATCATTCACATCAGTCAATCACATCATTCATTCCAACTGCAAACTTAAATTCAGAAAATTAACGCATTAGGTCTTCGGACGTCGATTGTCGAGTTTTTATGCAATACGGCTCTTCATACCTACGTTTGTCATGTTCCAGCAGAAGAAAGCGCCTTTGGCTTTGCTATGTATGATCTTCCAGTGGTTGGCCATGACCTGGTACTCCCTTTCCTACATTCCGTACGCAAGAGACGCTGTTAAGAAAACATTTGAAACTTGTATCGCGTAAATTCGTCTATTTTTATAAACAATATCCAACCTTCAATGCATGTTAACTATTTTTGAACTCTTCGACCTCTCCACAAAGGCTGATGTTCATGTTTCGAGTTGATTGCTCTCGCATATATTTATCAACTTATGGAAATTTAGGTTCTACCTAGATGGTACTAAGATTTCTACTTTCGTCAACAATTGTTCTGTTGCACACTATTCACAGGGTAATCTGTTGATGAGTGAACAGGCTGCCTAATTTTATTTTTGAACTTGCACAATTTTGAGGCGGCTAAATATTGTGAAACTAAGCCAACAAGAGGCCAAATCCTTTTATACCCCAAACTTAACCCGAATTGCGCACGTTTGTGGAAAATAGTCATTGTATCAATTAATGGTCCAATAACGAAATTGATTGTATTTTTTACCCTTCAGAGAGGGAAAAGTATTTTTTTATGTATACCATAATAATCAATGATGGTTTGATGACTGATAGTCCAGTAATTTACCAATTTGTTTTGGTTTTGTCAAGTTTTCCATCATTTTGTTCTTTGATTCAGATGTAGATTTGTAGGTTTATTTTTATAATTAAAATTAGTCTTGGTAACCAATACTACTTAACACCCTGATAATATTTTCTATCTTATCTAATAACCATTTTTGTCTTGGTCGTTAAATCAGCGACTGATCATTTGCCCAGTTCTCCAGATCATCGTCTAGAAAGTGCATTGCTTCTTTACCTTGCCATTCAAATTCGCTATGAACCTAAGCCCGCGAATGTCTTGCGAATGATGTAGAAATATTTTCTCTCATTTCGTCGTTTGGATCTTTTTATTCGTCTGATGTTGCTCCCACTTGCTGTATTCCTCTTGCTGCTACTAACTGCTAAAAAGACAGGGTGAGAAAGCCCTACTCTAGTGTTATCCCAGTAAATATGCTTATGTTACTGAAAGTACTATGAGAACGTTCCAATTCCTACGAGAATCAAATTTTCTACTTCATAACTAAAGTATCAACAGATTTCCTGTTTTTGTTGAGGGTTAACTGAATGTTAGGGATAGACTAGACTAGATGTTGTCTCAAGTTGTTAAAATCAATGAGTTTTTATTGGAAATTTGTTGAAAACTGGGAATGTTCGTATTTGGTGACTTCCTGTTTGAGCTTGGGTTCTCATTTCAGTACTGTGTGCTCATGATTCAGAAATAATCCTGTAAAATAATTATGCTTCTTTTTAACTTCCTGTAATATCCTATTGAGGAGAACTACTTAAACAGACTGAACATTTCTTTTCAGTGCAAATGGTGTCCTTGCTTCGACAGGAGCTAAAAATTGTACTCTGCTATGCAATTGTTTGCCTTGTTCACAAAAATTGCCTCCCATTCCCGTAAATTGTTTCACTACTGGAAAACAACTACTTACTGTCACAGAAGTGGGAATTCTATGGCTATCCTAGCGTTTTAAAAAAGGAGCTAATAGCTGTTCTCTCATTTGGGTTATTCTAATTATTAACCTTTGCAGTCCTCTTCTGATGGTTATTTATTTTTTCACCTCTAAGCCCACCGTTGGCTTGTGTTAAGCCAAGTTATGAACAACACCCGAGAGGACCAGCGGTTGGTGAAAATTAATACAGGAATATGTGAATTGCTAATTGTGAGACTTAATTTGTTCAATGAGTACTTAAATGATGTGTAGGATTGAGTAAAAAAGTCGTATATCGCAAAGATGTTTTGATGTGTACTTATCTATTTTATTATTTATTGAAATTATACTTTTTCGAGTTAGCAAAGTGTGTCATCCTTCCTTATCGGCCTTACTCGTTTTGTGTGCTCTGAATATTTGTCACCAACTTGTATCTCTTGCAAGAAGTATCAGCAGGCCAGAAACCAAATTAGTTTAGAAGACCCTGTAAAGAAAGTAATTCTAGAGGTAATATTTTTATCTAAATATTGCCGTGATGTAGGCTGTATTATCTGATGGCTTTTTATGATGCCCTCTTGTAGAATGATGGAAGGTCATAAAAAATACTAATTTAATTTTTTCCATATGTCCACATTTTTGGTTTTACCAAAAAATTTTTTAATTTTTTTTGGAAAATTACCTAGTAAAAGTCTCGGCTTGAAAGTAATTGATTCAAAAAAATATCATCGCTTTTATTATAATTAAAAATTATTTTTTGTAATCTGTTGGTTTTTCGCGAAAGTTGCTAGACCAATGGGCTAGATTTAATTTGATTTTAGGTATAACGGAATCCGTTCCCCCAATATTTCATTGACACCTTAGAAGACATATTATGTCTTACATGTTTCCAAACGAGGACATTCGAAAAGGTTGACGAGCGGTTGAAACGTGATCAAGGGAGCCTTGAATAACGGCCGAAAACGAAAACCACCTAACCCGGATCCGTTCAGATCAGAACTCTTCTGCCCGACGTAAAGTAATAACTTTATCGATTTTCCATTGAGTAATCTTGGAGATCAATTTCATTACCTGTTTGTGCAAATTTTTAGCTGCCCGACCGATTTTCACTTCACGCCAGTCGAGCGCATTGTTCTATTCGTTCAAGGTCTCTCTTCACTAATGTGAGTATCTTGTTCTTTGTGTTAGGTGTGTCGCATTAGGGATCAATTCATTGTTCATAGCGTCTAGTTTTCTCGATTGATTCAGAATTCTCGCGGTTTTCAATTCGAATTTTGCTCGATTTTAATCCATCGCTGAGCTCTTCTCCCGGTTCAATTTTAGTATAACCTAAGCTGTGCCTATTATCGCATCTTGAGTGAGCGTGCAACTTGTCACGCACTCGTGTGCACTGATCATTGATGCTCTTTGTTTCTTTTGTTCGGGATTTGCTCAAGCTTAATCTTGTCATTGCGAGACGGAAGTTGGTCAGCTCGAAAGATATCTGTAGATCCTTACTACTGCTGACTCGTTAAGCCGGGAATACACTTGCGCCGAGGCAGGCCGCGCATCCTCTGAGCACCGAACGAGCCTGCCTCGGCTCGCCGCGATGTGATTTGCCGCGATACGAATTTGCAAGTGAGTTTCGCCGAGGCGCGCGTGCTCAGTACTGATCCGACTTTGCGCGGTGCTTCGCTCGAGAACTGAACGACCAAAATACCGTCTACACTGAGCACCGAACGAGGCTGCCTCGGTCCGTGCTCACTTTGATGTACCGACAGCCGATGGCTCAGGCCGCGCACCGCATGAGGCAGACCGAGCCTGTTCGCAGCTGTGTTTAGGAGCTGTACACACTTGAGCATCGCGGCGAGCCGAGGCTGCTCATGCGGTGCGCGGCCTGCCTCGGCGCAAGTGTATTCCCGGCTTTAGGTACGTGCATGGTGAATGTTTCATCTTGATGGGGGGTGATTTGCTAGGAGACGTTAAGTGCAAAATGCACTTTGAAGTGCGTATTATGAAACCGCTCGCACAAGATTAAGTAACAAACGAAGACAATCGCGCTAGAATGCCTGCGCCAAATAATTATGCCAACTATTCGGTACTCAAGAATAACGCTTGGCTCTTGGAGAAGTTGAAGAAAATAGGATGGCCTCGGAATAAAAAACAATTATTTACTGATGATTACATTCGGAATAGAAAATCGAATTCCCAATTGAAACTAATCATCAGAATTTCCCCCCTATATTGTTGTACGTTTTGTTTCAGACGCCAAAATGCTTTCGAAAGAGAACGAACTCAATCATCGCATGCGCGCGTTTAAAAACTGCGCTAAAGGGAGCGAGGTAAGTCTTCTCTTCTCGCCTACCCGTTTCAATTGTAGAAGTTTGGAGCTATCAGAAAGTATTGTAGAATCACAGCATCAGGTCTCCTAACAAAAAGTTTGATTTTCTAGGCTTGAGTTGTAACTCATCCATAAGACATAAATATTTTAGAAATATATCTTATATTCTTAATTGTGTAGGAAATGCGAAGAAGGCGAGCCGAGGTGAGCATTGAGTTGAGAAAAGCGAAAAAGGACGAGCAGCTTTTCAAGAGAAGGAATCTCAATTTGGTGGAAGAACCTGTCCTTCAGGAAGCCAACTCGCCCCGTTCTCCCTCATCAGTGGATGACATTGTTTCAAGTGAGTTTCGTATGAACTATTATACTGAAGCCTATTACTCGGTAATTGGAATTCGCCTGAGTAGCCGAGTTGTCCGTATCGAGTTTTTACTTTACAACGTATAATACATTTTCCTTTCTTCAACAAAGGCCTGAGAAGTGCAGTATATTGTGAACAGAAAGTACAGATTATTGTGTAGAACTTGATAATTTGTTATTTCTGGTTGCAGAGATGAACAGCACTGACGAGAACACTGTCTTGCTGGCGACACAGGCTGCTCGGAAAATGCTAAGTCGAGAGAAGAACCCACCAATTGACGTACTTATTCATCATGGTGTTGTCCCCCGTTTGGTACAACTGCTCGACTGCAATCAACGGTGAGAAGAATATTTTGTGTGATCAGTTCTAAGCGATCCCAACTATTGGCTAAAATCAAACTGTAAAGTGTTTAATGAATTCACCGAACTATGTTCAGCATCTAGAAGGTAGAGATGTGGTCACATCCGTGTTGAACGTTTCTTCTTCTTTTCTAGTTTCATAAAACTGTCAACATAAATAGTCGAAAATGATTATGTAGACGATGTGTATTATGAAAGATCATCAAGTACCTGTCCAACTCGGCAAGTAGATCAGTAATATGTTTTATATCCAAAATAAATTTCGAATTAGTAACATTTATTATACAACTCGAAGAAGAAGAAAATACATTCGCCTGAGGTTAGCGACTAGGTTAGATGGGGAACAAATTATGCTGCCTGCGAAGATCGTACTAGGCTACGCCGTTGTTATATTTATTAGATGCAAAAGCGTAGACACTGTTGAATTTACTAATTCTAAAATAATTCAGAGAAATAAAGGAGTTCACATTTTGGGAAATTCAGTCCATTGTTTTCCCTCTGTATTATCTCACTATTTGCAACAGTTCCTTTAGTTTGTATCAATAGTCTACCTACACAAAATCAAATACTCTACTAGCAGTACCTTATTGATCGTATTTTCATTTGATTGCAGCCCCTCCCTGCAATTCGAGGCGGCTTGGGCCTTGACCAACATTGCTTCCGGAACTTCGGATCAAACAATGACAGTTGTGAAAAATGGATCGATCCCGAAATTTATCAATCTTCTCAATTCCCCTCATAGCCATGTTTCAGAACAAGCAGTCTGGGCAATCGGCAACATAGCAGGTTTGCTTGTTGGTTTTCTGTAAGTTATAAAACAATTTGAGATTGATGATATTGATTCGATAAACTTTTTTTCAGGTGATGGCCCAACTACGAGAGATTTGGTTCTCCGACACGGCGGTATGAGCGCTTTGCTTAGCCTGATCAAACCCGATACTTCGGTGAGCAATTTTCTTTGGCCAGGATTAATTATTGCAAAAAAATTTACATCTAATGCTACTCACTGAAGAAACTTCAATCTAATCTATTACCACGGTGAAAACAAGTAACAAACGAGTATTAGCCTTGCAAAACTAGTTCCCTTTTCAGACCCAAACAATTTCTACTGGATTGAAAATTTTCAAATTTCGCACTCGGCCTATTATTGGACTAAATAGGCTGTGGTCAAAATCACAACACCCAGAGTGTCCCCTGTACGGGTTACTGGGTTTCAGGCGATGCCAAATATCATTTTGGACGGCCGTCTCCATTTCTAAGTCAAAATACAGAATCACTGAAAAAAGAAGCCTAATAACAGAAGAGGAAGATTTATGAACTAAAAATGCAAATCAATATTATATATTAATGGGAGCAACAACTAATAATCTCCTGTCTCAGGCAAATAACATCCAATTGTTTCCGTAGAGGGGTTGTGAGGGGGAGAAAAACTAGGCGACTTATTCTCCAGGTTTTTAATGGCTGGCCGAGCACTTTAAGGGCTGTGGACCTCATGGTTCCACGTCGCCCTGAGGATGCCCGAATGGGCGAAAGTGCTCGGCCAGCCATTAAAAACCTGGAGAATAAGTCGCCTAGTTTTTCTCCCCCTCACAACCCCTCTACGACAATAGATGCGACGACAACCAAGCGAAGATCCAATTGTTTGTTTCATTACAATTTTGGGATCACTAAATTGAGATTCAACGAGCAAAAGTTCAGTGAAATGCAAAAAGTACGTTATAATGAGAAAATAAGGAGGTGCTTATCTGTCAAATAGATCACTTCCCAATTCGGCACAAAAAATCAACTTCAAACACGGTTATTTACATTTTACTTGCATCAAATATCATTCTAATCATAGCAGAAATACTTTTTGTTGTTCTTGTGCAAGAAAATTCACCTCCACAATTTTCCTGGTTACAGAGGTTAAAAGACTAACTTGTGTCCCTTATTAGGGACAGAGGGTGTGGAACTCCTTGACCCTTTACTAACTGGCTTATTATCCTTTCAATCAGGTCTCTTTCCTTCGCAACGTCGTCTGGACACTGTCCAACTTCTGTCGTAATAAGAACCCGCCTCCAGAGTTCGACTACATCAAGCCAGCCTTGCCATATTTGAGCAGGCTTCTTCACTACGGAGATAACGATGTCCTCGGTGAGTAAATCGATGGCCAAACTACGCATTTCTAAGTACTGAGTCAGGAATCTTACACTCTATTGATCAGATTTGTTCATAATATTGTTATTACATTGAATAAATCAAAATTTTCCGTTTACAGCTGATACTTGTTGGGCATTATCGTACATTACTGACGGAACGAACGATAAAATTCAAGCCGTCGTCGACACAGGCATTGTTGGACGTCTAGTTGAGCTTCTCTCCAATAGTGAAGTGGCCATTCTCACGCCAGCTCTAAGAACCGTCGGGAATATTGTCACTGGCAGTGATACTCAGGTCAGTTCTTAGTTTTTTTAGTGGCATGGTGGAGTTGAATTTTCTCTACAAGTAAGACCTCTGATTGGGTTCTCCGGAGATTTTTCTCCAATTTTAGATATCAATATCTATGCCTTTTATTATATCCTGCTTATTCTTGTATTTTACATGTTGTGCAAATATCAATGTTATCAATTAAATTTTGTGTTTGATTTTTGCCTTATCTGTTTTTATTTATAGACGGATGCCGTGTTAAATGCCGGTGGTCTTCAGCATTTGGCTCTTCTCCTGCAACACACGCGTCAAAGCATTGTCAAAGAAGCGGCATGGACCGTTTCGAACATTACTGCCGGAAACGAGGAACAAATTACTCGCGTTCTTCAAGCTGGAATTGTTGAACTGCTGTTGCAAGTGATTGATAAGGTTAGATTGGTTTCTCTTAGGGATTCGGGGAAGAGGAGTTGAAAGAAGTCTCTCCTAAATTGTATTAATGAAATAACGATTTTCGCTTTTTTTTTTAGTTATATAATTGAAGACCTTAACTGATATCGGTAGATTTACATTGGTCGTTCCTACTTCGTAGGTTTCGCCTTAGCCTCTTTGAAGTTTTTTAAAGAAATATTTAAGGTTAATAGTAAAACAGAGCCTAATTAACAATTTAAAAAAATAATTTTTTTTTGGAACCATAATGGCTCAATTCTTTAGTAAGATTGTTCTTTATTCGTATGTATAGGTGTTTTTGGAGGAAAAATCGACATTTCTTGTTGTTTTTAGTAGATAGGCCATGTTTGTGAACGATTAACAGATTTTGATCGCCGTTTTGAATGAGATACTGGGTTAGTCTGTTGATTCAATAATTTTTGAGTGTAGGGGTGGAAAATCCCTAAAACTTGTCCAATAATGAACAACTGTACAATCATTTGCTGCGTTTTTTTTCTTCTTCAATTTTTAATGTAATTTAACCAGAGGTACGATTGTATTTAAAAATATTTCTAATTTTTGGGTTTCAGGGAGACTTCAGATCGCAGAAAGAAGCAATGTGGGCAATTACAAACATGACGTCGGGGGGTAGTTTGGAACAAAAAGCAGCCCTCGTGCAGCTTGGCGCGATAAATCATATGTGCGACCTTATGGACTGCAAGGACTGGAAAACAGTACTCGTTGTACTCGATGGCCTTTTCAATCTTTTAAGTGTAAGTTATCGTCTCTAATGACAATTAGTACAACTATGCGAGCGATGAACTGTTATTTTGAAAAACTTTTCTGTTCTCACATTTTTATTTGGCAGGCTGCAGAAAAGATGGGTGAGCTGGAGTCTGTGGCTACTATGGTCGAAGAATGCGGCGGACTTGAGAAATTGGAAATGTTACAGAGTCACGAGAATGAGACTGTTTTCCAGAAAACCGCCGCCATTATCGATCAGTTCTTTAGCTCTACGGTAAGTGGAAACTCGTAACTATTTTCAAATTGTGAGCGACATGATTCATCTAGTTAGGTTATCATAAGAACTTTTGACTGTAGAGACGATGCTCTTGATTAGTCCGATTATTGAAGCAAAGGAATAACAATCCACCTGTATTCAAATTTCAGGGGGCCGACGAGGACACGAATCTAGCACCCGATTCTTACAATGGAGCTTTCACTTTCAACTCTACAGGATCTGTTCCGCAAGGAGGATTCTCGTTCAACTGAACATTCCAAACCCAAGACTGAGATACAATTCGCTGCCCGTTTGGAATTGTACAAGGCGGGATTCCCTCGTTAATTTCTTGCAAGTAAACGGTCGAACTTTCGCTACTATCTTCCCTTCACGTTGTTGTTGAGCTCTTTTTTATTTGACAGCATTATGCATTTTATACCTCGAGTGTCGGTGCGTTTTTCTTTCTTATTACTGAAATAATTTCCCAATACTGAACTCCTATCAGACTGGTTTAATACGGACCACATGTTTTTTTTTTGCGTTTTCATAATTATTTTTGCGATTGGGAAGAATTCTTTTGACTCTTCCGATATATCATTGGCGTTGTTGTATTTGTGCCACATTTCGCTACCAGTGCCTTTTCTGTAACTAGCCATCATTAATATTGTCCTTCAGTATATGGAGCTCTTATGCGAAAATAACAATGCCGAATTTCCAAATTGAAGTGACATTATCTATAAATGCGTTCTTTTTTATTGTATCGGTTTTGAATCTTATTCTCCCTAAAACATATACTCTAACGACTATGATGAGAACAGAAGGAAGACGTTCTCAGGGTTTTTGAAACATTTTATTGCCTAAGATATTTCAGAAACATTTTTTGCAGAAGAATTCCGAGCCAAAAAGGATCGGATTAAATTTTTTTCACGTCTCAGTTTTTTTAACTGTGGTTCAACAAACTGACCTCGAACATTCACGTGTTGCGCTGTTGGAAACATCAGGAGCCGTGTGGAGATTAAAAGGGGTTACTTTGACATGATTCCCAACTTGATGAAACTATCAGGTATTGTTCTAGGGCGCAGTAGAAAAAACTCTCTTTATTTTCTCCTCTTAAACCATGTGCAAGCTTTCATGAGAACCAAAAATCCACTAAATTTTCGTTTTTTTGTCAATAACACGTAAACATTGCATCTTACACAAAAAAATTTCCTCATACTAGGTTTTTGGATGTTCAATTTCCTTGAGGAAAGTTTAAAGCAATATTTCTGTGATACTCGGAGATTCGGATACAATTCAGTTTCAATCAAGCTGTTGAATAGTTTTGAATACGACACATAGTTATGGATGAAAACCCCATAAAAGTCTGCAACTTTTGGGCTCTTGTGAAGCTAGTGTAGGTTTTATGAAGTTAGAAACTCAGGAGAGTCCCATAGCACCTGAAAGTTTCATTAGGTTGGGTAGAATTCATTTCCGTGTCCAGATAGAATGTGCTCCTAACTAAACCGGATGCCATGTTGAAAGAAAACTTCAGATTGGGAATGATACTCAAACGAGTAGTAGCGGGTTTTTACTCATGATCAGAAAATAGTTACATTCATGAAAGATCACAATTAACACCGCCTCTAAACTCTAAAAAACTGTATAATATAATGTACAGCATTTTCTGAAGAATATTTTATTCATCAATCTTATATATTATATTTTATTAGACAAGGAAGAGCTTTGTCTTTTGTTCTGATGTCAGAACTTATTAGAGAGTAATCACAGAGACAGACATTTGGGCTCTGTACATAACCATAATTGATGCTATATTAATCAATTATAAAACTTGAAAATAACATTTTTTTTTGCTAGGTACTACTATTTTCGACTAAAAATGAAAATTGAGAATCAGAATCGTTTCCCAATTATATTCGACTATGATTAATTAATTAATGCGTATTTTTAAAAAAATGTTATTGAGGGCAGTGATAGATATTCTGTGAATTTGATGCTGCGTTTTTAACTAAATAAACAATGTTTCTAATTTCAAAGCAACAAAAAATGGTGTTACAATTCATCAGCGTCTTCATGTCAAATTAGAAATTGACGCCTCTCAGACATACTTGCGTTTTTTGAATTGTACAATCTACATGTAACATAATTTATAAACAGCATTCAAACTTGATTGGGTACAATGAAAAGATTGAGATCAAAACTTGTGATATGATATGGTAGTTTTTTCGTTAATTGGTTTACCTCGGCCTATGGAAACGTGTACTGGCCGCCATCTTGCAGTGTATCAATTGGTCCCTGGAATTATAGAGAACGTAATCCAGTCATTTTAACCTTGAGGACTTATTGGTTTCAATGTTCAACTGCATTGTTCGATAGTAAAACCAAACGACCTCGTCAATGAGAAATCTTGGTTGTCATGTTTATTTTCAAGTGAAGAAAACAGGGAACACAATATCACAGACGAAAATTTCTCAAACACAATACATATAAATGTATGTCAAAGATTCAACACTTCCTGAGTCAACACTAGGGATTCCTGATTTACTGCACCGAAATAATAACAATCGAATCGTTAAAAAATTATTGGCTGTATTCCTGCACGCTATTTGATGGGCTTGAGCAAGCTACCCTCTTAACATGATATTATGCTATGGCTATAGAGACATTCGTTAGTGTAGAGACATTACGCACTTCGCCAAAGGCGCTCGCGATTTCAAGGGACGTTGTAAGTACCAGGTTGGCTTGACGGATTGGCAATAAGGAATGAGGGGGATACGGACGAATAAAGTAAGCATTTTTAATTTGATTTTTAAACTAAAATCTACCAGACTGCAGTGCCGAACGAAATAAATGGGTGGGAGAGGAATCGGCTGAAAATACAGGAGATATCCCTCTACACACATCGTCTTTACGTCATACCACGCACTGCATCTCCCCTACTACCTAAATTACGCACTGTGCGGAATTCTGCTTCCAATAATTCAAACCATGGTAGTGCTAATAATTGGCACTATGCGGAAACCAGCTTAGCAAAGACACTCAATCTAACACAGAGCTAAACTACGCTCAGAGGTGTTGAATCTGCAAGATTACATCTAACAACAGTCAATTTCATAAATAACAAATTAAACTCGCCCGATTTTTTAAACAAAGACAATTTAACGCCTCTTGCAAATAATCGGCAAAATACAGCACACAAATTTAACAGTACTATTACATTTTGCTTGTAGCTATGCTACGCTAATTACACATCGAAAGCTACTTTCACACTATTAGGTTGTCTGTAGGTATCCAGAAAATACATCAAAGGTGCGTGTGCGCCTGACGAATATTGGTCTACCGTTTGTACGCTTTTTTCGGCGACCACGTTTGTGTGCCACGTAAGTGGCTGTAACGGCAGTGTCTGTAGCTTGTCAGCGCACCGGCGTCATCCTGTAAATGCAAATAGTGATTGTTTTTAATTCAAACGAGTCTCTCAACAGTGTCACCTATGTCCTCTGATTTTACCCATATTATTCTCTTTGGGAAGAGATCCTTATTGGATTTTGAAGTTGGTCGAGACTGATTCGTGTCTTCACGCATAGGTTATTTTGGTTTATTACGATATGCATTTCACTTTACCGTGTGCTATACTATTGGTCTCGCTATACTCTGAATGGGACCGACTAGGAGTTCAAGGTTAAAGCATTCGAGCAGCGACGCGCCGACAGAACTTCGCCGGGTCATCATCGATGCGACGATGTTCCATTTGTTCTGTGCAATGTCAAACCGCTCGACGGAGTTTAGGGACGAGGATCCGTCGTTACCTCCAAGGGCGATCAATGAATCTTCATAGTTCACCACTTCATGCGTAGATCTGAAACAGCAACTCGTTATAGTATGTTTGGTAGAATTTTTCTCATGGCTCGAATCCTCGTGGCTCCTTGAGAACACGGCTTTCAGTAGGTTTATAATCAGTATGAACTGCCAGAGGGGAAGAAAATGTTACAGGCGTATGTGAGAAATTAATTAAGGTAAGAAAATGGAGGTAGAAGAATAGCTATTGTTATCGTACAAGGGCCGTCTCAAAAGTAAGTTGTCACCATTGCACCCCTGGGAGATGGAGGTTCATTCCCCTATCTCTGATTCGTACATTTTCAAGGAAAGGACGATATTAAACACTCACGCAATTTATTAACTTAATTGTCACTTTATTGTCTTAACTTACAACTACGAAAACGAACGATTAGAACTGAAGTGCTAACAAACTTTAAACAATTTAAAATGTATTAAAAGTAGTAACGGCAATCCGTTCCCAAGTTGACGTATATTAGTTATTTTTCTACATGATCATATTGAATTCCAATACATTTTTGGTATTGCGGTAAAATTTGTTTTAATCCAGTGTCATACTATTCTGCCGCTAAACTGGTTAGTTATTGTGGGTAACCCATAAAACTGATAGTGCCTTCTGAAGACACATAAAAGACTAATAACACTAGGTATTTTGCAGTCAGCCGTAGGAGAATGTTAGCTTTATAGTGGCTTGCTCGTAACTGGCGAAGGGATTACGGCAGCCGCAAAGAAATTTTACAGGGCTGCCACTACACCTGGACGAAAGTGCCGACTTTCCAGGCTTGCACTTGGATATAAAAAAAATAGTGGATCTTACTTTTGAGATGACCCTGGTAATTCATTTATCGCATGTCACATCAAGGCAGAAAACAGCTTAGTATGACGTTTTATATTCATTCCTACCTTCGTGAGTGCATCGGTGCGATAGCTTCCCATGTGTTTTTGCGGATATCGAATCTTTCTCCACTTGCCATGCACATTGTACCATCATTGCCACCTATGCAATAGAGCATACTGTCAACAGTAGCGACGCCGCAGCTTGATCTGCGAGACGCCATATTGGGAATGCTTGTCCATCTTCCTTCGCGAGGGTCCAACCTCTCGACGCTGTTCTGGTAATTAGTTGAATCATATCCACCAAGTGCGTAGATACAGTTCTCTAGACAATGAACAACACTAGTGAAAGAAATGTGACCGTTACGAGCAAAGTCTGCCCCTTCACTGGATTGATTCTCTGTTTTGCTGAACTTGAATTGCTTCAATGATTCCTATATTTTTGAAGTCACATTCCATATCGTGGGAGCTTACCAACAACTGCTACTCGGCAATAGCGCCTGCGCGTGTTCATGGCTGGGCAGGAGCTCCAAACACCAGTAAGTGGATCGTAACGCTCCAAACTATTCAGACATGAAGCTCCGTCATATCCGCCACAAGCGTATACTAGACCATCAAAACTGCAGATACCTGGACAGGATGAGAAGTATATTTAATACAACTATAGCCAATGAATCTGCAGTAAATATTTTAAAATGTTAATTTGTAGGTGTAATTTTATCTATTTGCTAAAAAAAATAGACATACCAAGGCAACTTCTTTTAGTGCCCATGGACGTAATTGGGACCCATTTGTTCAATTGTGGGTTGTAGCATTCAGCACTCGCTAGATCTGACGCTCCATCGTACCTGTAATTGATGATCCCCATCAAAGATATTTCAATTAATTGTTGTGCCAATTTTAATATTGAACATTTGAAAACCTCAACATTTGGTAAATAGGGATTCTGAAATAAAAGAACTTCATTCATAATAACCGCACTTACTTCAGGAGAGCCTTGCAGGAATCGTCTGAAGTGCCCCTTGTAGGGCTATCTAATTAACTCTACTAACACCAGGGAAGTTGGAATGTGTGAATTTCCCTTCAATGCATCTCCAATGGCTGCCACAATAATATGATTCCAGTTGTCCTTGTGGAAATCATCTCATAATAAATACGAATTGTATGCTCACTAAGCATGTATATCCAAGGGGAAAAACCTCAAGTACCAGTCACATTCCACAAGTAGGTCATAAGTCTGACTAACACCCCTTTATTAAAATAAAACCAGCTCAAAAATTGGAGAAAAAAATAATCAAGTAGCCACCCGACTCAACATGTCAGGATCCCAGTAAGTAATTCGCTTATTATATCCTAATGCAAGCAACAAAAGATATCAGTAGAAATCGAGAATCGCGTCTATAAGTGACTGCCCACAGAACAATTTCAGCATATTATCTATGATAAAAATATCATAAGACGTTGCCATCAAGTATGTTATGAGATAGGTGTCCCAACACTCTCATCAGTGTTAGTTCAAGATATATCTACTAGGTAGACCTGCAAAGGACGCTTCAGAGGACTCCTGCAAGTCTCTCCCCACTAAATTCTAGTTTGTCAAAAGTAGCTTACCCTCCAATAACATAAAGCATACGTCCTAGGCTAGTGACTCCGCTTCGACTTCGGCGACAGTTCATTGGGGCTATCGCAAACCATCTGTCAGTACGAGGGTTGTATACTTCACACTCGCTATGAATTGCAAACAGACTCCCACCACCTGAAAATGAAGAAAATTTTTTTGGTCTTGCGACTGCTGTGGCTATCAAGTTTCAGGTTCAAAGCTCTGTTTTGAGATTCTTGGCTTCTCAATCAAACAGATATTAATTCATACCTATGGCGAATACATAGTTTTTTATCCCTTCTGGTCGACGAAGGGATGTCCTCTCGCTGATCAGAACAGATCTCTGTTCAGGCAGCAAATGGTATTTCATAGCTTCCAGTAGAAGCTCCTTGCACTCGGGGCTCTCTCGCACCAAAACTTCTGTGTCGACAGTTGACATGAGGAAATCGCGAGACATCAACGGCAGTCGGACGTGGCTGAGAAGCTGAAAGCAATAAAACAGAAATATAGGTATGATGATGTAGCCTCAACGGCAATTCGAATCAGCGGAGCACAGAAAATGAAAAATTGATTGCTTGGAAGGAGTATACGGTAGCAATTTCATTAAAAAAAAAAGCTAATGTTACAGGTTTTTTTGTGATCAAGATAGTATCAAAAGTATATTACAGGTATGGTTAGGTCTTCAAAAAGTCAAGACTACAGGGTTACATTTTGGAAAAGCTCATCAGTAGCTTGCAAACAATGAGAAAATTTTCAAGAACGATCATTACACTATTGCAATGCTGATTTGAGTCGTCCAAATGTGGGTTCAGTTACGAAAAAAGGAACTGAGTATAAGGGAAACGAATTTCTAACAATCTAGTGTGCATTTCGACTGACTGAAGATGATAGAACTAAATATATATGAGTTAGAGGAAACGTATCTATTTGAAGCTAGACCAACTAGTACTATTATGTCGCACGAATGTACAACCAACTCTAATGTTGCCAGTTTGGAATGTGGGCCTTCTCGAAAACAAAATACTTCTTCTCCATCTACTATTTCTTCCAATATTAATCTAGATCATGCATAAAAAGAGACTCGTATCTATCGACATACCTTGGCTATGTATTGCACTCTATCTTCTACGCAGTGTTTAACCCAGTTGAGCACAGCCAGAAACACTTTTTCCTCTGAAGCAATGTTTAGCTGGTTGTTTGATATTAATTCTTCTACCTAAATAAAGAATTACATGCGAATATGAGAGCTACATGCCAAAAGCGGTTATCATTTCTAATAAAGGAAATTACATTACACGCAGTCGGTTCTATCGCTATTATAAAAGGAAAGCGGCTGAACGGAGAAACATGTGTTATTTCTTCTCTTACTTTACTGATTGTTATCATACGTGTCTTCGTTTTTTAAAGGTGCTAGAGAATAGAGGTACACCTTATCTAGAACACAGTTGGGCAGTTTCCTTGCGGTTGCTAACTATTTATAAAGCTCCAGTATTATTACAAAGATTGGGCTAATTTAAGATTTTGCGTTTCAAGGCATGTAGAATCCGATTATCCAATATAAAAAATTCCGACGGCCCACTGTCAACAATTTTCTGACGAAACAAAAGCTAAATTCCTGAAATTTTCACCAAAAATCAATCTTGGTCTGATGATGGCTCAATTCTTCAGCCAAATCGCTACCTCAATTTTGAGGGGGAGAAAATTCATATTATCCAACACTTTTCCGACACAGGTGTATTTTTTTTTTTTAATATCAATTTTTATAGATTGAATATTGATATTAATGAACGATGAATCGAATGAGACCATCGGGGGTCGATAGCTTTAACGGTTCCCGAGTTATCGCAGCTTTTGCATACAATTGTCAGAAATTAGGTACCGTTAGGCGAATAATTTAGCTTTTAATTTGAGAATTAAGAAGAATAGTATGTCAGGTAGAAACGTTCACAAATGTTCAACAAGTTATTATTACAAATGTCTCCTTAAACTAATATTAAATCAAATGAATAATAAACAATCATTTGCAGAGTTTTAATTGGATTTTCGGATTCCACCGATGCCAGATATTGGATTCTATTCCGAAGTTGTACATTCGAATTCTTCTACATGCCTTGAAACGTAAAAAATCTAATTTTGAGGGAGCTTGGAATTCTTTTTCTTGGCCGGTTTATTATTGGATAGTAAATCAAAAAGGTAGGCACTTTGGAATTACTCTTTTTGAAACTGTCGGAGTATGATTGAATGAATTTTTATTTGTACACACCATATAGGTATTGCAAAGAAAAACTGCTGGACTAATCGTTAACTGATCGTATCTCATCTCGAGACAAAATCGCTTACCTTAGAAGATTTGAACACTAAGTCAACTACAAGCTATTATGGCATAACAGTATGACGTAGGACCCTATAATGACTATACTATGTACACTATTACATTTTTGCTGAAAAGAGAGAAAATTTGAATTAAAAAAAAGAACACGGAAAATAAAATTTAACAATTGGGAACATAATTATTTTGACTTACCTCGCTGAAAGGGAGTAGCAGGAATTCTTCGGTGTTCATGACTTCTTGAAAGTTTTGCAGAGCGTATTTGTGAGACCGTTTATGAAGTTCTTCACACGCGTGGGCATCTGCACATGTCAAATAACGTTATAATTCATTCCATTGCCGAAAGTAAATTTTCCTAGCTAGGATAAAATAAGAAACCAGCTTAGCACTGTCTGCGATCACAAAACTTATAAACACAATGGGTAAGTACATTATTTGTAAAAATAACAATAAAATTTTAAACTCAAGTCCGAATAATAAAAAATTATATTCGTAACGCAACTTTTTCCACCATTAGAAAGCAAAACAATCAACTTTAGCCAAGTTTAATTTTCGTGCCAATTTTTATACCTTCTTTGCATCGCATAGATTTCAAATGTATCGTAATTGCATATTTCAAGACTTGAAAGGGTATCCCAATAATACCCCTGGTTCAAGCCATTTATAACAAGGAGAAAAATCGAAGAAAGGTCTTTCTTGATAAACAAACCGAGGGGGCACGGGCAGTTTCTATAGCGTGTTTCTATTCGTATTGTTGTGGCCTGTCAGCTCGGGAGATCGATTGAGGTTTTACAGGAACGCATAATACATCGATATTCTCTTTTAGACTGGCTGTCAAATCCCCGAGCAAATGGCAAAATTCAACTCAGCCCTTTTTAAAACGTGGCGGAAATTATGTTGAAAACATAGACCTATGAATATGAATAGCACGAGTTAAATAGCGACGACTGAAAATGTGAAAATATTGAAATTATTTGAGTACAGCAAGTAATAGAAATATTTTTAAAACTAACTTAGGACCAATATTTTCAATAAAAATTATAATCAATGAACCAGAAGAAGGAACCGTAAAATGATTTTATTAAAAACACTTTTCAACTGCATAGCTTCTGAGTGTTCTGAAAACTGATCTAAATGACCTAAAATAAGGTTTACCACTCTTGGAGAAATATTATTATTTTTTACATTAATTTTTTTGCAGCTAATTAAAGAATAGTCACGCTTATTTCAACTCCAGCAACATTCCTTATTGCGACACGGTATTTTCCAGTTCATCATGCCTTTCAGCTTCAATTCTGATGTCCTAGCAGAAGCGACCATCAACTAGTTTTGCAGTTTTCGTGATGTTCACTATTACTATATAAGTATCAATGAATGTCATAAAAACCTTGAGGTACACTTTTTAATCATCGCTTCTTTTTCGAAGTCTGAATAACCAATGGAAAATTGGGACGTTTCTAAAATTTCAACTTTTGCCAGGAAAAGGGTTGATAAGTACAAACAGAGAGAAAGTAGCGAGGTATTTTTTTCATGAATAAAAGTGGAAGCGAGGATAGGAGTTTGTGATTGAAAATGACCAAGACCCAATGTGGAAATAAAACCGAACTGAAGAGGTATTTTTGGACTATTTCTTTATTTTATTAATGCTGTTTGATCGAACGTTAAAATCTATGTAGTAGAATAATCTGGAATAGAGTCATATAGGGGCACGCTATTCCTTCGCCATTTCGAAAAATAGATTTTCTGAAAATGTAGCCCTAAAGAAGAAAAGAAATAAAATATGACTCAATTCCTGATTACTCTACTACATTACTTAATTCCTGTTCTAATCCGGGATTAATACATGTGATTTACGGCAAATAGCAACTGGAGTCGCATCAAAGGTTTGAAGCTCTAATTTTTGTTTGCGAATTAACCCCAACTAGCGACTTCAATAACGTTTAGATTGGATTTTAATCTCTGTTTACTCTGTACAGCTCACCTGCAAAAGTTCTTATTCCTAGACAGTTCGAGGGGTGGAGCTGTTTCATGAGAAACTCGCAGCAAGCTTCCCTCACCGAATGAATCTGTAGAAGACTTGAGGCCGGGAGCAACACCTAGAAAACAACGTCTCTAGATAAATAGCAGAAAGGAAACTAAAAAGGTGCACTTTGATGTCTATCCCTGAAACGAATATTGCGGGAACAACCCTGAAATTATTTCATTAGCGTGTACAATTTTTTCAAATATTATCGTGTCGACACGGCGATAACCCGCCTTACCTGCACATTATCTTCAGTAATTAGGATTCCACCGGTGTACGCGTAGTCAACTAGAAGTTTCAGAGCTGTCACGTCAACTTCGTGAAGCTCGACTTCCCGCGAAGCTCTTTCGGCCATGTCATCTGGAAAATAATAGCCCACACAAAGAATAATAAAATGAATGTGAAAATATTGTTTTCAAAATATTATGACGAAGGAAAAAATGTCAGCAACTGCTCGAATACGATTATCTATCCACAGCTATTAGGAGGCAAATTTCCAAACTCGAAGACTGATTTTTGTTGTCGACAAACGCAATATTTTTAAGAGTTGACCAGACTGCATCTTGGAAAAATACAACTTTTTTCCAGGTTTTTATCAATTTCTATAGTATTGAGCGAAAAATGTGTAAGTGATAGCTTTCTGTATTCGGATGGGGTTTGTAACACACTTTCTAATTTCGATTTCATTCAAAGTTGATGAGCCGATTATCGTGTACCGATACGTCAAAAAATATATTCTATATTCTCCGATTCTTCGTGTCTTTAAACATGACATTATCTTTGAAATTTTTTCGGCCAATATCTTGAATAATACGTAAAATGGTGAAATGAGATCCTCTGAAAAAAGAAAAATAATTTGATTGACCATATCATTATGCTGACGAACTTACCATTGAACATTGCGTAGAAATAGGGGCTGGTTGAGGCGAGGACCACTTTGTGGGCGTTAATACTCGATTCGCCAACTTTTAATGAAATATCCGTCATCTAGAAAATATTCACATGAAAATTGATAAAAAGAAAAATCCATATTTAAAACGCATTATCCATCTACATCCAATCTGTTTGGAGACTGATCAGTCTCAAATTGTTCATATTTTAAGGTCCGTTTTTCAAGGCACGTCTGTGTTGTGCGTTCAGCGATTGTGAAATTCCTGAGTTTTAATTTTTGTCTGCATATTAACTACTCTGGGGTTTTTTTTAGGTATATAATTTTTCTGCTGTAGCTATTAAATAACGATTTTTTTATCCCACAAAACTAGTTGACCTGGAATGGTGAAGTGTGCTAAACCACCAATATCAGTGCTCTGCGTCTGGACGCGCGCTGCAGCCCCATGAAAAACAGACCTGCGTAGCAGGTTCGCACGACTGTATTTACCTGCGTATTTTTTCGCATCTTGTTAATCACGTCAAAGGCAACTTTACAATGCTGCGGGGTGTTGTGGTAATGGGTCACCCCCGTCGAATGGCCAAGTTCTCCGTTCTCCATTACTCCGGCTTCACCTGAGAAAAAACAATTGAGATACTAATACACAACTCCACACTGCACACACACCCACACATACACTGCATCGATTAACTCTCTCAAAATAATTTGGATTTTGTTGTACATTGCTCGTTAGATCTGCGGAAAGAGGGATAAATTGGAAGACGATTTTACTTTATTTTTTTTTTTTAAATCGCGTAATTTATCCACTTACAACGAACAATTTACATCAAAGGAATATGAGCTCGAAATTTTGCGCTAAAATCAAACAATATTGATTAATAATAAGTACAACCAAAAAATTATTCGTACGTTCCATTCCAAACAAGATCTAAAGGATTATTTTACGAATAATTAGTTGAAAAATAACAGAGGGAATGCCAGCATTTCTGTTGACAAGTTGGCTCTCTTATCTGCCAAATATCTATATGCTTTCGTCCGCGCGAATGAATGATTATAAGACACTGATAATTGGTATAGAGACCAGAGACACGAACAGTTACAATTATTGTAAAATTAATTTCTCTTATCGAACATCAAGAAGGTAACTATTCAAACATACTTACGGTCAAGTTGAACGAACTCATAATGTGTTCGTTTTCAATATAACTTCCCCCATTTGTAAGACATTAATTAACCGGGCGCAAAGTATTGGCGCCCTTTATTTATTGGAGAACTAGAATAGGAATCAGATGATTGCAAACGATAAGAAATAACTCGAAAGTTGACAATAGAGGCGTAGAAAAGTCAATTTCTTCCAAGAGGGAGAGGTAGATTTTTGTTAATCTTATCCTTCGGTTGAGGTTGGCCAGATAACCTCACGATTACGCGCCCGAATATTGGCCAAACGTCCGTGATCTGCCTTCAACAATAGCAATGCTCAAATTTCATTGACATTTGTCGTTTTATTCAGTCCAGCATGTTAATTTTTCACCCTGTCCTCTTCGAGAAAATTAATCCTTGAAAAGGATTAGAAAATTTAGGTTGGAAATGCGAGCGAGAATCAATTGCTATTAAATACTGTCGAGGATATAGAAATAAAAATGGAGCAAAAGAATTGGCGCGTACCTGAATAAAAAAAATAAAAAATTATAATATCTACATATGATTTGGTTTATCGGACCCCTAATGGTAGTTTACACTCATGTTTTAATCCACAAAACCTTAAGCTAACTTGCTGCTAACGGCGAAATTTTCGCACATTTTCACAGTATAACCATTGTATCTTCTGAACTATGCTCATTTCGTGAAAACAGATTACGTGCATTGTTTGTTACATTTTCTACAATTCCAGTTGTTGAGGTAAAAATGGACAAGTACTCTTTTGGTTTGTAATTCAATAATGTTGTTTTATTATTCAAAAATAAACCATTGTAATCGCTCAAGAAGAAAAATTATCTAACTTCCCCAAAAAATTTGATGTTTTACGTTTCAAGGTATGTAATATCCAGAATTCCAAAAAAAAGTTCTGTCCGTCCGCCGTCAACACTTTTTTGACAAAACTATAAAAGCTAAATTCCAATAATTTTTACCGATAATCAATCTTGGCCCGACAATGGCTCACTTCTTAACCCAAATTTCTACCTCCATGTTAAGGGTATTTTTGCGGGGTTTTGAGGCGGAGAAAATGCGAACTTTCTAACATTCTGCAGGAAACGATGTATATATGTATATTAGATATAAATTTCTATAGGTTTTTGGACGCAGAATCGAATGAGACCGTAGCGGGTTCGTTAGCTTTGACGGTTCTGGAGTTATCGCTGCTTTCGTGTACAATTTTCGAGATTTTCAGAAATTTGGCAACTCGAGAATTCTTAGAGTTATGAAAATTATTCAATAAACGTTGGACTGCTCGTCAAACCCTCCCTTCAGCTGTACCGTTAGGCAAATAATTTAGCTTTTAATTCATTCGAGATAAAGTAAGTTCCTGCCGTAGTTTCGAATCTGCTGAAATTTTGATCAGCTGCCACGAGAAATAACCAAAATGCACGTCCAAATTTACATCTGGGTGACGAACGCAACAAGTGCAGTACGAATTGAGGTCAGGTTCATTTTGAACTTCTGAACGCGGCGACTATTCGCGATCATAAATTGAACAACGACTTACTTTTGGATCAATACTCAATCAATCTTGACCGAACCGAGCATGCTTAGAATCGTCGCGTGCTCGCCTCGCGCATGCATCTGCTGCCTTCGCGTCCTGAACACTAACCGCAGAGTTCTCGTGTTGGTCAGTTGTGTTACACATTTAATTAGCGCCCATTGGCAGCAATCGCTTCGACGTAGGTCAACGTCCTTGTCTCAACACTGATTGTCTCAACTGGAGATGACATTGAGCCTCACACTAAGTACTTCCTAAGGTCAACTGCCGCTATTCGCGGGCGAACGAGTTGCCGCATCGTTTCTGCTCGTTTAAACCAATGAACATCAAAGATGAATGCGGCGAAACATGAGACAATGGACCTTTGTGGATTTTAGAAGGTCACTGGCATTTCTAGGGCCTTCACCCTTGCACCCTCATCGTAACTCCACCCGCAACATCGCCGTCACCCTTTCCGTTAAAATTATATACCGTTCGCCGCATTATAAATTCTAGCAGCGGGCGGCGAGTGGTGAAAAATTGCAGAGCAGTACAGGTGCAGAAACGCTAAATACTGCCGTGTTTGCCATTTGTGACCACTCGGTTAACTTCTGGTTTATTATTTAGAATAAACCATCGCAATCCCCCCAGAAAAAAATCTAAACCCCCCTCAAAATTTGATGCGAATTCGAATATCCAATGATGGAACTTGGGAAGAAAGCATAACTTGAATGAGTTGTGAATTGCTGTTCATATTGGCAATGGAACAACTTTAAATTTCAAAACATCTAAAATTACATACTAGGTATGTATAAGTAACTTTAAATTCATTCTCAGTCGGTTTTCGTACGTACCGGACGTAATGGAAGCGAGCGTAATCTCAATCCTGCAGGTGGAGCCTAGCGTCTTTCCATTTGACTTCATTTGTCAGTCAAATAAAAGCTAGCGAACTCTCGAGCAGCCTTTTTCGGACCTTCGAACAAACGAATTAAGATTATTTACAGCATGCTACTTATAACAGCTTGAAGAATCGCTGTCAATTTCGGACGGCATTTTTAGAAAATTTCATGGTGATCGTCATGAAAATCGAATTCGCGAATTTCCGTAACATAGTTTGTGTTCAAATATTGAAAAAGTTGTCATTCATCCGAAAAAAAGTATTTCGAAAAAGTGTTTTCCTACGAATGTACAATGTTAGTGAATCTCAATAGTATACGATTCAAGATTTTTGGTCTAATTTGGACTAATTTTTTAAAGCAAGAATCTCCAAAAAAATTGTCATGACTCATTTTCTTATTTTATCAACGTCTAATTTGCTTCTTGTTATTTGCTAAGTGATTGGGAATAAATTTTTTACCGACTCAAACGTGGAACTTCTGTGTAACATTGTACATAACTTTTTTATTTATAATTTGTACTCTATCGACTGAAACAATCAATACACATTATTTCACGTCAAACCATATGTTGGTTTTGGGTTTAAGTAGAAGCCAACTTTGCCCGGTTATTCAGAGGAAAAAAAATAATAAACCTAATCAAAGAGGCCCAGTCGGGCGAAAGCGATCAACTTCATGACGAGAGTCGGGTATTTGTAAACAGTATATCACAAAAATAGAAAAAACTGCGACAACTATAGGACTACGAATAGAAAGAGCAGTGACTATCGTTTTTTTGGGCAATTCAAAATTAACACATATTATTAGGTACTATTATATTATAACTATAAGCGAGGACAAAATTAATTCAGAACCATTAAATTAAAATACTGGCTAAAAGCACCTGAAGTAAAGGAGGCGGAGAAACCCATGTTTGCACTGGATAGGCGGTCGGCACGTGAACAAAGGTCACTCGGATCGGAGGAACAACACGTCACACGAAAACGGGCAGCGACACGAGTTGCAGTTGAACGACTTGAAAATAATCTATCCGAAAAAACAACTACCACCGCACGTAACGAAAGAACGCAGAGTGACCGCTAGCCGCCTCCGAGGTCTCTAGCCGCCCCCTAGTCGAACTGAGCCGAATGCTCCAACAGTTCCACGATGAGGGGTCAGCGCCCCTGCCGCCGTCTATTTTCATTCCAGTCACACGCGCTTGAGTGAAATCGAACGTCGTATAGGACGCGCAATCGTTTTTGGTTAACTATTTAATAATAAACCATGGTAACCGCCCATGAAGATGTTTCTTATTTCCAACTTTCCAAGATTATTGAAAGGCGCGAAAATGTAGCTCGATTTTTCCCAATTAGGGTGACAAACCATACTTCAGCGTTAACAACACATTTTCGTGACATTTTCCATTTTTCGGCTGTTTACAAGATTTTTTCTAAATCAATAAATTATCTGAGAGCCCGCCAATTTTTGTTCTGGTCAAATTTGAGCTGATCGAGATTTTGAGTCTTCAGATTATAATCAAAGGTTTCCTATTTTCCTAAGTTTAGCACAGCGACTCAAATTGAAGGTTATTGAACGAAACCTTTTGCTTGGTAACTCAGCTTTCAGCGATGAAGTAAACGAACTTCGCGCAGCGTTAAACGAGTATTTTGTCGTTTCTCAAAGGATCCTACGTGTGAACGACTGAGTGAAGCCCTGTGTTTCTGTTATCGGCTTTCCGTTGATCTGGTCAAAGACTGACCCTTGTTTTGATGGACTGGCGAATATTTCCGTTAATGTGTTTCCGCTTGACTTGGGTAGAGGCGAGTAGAACAGAAATAATAAATGGAATTCACACAATACAAAATCAAATTTTTGAACTGTTATTCAGCTTATTTATACTTTCAGTTAAATTCTTCGAAATATTAGCTTTGCATTATTTAGGAAAAACTATGCTGAGAATTTAGCTGCTAACAACTCAGCCTTGGCCTCATATCTTTGTAGGAAGCCTAACGTAATACAACGAAACTCACGATTTAAAGAATTAAGACATTTAAAAAAAAAAAAAATTAGGAAGTACCAAGCTACCCTCTAAATAAATACGATTCCCTTCAAAAACGTATCGCAATTGTATATCCCGATCTCACTCCGAGTTGAATATCGTTTCAATAAACATCCACTCAAGTCTCGTAACAAAAGGTTCCTATTGGCTTTCACGCGATGAATACCAAACGGCTGAGGATTGTATTCGGTGTCAATGGATTTTCACAAAACTCGCACTCTATACAGAATCATTCCCTGGGAAACTAACGCGTTCTCACCAAAATCAACTGCAGTGAAATCTTAACTCGGTCGAGGTCGTAGGCTTTTAGTATAAAAGCTGAAACTAGAAAATCTTTGCTCAATACTTTTTACCGATAAAATGGGAAAAGCTGCGTTCAATTAGAAATCTAAAAATTACCGAGACCGACAATTATTTGAGAGACCGACCCCTATGGTGAACAATGTGAACATTGGGTCTTTATCAGGAATTATGTTTATTCGTTCAAATTTTTCTTCTCCAGGTGGTCGTATTACTTCTTCCTGCAGGTTGAGGGGGAGAATAACGAGACGACCTCTTCTCCATTTTTCTTCTTTTTATTCCGCCGAGTACTTTCGCCCGTTCGGGCTTCTACCCGAACGGGCGGAATAAAAAGAAGAAAAATGGAGAAGAGGTCGTCTCGTTATTCTCCCCCTCAACCTGCAGGGGTTCATTCAAATTGTAACAGGAATGTTCCTATCACATTTTACGGTAACATTTGAATTAGCTTTTAATAGAATTATACACATCACACGACGCGTAAATCATAGGCGAATTAAGCCTTACTGTCTTTATCCACCTGCACTATCACGTAGGAAGAGAAATTTATTATAACTCCAATAAGCTTGTAATGACATGAGGAAAAGGGGATAGTACTCGGGGAATGAATTTCTTGTTTTTCTCCCCTCACCACTGGAACTCAAAATTATTGTGCCTAGGTTTTCTATTATGCTATACCTACGTGTTTTGCAGATACGCCAGAATTGTCTAACCGGGCTTGGATCTGTTTTCGTCTATCAATGAACGTGAAACTATGGAACAGTGACCCTTCAGGTATCAAATTGCTCCAAATTACTTTTTGCCCTGTGTGTTAGGTTTTGCCCTCTTCTCAAACCCTAGATCCTTCAACTAATTCGGACAAGATAATGATAGCTTCGCTAGTAATGCTATCGCTACTACTGCAAACAATCGACGATAGGACCTCGCCCTTTACAACTTCCTCCTCGCATTCCAATCAGTTTCCGATTCGTCTGTTGGCATCAATTTCATCTGTCACTAGACACGCACCGCTTCCAGTTCGGATAGAGCGAGAGGAATGGAGATAAACGGTAGAGAGAGCGGAAGGAGGTTCGGGTAACTAACGCCAATCAATTTCGACAGGTCGACGATTGCAGGTTCGAGCAAGCAGATAGGTACGTGAAGCGATGATAAATAAAACACACCTTCAAGTCTAAATGCCGATGTAGAATTTTTTACTCGAGCGATGAGGTAATATTTTATTCAAGGAAGGCAACTTAAGGAACTAAATTTTACTTCAGACGAAATAAATATAAAAACGGTTGAATCTTATTTTTAAGCAAGAGGCATAATTAGATTAATAATATAAATATTGTAGATTAAAGTGAATTTTTGACAGGTTTGCCACTAGTCTTAATATTCGTCATGACTCAATCGCGCGGATGAATATTCATAAGTAAAAACGAAATATAAATAGGAAGAAGCTTTCTGAGTGATGCGGGAGGTGAAGACAGTGACGGCGAGGTCCGTTGAATAAGACCGTGTTCGAGCAGACTCAGCCAGAGCAGTGAATGGGAAATTAGAGGCATGAACTACAGTTAACATTTTTCTGACGATCCGTTAGCGTCTAGCACATTTTAGCACGAACAATAACGAAATCGGCACAAGCCGAAAAATTGAAACGATTTCCAGATTGTAAGGATTTTCCAACGCTGATCGTAAGGCGGCTTATACGCCTTTGTGCGGTTCTAGGGACTTTGCTGTTGACTTAAAGATTGATTGAGATGATTGTCAACTTGGAGCTAGTTGTTAACGTTCCCTCGTGGATTCAGCGTGAGGAATTTGCCTATCGCCCTAAGGACACCACTTGATCTCAGTCGAGCGAAATGTAAAAAACGAGTGTTCAGTTTTTCAAACACGAAAGGAAAAACAAATTATAAATGAAATAATAATAAAAGGCTTGTGAAACCCCATTTCGCTCGTTTTTATGTAATGAATTGAGCGAATAAAGAAACAATGGGATCATAGTAATACATCTTTCCAAATGGAGTAACTAGTGAGAAGAAAACAACTGTACCAAACTATCTCAACATATAAAACGACAATAAATCATCTATGCACCAACTCTCCCATTCAGCGCGGAACAAGGTTCCAAAAGTGGGGTTAATTGATATACATACAGTGCTAAATGTTAATTTGCTTGTAATTGAAAGAATGAATTTAGTTTCAATGTCATTTCATTTCTCCTAGCATCATTTCTACCTACAATTTCGGAGAACAGTTTCTGCACTATCACAAGGAGGAAACTTTCTAAAAAAACTTTTCAGTTTGATTAATTATTCAAGGAGGTATAAAGATTTTTGTCATTCTTGGACCACAAAATTCATTTTCATAAATAGTTTTGCCGTATCGGAATAAGAAAAAACTGTCCTAGTTCCACTCGGCAGCGAATTCGACGTTTTAGGCCATAACGTTACTCCCATTCACGACAAGAATAATATCCTATGTAATTAATGAAAAGAGATTAATATTACTACAACTATGCATTGAAAACGTGCACATAAAAAACACTATCGCACATTCATACGGGGATTATCGGAGCGTGTAATAAAACCTATTGCAATCATAATGAAAGATCCCAACTGCAAGCTAAATGATGTATTATAGATAACGTACCTTCAGAGAGAGAAAAAGAGAGAGTGCTGCTATCCTTTTCCTTGTTTACATCCTGAAGGCTCCTCGGTCCAGTAGCAGATGCCCACTCGCCGCTATTGTGAACGTCGATTTGCGAGCACGAGTCGTGGTATTGAATTGTGAGGACCTCGCCCGTTCAAACTCCAGGAACATTTGACTCGACGAGCGCGTACAAGTGCGAAAGAGGAGGAGGAGGAGGAGGAGAAGGTTTGGCACCTGAGGGAGGAGGGGAGCGAGATGGAGAGGTCCTACGGCTGATCAATAGACCACCCACCTCCGCCGCCCCCGCGATGACAAGAGGTCCTTGTCCTTCCACCCCTTGCACAGTATTCGCGTCCCTTTTTGCAAAATATAAAACATCCAGAACAGCTTTCGTGGACCATCTATTCACTCCCTGGTTCATTCATAAAGAACAAATCCATATATAGGTAGATCATACTATTCACGATTTCTCACAATTTTGTCCGTTTGGGTTAAGCGCTTTCGCTTTCGCGGACCTCCTTAGTTGAAATTCTAATAAAAAATTTGCACAGAATAGGGTTCATCCAGTATTACATCTCTCGTCGAATAAATTTGGGTTCCAACTAATAACAAATAATGGTGTTTCCTGGTGGAGCAACGATCGCTCGTTGTAAAAATGTTGGAATCGAAAGCAAACGTAGAGTCAACATTGCGTCTCGATTTCGGTTAAAATAAAGCATCTCTTGTGAGAGTCCTTCTAGTTTTTTTTTAGGGGTCGGAAAATTGAACATTGAAACTATAATATATATTTTTTTAAATAGGACCATTGCGTAGTGATTAGTCCAAGTTTTCGATTTCGTCGACCAATCAAGCTGTCAAAAATCACATGTTTTTATTTTTTGCCTATAACTCCAAAAGGGTGTGGAAATATAAATAGCGAAAATTTGACAAAAATCATCGAGTTCTACGTCAAATAATTTTCTGAAATTTAAAAGTTCTTCAGTTTATAGGTTGACATTTTCGCGCGCAAAAGTTAACCCGCTGAGCATCAACAACAACAGCAACTAATGACTTATCAATTATCAAGCTTGATAAGATAAAGAGTAGCGAGTCAACTCGGTTGACGTAAACCAATTTCTCTTCGAAGCAGATTTTGTTGAAAAAAATACGTTGTAAATGAACATTCTGCGTATCTTGCATTAATTGTTCACATTTGGAAACAGTGTAGAGTAGTATAAGATTGATTGGAACTCGTTCGAGAGTTCTTTCCCCTCTTTAGTGTAATGATAGTTTACGCGTTGATTCATCGGACGAAAGATGGTTTGCCGCTGTCGGCCAGCACGGATTTCAACCATGAAACTAACAAGAACATCAAAGAGAACAAACGTTACGTGAAAATGGTCGGAAACAAAGCCCCCAGCCTGCCGGATAAGTGCCTACTGCAATTGAAAGATTTCACAATATAGTAAGCGATATTTTCGTTCACCTGTCGTGTCCATAAGTTGCTGAGCTGGTCACCGCTGACTTGATTACGTGGCCAACTCGATGAGGTTGTTTAAATAGTATTTGCCATGTTTGTTTTTCCGTGAATTCATCTAGCTGATTGTCATAGAACTGAACACTAGGGCGCTACTGGCCTAGAAGACAATATCATCATAAATAAAACACGCTGGGGAAAACGCGATAGCGATTTTGATCTTGTACGCACATGACCTAGTGGTTTGTCATAGGTTCCACTTCGAGACTTCACCTAATGAGCCTTGATTATGCACAAGTATTTAGACAACGGTTTGTGGAGCCACGCACCGAGCGGGGAACTGCTTTCGGTTGCTAAAAGTGCGATTTTACATAATACAGGTGTTGTTATCACAGATGTTCGCTTCTGAAGGACCAGCTCACTGCCTGGGTAAGTAGGAAGTTACAAAGCAATAGGCGTACTTACACAAGACCTTTATTTAACAGGAATACATAACACAAAATAATAGGTACATGTCTTTCGGGCTGCGAATTTGAGAGAACCCAACAAGTTTCTACCACGGAAAGTAGTTCATCTCCTTGCCTCTAATGATCTAAATCCTCAAAATGAATGAAGATGTACAATAATACAGCGCTCTGTTGCAGCATGATGAAGGCACGAGGGATAACATTTCTCGTTATGACCGAGTTCCACTACCCGGCTGCATTGGCTTTCAGTTTTCTGACAGAGCTCATGAAAGAATTCATTCAGCAATATGAACCAGCGAAGTTGATCTCGGCCAAAAGGCCTTACCATTTCATTGAATTCGGTGAGAAACTGTTTCTCTGTAGTCACCATCCACTCATTTATCGAAAAAATCACCTCTTCTATAGCTCCGAAAAGAAATTTTTTGATTTTGTTGAAAGTTCCATAGTTTGTGCTAAAAATTTCAAAATGCAGGATGACTGGTAAAAATTGTGGGAGGCTAATTGTTTTAAAAGGTTTGGTTGCGATTTTCAATGAGATTCACACCAAAACATCATTCTATTGATATGTGGTGGGCAGTTCTAACATTCAAGGAAGGAATATTTTCTTCAGCTGGGTTGCCAATCCACAATTTTTTATTTTTAAACATTACAGTAATAATGTTATCATCAGTCGCTTGCAATAAGCTTTGGTTTTGGAAACTACATAAATTCTCAATCATGCCCACTCATGGTTGAAAATGAAAGCACATTGGTAATAAATTGTCTCACTATTTTTTTTGCTACTTTTAGATAGCACAATACACAAACTTCGTCAGGCTTACAATAAGCCGCAGAGTCTTGCAAACAGAGTGAACCTGTCAGATTTGAGCGCCGAGCTGACCATACGACCTCCTTACCGCTTAGCAGTCACTGATATTGAGCCAATAATCAACGGTGCCGGCCGCATGAACGTGCCTCAAATGGGAGGTTTGTAATTTGATTTTATTTAGGATGTAACACAATTGAGACATTCTATCATTATTGTAATTATATTCATATTATTATTGTGAGAGCCATTTCTAATTTTTGGAAGAATTTTTGTATTAATACCAATCACTTGTGAAACTGATTGGAAAATACATAATTTGTTTTGCGTTTCAATCGCAGTGGGGCCTCCGCCTAGATTGGAACCGATGTCATTATGGGCCTGGATCGCAGTTCTTCTCTCCTCATCCCTTGTTGTCCTAGGGTTCTACAGAGGGCTCGTATCTCTCCACTTGTCTAGTATTGAGGTGAGCTAGGTGGATACTAGTAAAGATTATACTGGAAATAAATTATTATAATATAGGGAAATCTTCCTCATCTATTAGGTCATTATCCGCTATAACAGACCTTTCAGTGCATGATTTTTCTCGTATGAAATCAAATGCAGTTAAAGTTTCTAAAAATTATATTGATCACTATTTTTGTTCTGGTCTAACTATCAGTGGTAAAACTTCATCTCTCTGCGGGTTATCTGAAATGCTGGTCATTCATTACGTGTAAAATCAACACCAAAATGTTACATAATTCAAAGAGATAGTAGCCATTATAATGAACAATTCCCTTGATTTCTGTTACAGATGTTCGACGGGCCAACCCCTGTACATGGGTTACTGTATATAGTTGAAGCACTAGTCAGAGTATTTCAGGTATTAAAATTTCAGTTGCTTCTTACAACTGTATAATTAACAGCTTATCGAAGTCGTGTTGTATCAAAAGAGCATTTTAGTGATTTGGACAAAAATATGGAAGACGAATAGGGAACTTTAACCATCAGAAAGTTTGTTCACTTTTGGGCATCATGCTTGGACCATCCTCAGGCATGTCTGTCTACTTAACGCCCAATTTCTGTACAACAATAATAGCTACGTTTTCTTTATTGTACTTATATTTTAACTGTTATTCTGACCGTCTCTCATATTACTATTTCAGTTGTATCTCCTTTTCTACAACACGAGACATAGAGATTTCGAAAGTTGGCTGGCAGTTTTCGCTCACTGCTTGTGCATTTATTTCCTGTGGGACTTGAGAGACTACAGTCAACATTTGGTTTTCTCGATATCGACCGCTGCGACGCATTTGTGCACCATTTACCGCCGCTTGCAGGAGAAATTGCCCGACTATCACATCTGACGAACGCCGTGCAATCTGTTGTCGTTTATTTGCACTTCACTTGAGCACAAATTGGCTAAATTGTGCGTTGTAACATTTGGAATCCGGAGATGATTGAACAGATGAATAATTAGCTGGATGAGCTAATGAGCGCAAAATATACCAAGTTCCACTTTCAGCTTGAATGGTTTACGTATCTGATCTTTTGTTGTTGCGTTTGAAACAAATAATTGTTCGGCTCGATATTATTTCACTGTATATATTAAAGCTGTTCAAGTTTTTAATAAAGCTGCATAGAAACTATGATAATTATTTACTAGCCGTTATTTACGCCTATGAAAAGATTCAAGCTTGTTCGTATGTTATCTTAGGTACAAAATAATTTGTTCTTTTTCAACAATCGTTAGAATTTAGTTCGAAGAATTGATTAGACCATCAAAAGGAGCTCCTATGCCTAACTAATTCTAACATAAGAGTCCACAATTCCTGCGCTTAAGGATAAATAAAAAGACACTGTAGAACTAAATTATTCAAACATATTTAATCTATAATTCTACATTCGTAATTAAACTCGAGCAGTTACGCTTTGGGATCGTAATATGTTCGAGTTTTTCTGTTCAAAACTTTGTACAAGTAGGTGATACGTTGGTGAAGCTGGGCCCATTTCGTTGGCCGAGCGATTGGGAATATTCCACTTCCCCAGATTTTCCTCTTCCTGAGAAGCACTTGATATTCGTTACCTTTGACACCTCGTAACCAAGATGGGACGTTGTAGAGGATCTTTACTGGGTGAATTGAATCATCGCCTAGTACAAAATCGATGTCTCATTAGCAGTGTCATTCAGTTTCCTTTACCTTAGGTCTGAGTTTTATAAAACTAGAATTTGACTCTATCAAGACCCAACAAGCACGATTGCCAATTTTTTCTCCCAAATACAAGATATCTCGTCTTTCCAATTTTTGAGAGTAATACTTATGTTTTCCTTGGCAAAATACAATTCTCAACACAATAACAATTTCTCAGTGTACGAATCACAATGATGAATAAATCCAGCGTTTACTTTACCGAGTATGTCAATGTAGTCGTTCTGGCCAAAAAGAGCCTTCTTTTCCGACCAAACAGCCTTAGGACGATAGATCGGCATGGGAAGCTTATCACCATCGGCATGAGGGAGAGCACCGCTCTGGAGCAGGCGATCCTTGTATCCGAAATCTCTCACGTACGGTTTCCTCTCCGAATAATAGCGGCCGAGGTAGCTCTGCAGGTGGAATTGACGGACTATCGTATGTGACATCATGTTTAGGGGTTTCCTGTCCCCTTGCGGGCTTAGCTGAGGAATAGACAAAAAATTTGCTAAGTAAACCGTTTGCAACTAAAGTAGATAACCAAATAAGTCAAATTCGCTCCCTAAAATCGCCACAATCCACACATGAAATTGAAAATTGATGGAGCGGTTTAGCTAAAAGAATTATTTATCGTTAAGTACAATAAACATAATATTAAATATTTTACCAAGATGAAATCACAAAATAATATTATACTACGAAGGTGTTTTCGGATAGGTTAAAATTGCACAATACAATACAAAAAAATTAACAAACTACATTCACCTGCTTAGACGGATAGAAGGTTTTACGACACGCACACGAACATTGAAGACTGTAAATGAAGAAAGTTCAATATTACTTGATAAAATCAACCGATCAATTTACTGAATAAAAAAGTTCCAAGCTACAATGTAAATACAAAAAGCAGTCTACAATCAATGAATCCTCAATCGTGAATGTTTCCAATGATCGGTCGAAGTCTGCTAAGTTTTTACTGATAAGACAATGTTGTCTACATATCCTCAAAAGTCATGGCTAACATGAAATAAAATTACTGGCCATCGTTGGCTTCAATACTTTCGACGTCTTTAATTCAAGTTCTTCCTTGTTCAATTCACAATTGTGACAAAGGTTTACTTAACGTGATTTGTTTCTTACCCGAACCATGACCGAAACAAGAGAAAAAAGAAAAAATGTAACTATGCTCAACACAGCAAAATACCAACAAATGAATGACAATATCTCGTATCATTTACTTCTGGAATTTGCCATTATCAGTCGTTATCATCTGTCGTTGAGGGACGGAAAAGGTGAACTATCTGCCATAGCTTTTTTCGGGTACGTTACCGTCCTTTTCACTAACAATGGAGCTTATAATTAATTCTGCTCATATTAAGGATTGCCGACAGTTTGAATTCTATGTTTGTTCACTTCAACTTTTAAGTAACAGCCTACTATCAGAAAAAATCGCTTGTGTCAGGGCTAATTTCGCCAAAATTTTGACTGGTTGTCAAGTAGCCAGGAATTTACGTAATCATCACGTTAAATTATTGCTGATAAGGATTATTGATTCCCATCAACACTTTATTGATTTAACTTAACTCTACAGTAAGTTGGCATGTTCAGCTTATCTCATCCTCCTAGCACATCTCCATTTATCCATCACAAGTGTGTATTAAGGTGTCCTCAATTATTCGTGCCCAAAGAAGTTTTTCTAACTAGGAAGATATTCGTGTCCTCATCCTGAGATGCTACTGATATCTTCAATTACTTGACTGTGCATCGGTGTCCTCAAACGAATGAACTTATCAAACTAGCGATATATTCGTGTCCAAAGAGAGACCGGCTATCCAGTTAGAGCCCAGGACACGAATATACGATAGTACCAAATCACCCCTAAGACAGGAATATTTGAAAACATGATTATACATTAGCAGATGATGAATATGGCAAATATCTGTGTCAAATAATATCAATGAAATGTGTGTAACGGTGTCCTATGAGTTCTAACACCCAAATATTCGTGTCCCCGAATATCCATGTCAACTGTCCAGCTGTGTAAAAGAATAGTCTTCCAACGTTTGGATACAGATATTTGAGGACAGATTATACGCTCACGTATTACTATCGTAGAATTTTAGACTTTCGTTTTAGACACCGTCAACTTTGGACACGGATATGTGAGGACACTAATAACTGGGGCCCTGCAGTAATTTATGTTCATCTAGGTTTCGGCATAGAGTTAGCCATGCTGAAAAACGCTGTACTATGGACGAAGAAGAGCCTGAACCAAAACACGCGGGCGCTAATTTCCAAGCGAGTTTTCAGTTCCAAGAACGTTGAGCCCGTTCGTAAACCAGAAGAACCAATCGAAAACCCAGATACTTCTATTCGTAAGTTAACAAAGGAAACTTGTTTCTGGTTTTAGGTACATCGGAGTTGTCAAACACTCCAACAGTAGGTGAACAATATTGGAGAGTTTTTGCATGCCACTAACGTTACACGTGAGACGCTCCTGAAAGGGACTTCACTGATTCGGTTCGACTTAAACGTACAATGTGATATATGCTCATCAATTGCATAATCTTCATATTTTTTCTTTGTTTTTCCTTTTGTGCGGGGTTAGGCAACTCCCTACGTTATGCGACCTCTAGGTAGAACTATTTGACTTGGCCCTTTCTTAGTAATACACGTTAGACTCCAGCTTCCCGAAGGCAGGTAGTCTGTCCTGCGCAGCAGCGCAAGAGATCTGTTGGGGTTCCAGAAACCCCTTTAAAAGACACGGAATCTCTTGGCTGGCACCGTTGCGCAGTGACTGAGAATGTGTTCTGCCGTCTCCATCGTCTAGCGTCTTTGCCTTTTGGATTTGAGGGTGTGATCATCCTCTTCCACTGCCTGAGCCCTGGAAGGCTAGAACACCTATAACTCGATCAAAGTTTGGCCATCTCCATTCCACTTCACTAGACAAGAAACAGGTCACTGTAAACATAACAGAAAAAGATTTGTTTACAAAGCAAAGCATAGACGATTGATGTGACCTCTGAGATTGAACAGCTATGTACTCTCTGCATACTAGGTTAGGATCTTGACTTCTCACTCTAGATATGTGATCTTGCCAACGTCGCACGTTAGTGGTGAGCAAAAACTCTCTATTGATCATCTAAAGCAGAGTCAATAGGCACTGTCAGTGTTTCATGCGTTCTGATTGGCTGCCAAAAGTGAGAAAGCTATGACTGGGTGAATCAGAATGCTGAACGCATAAGCCAGTGCACCCTGTTCAACTCATTACATTTTACAAGGGTTCCTATTACCTAAAATATTGGCTACATAATGAGAAAGTAAATTTAACAAAATAGAAATCGATCAGCTTGTTCTCTCTTGTGTTCAAAGAAAAATAAACCAACATTATTCACTGTTCAAATGTCCTACCTCGTAGATAAAAGGATGCAAGTACCTACTACTTTTGAGAAGAAACTGCTAGTTTGGACCAAAAGGTACACCACTGCGGAGGAAATCCCTCGAGAAGTTTCGTAAGTGTCAGATTTGGTTTTTTATTCCATAAGAAGTGAATCAATTGCCTGGGAATGCAAGATTTTGTTAAGATAGTTTTGAATTTATAGTTGAATTGAGTGAGCTGTTGAGCTTTAGTTTCCTCTAGCCAAGAATAAGATAAATCTCTGACGTTTTTGTCTACATTTTCTGAATCTATTCTATTTATATTATTTTACTTCACCAGTAGTAATTCTTCCATTTCCAGAACCAGCACGTTGTCACTTGCGTACAATAAGGGCCGAATCAAATGCGCAAACTACATGATGCTCGCTACAGTCTTTGGTTGTATATTGATGATCTATTTGGGCAAACAAGCGGCCGAGCGAGGTGAATCAATACAGAAAATGAACCTCGACTGGCACAAATCGATGAAGGAGAGTAAATAACGCGTGTCTAGCTGTTGAGCGCAGTCAAATCTCATAGTAATGCTCAATCAGGTTGAGGAATTCTACGATCTACCCCTCTTCTATTTGCAATTCGACCCGCTCCTTTTGCGGTAGAATGGGCATCTGCTAGAAATAGCTATAGTTGTACTGAATGTTGATTTTGATTAATTAAATTACCTACAATTTCTTTTCAATTATCCTTATTATTTTATTGATGGACCACGTTTGCTGTAGCTGAGCTGGTGTTTGATAGTCCGGTCAAAATTTCACAGACGAGGAAGAAAGTAGCTTGGTAATTTTTTCATATTCATCATCCACGTAAAACTAGGATTGAGGTCCTAGAGTAGGCAGTTTTTTACGGAGGGGTATCTATGATCTCCATTCATTTCGGAAAAGGTGCTACTTGATAAAGCCGATATTTGGGATAACTTTGATTTTATACATTGATTTTACACACATTCATGGAGTACCCTCAAACCTTCATTTACCTTTTTGGTAAATCATAAAAAATAAAATGAAAAAAACAAAAAAACAAGATAAATTACTAATCTATTTGTGCTCGCTTTTCACTTTAGTTGCTTTGTATTCTTTTTGCGCATCGAGAAAGTAGCTCCTTCAAGATCATAAATTTGCTCATTTAAAGAGAATTTTTCCGAGGTTAGAGGTGCAGATTGTGTAAATAGACATTAGATTATAACTATGTATATTAATATTTGTATTGGTTTTTTTAGACAATAAAAATTATGAGTTGCCTGTTGATTTTTATTTTTGGAATATCGAGAGTGCGAATCAAACTGAGTATCCAGACCTCACAAGGTTTGCTCATTTAATTGTGTACTGCTAGTGCACTAACACCTGGATACTCTAATTTGCTTGTAATATTAAAGTTATTTCAGTAAATTAGTCCTGAAAGCACCCTACCTGAAAACTATAAACACACTAAATTATTACTTGCTGTACTAAAAAGTATGCTGTATGGAATTACAGAAATGCATCCAGGTAAATTCAAGTTTTTTTTAGAAGCCTTGTATAGGCACGGGGTTATTCTAACGAGATTTTCACATTTTTTCCTCAGCTTGAACATAGCAGGTAAAACTGTCAGAGAAGTTGTATTGATGAAATATTGTGAATCGGTGAACTAAGTCTGTTTTTGGAGGGTTAAAAAATATCTTTAAAAGTTGGCGTTTACAACTGACGATAAATTTGGTTTGATCAGGAGAAAATAATGAGAGCAAACGAAGGTACCTATTCGTGCAAGAAAGTAATGTCCTGTAATCGAATCTTGTCCAACTCCAAATCTGGCAATTTTGTGGGCTTGAATTCGATAGGTGGAAATAATTCAGTGTACACTGTTCCTTATCACTACTACTTTAAATTAAAAAATAGTGTTGTCACGCATCTAGTCATATAAATACCTTAAAATAAATAGGTGTATGAAAGGAACTTCTCATCTTAGTGTTCACCGTCTAACCATGCTGTCCCGCTTGGCAAATAAGTGAAGCGGGACGACTATTATGTAAAACGGCGATCTTCACAGTTCATTATTGTTTCGTGACGTCAATTAAAAGAGGAGCGACTTCAACCAAGTTGGATTGACCTGAGTTATTAATTATTGCACCAACTCTATTGGTCCAATAGGACCTCTTGGTCTTGAGGATTGGACCAATATTCATGATAAAGTTTTTTGTTGTTGAGGGGGAGAAAACCTAGGCAACTTGTTCACCTGTTTTTTATTGTCGGCCTGCCAAGCACTTTCGCCCCTTCGGGCATCATCAGGGCTTCGTAGCACCATTACAAGGTATCCACGGTTAAAAAAAGGTAAAGTTTGCTAACTTTCAACATCGCCACCCAATTAAACACATCCCAGGCGGCTTTTTTTCTTATTATAGCCAACAGCCGATTAGCATTTCTTATGAAGCTCCACATCAGGTCAAATTGACGTTTTTTCCAGATATTTTTGTGGCATATAGGGTTTGGGGAGCCAGCTAATAAAGAATCGGAGAGTGAGTCGCCTGGTTTTTCTCCCCCTCACAACCCCTGGACATCCAAAAACAGTTTAATCGTCATTAAAATGCAAAATCAAGGAAGATGCCCCTGGGACACTAATATTCATATTTCATTGCGGCTGATTTTACAATTCGAATCTCCGCTCGGCGGACAATTTTCTCATCAGAAGTTACATTAATTAAGGAAAGCTTCAAGATTACGTTGCCGCCTAATGAGAAATCGGTGAATCTCCTTCTCATTTCTCTCGATCATGAGAACTGGAACGACCTTCGTGATAGGGAAATCGCCGATTAATTTAATCGGACCAACCGAACGAAGAGCGTATCATCAGGCTCCTATCAAATTAGGAACCGTTCCAAAACGGATCGAAACGCTTAGTAAACTGTTGTTGTACTATTTGCAAATTTTTCCTTGGTTTCAATTGCTACTAGGGTGAACTGCCCAGGGCTTCGGACATTAACATGAATGAAAGTTTGACCATGTTCTTTCGATAAGAAGCCGATACGCTCTAGATGCTTCTACTAAAATTTAGCCGTCGCAGAATAATCGCCTAGAGGTGGCACGAACATTCCATGCAGTCCAACCTTCCATTTTGATTTATTATTCAGTGATAAACCATCGTAATCGCCCAAGAAAACAAATTTTCTAACCCCCTCATAACTTGATGTTTTTCAAGGCATGTAGAATAATTAGAACGCTGCAAATGATTGTACAGTGTTTCACATAAACTACCAATATTTCTAGTTTTCATTAACCTAGGAGTTTTTTTTTTAAAATTTATTTTTAATTTATTTTTACTCATCTTGTTTCCCGCACTTCTATCTATATTAGATATAATTCAATATATTTAGATATATTAGATAATTAAGCCGATGAAATTATTGCGACAGATAGATGGATGTTTTATTTGCCGTCATACAATGGCTGGAAACAAAAGGACGAGTTATTCGTAGCAGCAATAAAATGGAAAATTCAGTCGAATTCGTGGCACGTAGAACCGGAAGGAGGAAAAAACTTGATACGGCCTGAGATGAGAAATTCGCATAGATTCTATCTTAGGAGAGTCCGGGAACAGTTCAGAAATGCTTATACGAATAAATTCAAGCGATTCCTGCGACGTAAGTCCTGCGCTAAATCTATTTGCGACATGGTGACAACATTAATTTGAAAACATTTAAGAAGTTTCAGAAGAAACCCAAAGATTGAGCGCCAATGACGAAACGGAGTGCAACTTTTTCTCGGACACCGTCAAACAAATCATAATCGGCGTATCTTTCGAAGTTGGCTCAAAAAATGATTTCCTTCCAACTGCTCAGCCGAAGGGCGGCAAATTTGAAAAGGTTTCTAAGAATCGCTATACCAGTGTGCACTGGATGATATTGCGTCTTGTCAACGCATGGGTCGTTCAACTTGAATAATATTACATGAAGACGAGAACGCGCTCGTCGGAAGACAGAGACTCCGGCGTAGCTAAATAAATTTTAAATGGAATAAAAATAATGTTTTCAAACCGTTGGGGGCGCAAAAACAAATGTTGAACGAGGAGACGAGAGTTGCTTAAGTGTGCGTAGGTACACGCATTTATGTATGTAAAGTCACTTGTGTGGCTCGAGTTGATTGATTGATACTGTAACGAAAAAAACCCGCACGAACGATGTCCGCCCGGTCCTTAACTACAGCACGAGTCACACAAGCGACGAATAATGTTTCTTCGTCCTGACCGAAAAAGGCGGACGATTTTCAACGCGCAAACGGACGTTTTACAAGTTAAATACTCCAAAAGGCGTTGATAAGGAATGCTGCTAAAAAAAAATAATAATAATAAAAAAAAATAGTAATTGTGTTCTTAAATCAATATTGAAGCGAAAGAATAATAAACCACTTTACAATCATTTGCAGCGTTTTCCTTCCTTGGTTATCTGATTCATTCTACCTTTTGCCCAGAAGATATTATTATAATTTATTCATTTAATATATAAAAAAATTTTTTTTTTCATCTTTTCAATTTTTCTTTTTTCTTATTTTCGTTTGTGGCAACTTAAATTTAATAAATCGTCACAAGGTTCACCTCAGGGAAGTGAGAGGCCAACAGATTCCCAAGGCGAGGCATTGGGCGGAACTGGAGATTCGTCGATGAGAACGGAACGGCAAACGTATGTCGTACGTATGATTCCCGCACTTCAGTACGGTCCGTGAGTCCGTCTGTCTCGCGTACGATACAAACTCCACCCCTGTCGTCTCACCATAGTGGCATAGGTGGCCCTGGGTGGTGCGCATTAGAAATGCAATGCGCGAGTTGCTCTCGAGTGCAAGGGCACCCCGATGCGGCAGGACCCCGAAACTGGACGCAAATGGCTATGCTCTACCTTTTTATTTCTTATTTGTTTCGTTTTCGATAAGCCGACAAACGCGTACAGTCCGGCAGAGGAAGAAAAAAACCCTAAAACGACACGAAAGGACGTTTTTTTATAATATTCTTTCGAATCTATTTTTTGCCGAGTAGGCCTCAGTTTGTACTGTATTCCGAGTCTCGAAACGGACAAGTATTCATAGGACATGGCACATGAGCCGATTGGCAATAAATTTCGGTTTGCCTTGCTGTGTTTTGAAGGTAAAAATCCATTTGAATAAAAATACTGCGCCTGCGGCTCTAGTTAATTCAACGGTGGGAAAAGAGGCATTTTTATTTAGTAATTATTTTTACGTTTACATAGTAAAATGGAATTATTGCGATCTTAAAAAAAATTCAAAATAAGGTAAAAGTTCACCGTAAAAACTTAAGAAATTCGACTAAATATTCAGTAAAATTTCTCTCAGCGGAAGAGCAAAATTCGAACGCTACAGGTATTGTAATGTTCCTTTTATTGCTGGCGGTGGACTCCTATTTCCATCTCTAGTGTCACACACTGTACTTCCGCAATATTTCCCCCCTCAACTTTTTCTCTTCAATTTTTACAGTATTTCTCATTTGTTAATTGGATATTTGAGCGAGAAATGAACTAATATTGTCATCGGTCGAATTGTAGAGAGAAACGGAGGCTTATTTTTTATTGAATGGACATTGAATTCGGCCAAAAACTATGATTTTTATTCAAAAGCCCAGTTTTCGACAATACGACAGAAGGAAGTGTTCGAAAAGCATTCCGTCCAATTAGAACGATTTTTATAGCTTTATATATTGTCGACATGCTGAATAAATTACGCAAACAGTCAAAAATTACTGCAAAAGTAACAATAACTTGAAATTAATAACAAAAATTCCTACGTTTCAAAATCATTAAATTTAGGGAAAACCCTTTTTTCAATTAAAATGGTAAATTTAATAATAATCCGAAAAATTTCTCTCCCAAAGTACTTTTAGGCAATTTTATACGAAAATGCAGGACAAAATAAATAGTATTACCACTATCGCGTAGAGCACTACCTATCGCTGCTCAGGTATACACAACATATAGATAAGAGGTACCTCTACCTAGCTGCAACATTGGGGTAGGTAACTTTGCGTTAGCATGTTGAGGTAGGTGCCTGCGTAAACCGTGGGGGGGAAGAGTTGTCTCATTTACGGGGATGTTACACCCGTCGGAAGGGGTGAGACATCGGGGTTGGCGGGGGTGCAAGGAGGGACGATTGGCGAGTGACGGGAGGGAGAGGATTCGCAAGGGGCGGCGAGGGGTGGGGATGATTGGCGTGTTGATCGGACGGGGAAGAGGGGGCCTAAACGCCGAGCAGCGGCGGCTTACGACTGGCAGAAGGCAGCGGCGGCGCATCGCGCGAGGACGACGTAACTAATAGAACTCGAAGCGGCGGCTAAGATCAACGACGTGAAGAAGCGGTAGAAGATAAACGTGAAGACGCGACGGAGGCCGGCGGCGGCGGCACCAGCGGAATATGACGACGGCGCTTAACAGCGGTATAAGCGGCGCTAGAGTTTGGCGGTTTTGTTACTTGTTCCTCCTGGTGTTAAATTTGAGCGCCAGTCACAGCAGAGCCGACGCCGAACGGCTGACAACAAGCGGCGCCATCAACGGTAACGTCCCTCAGCCACCTCCGATCGGTTCCTCCGGCGCCACCGACTACAGCTGTTCGACATGCGCCGTTCGGAGTCAGCTGAAGAAGTTCAGCTTAGACCATATCAAACAGCAAATATTGAGCAAGCTAGGCTTCACGTCGGCGCCCAACATAACGGGAAGAACGTTGCCGGACGTGCCGCCGCTCAATTCGTTCATCGAAGTCGGTTCGATGCAGAGCGACCAGCCGAACGGCGGCAGCGGACGGTCGCCATTCAAGTCCGGACCGTCGATGATCGACGAGGCCGACGATTACGCCGCAACGATCGAGAAAGTCTATGCGTTCGCTCAGACGCGTGAGTAACAATTTTACTTTTTTTTGCGGTCGATTTTTATGACATGAAAAGTTTACGAGTAAATAAGGTGTAAACGGGATTTCGTATTGCGTGGTAATAAAACTTTGAAACGGCACGTGAAAAGTGACCAAATCACGGCGAAATTTGATATTTTACGGGTCGAGTTTGATTATTTACGCGTGGAATATCGAGCAATACGATAAAAACGATCTAGAAGCGGTTTACTAATATCATTATACTAATATCAATAAATATCTAAATAACTCAACTTATAGTTTATCTATATGAAGGAAGTTTGACGAGTATAGAACGGTATTTATCGGAAGTTTTATATCATCGAGCTTAATTTGTTCGTTTTCAAAAATAACTCCACAAAAGCAACGATAGCTCGACAACGAATATTGTGAAACGTGAATTTTCCTCTGTTCCACGGCCACTGTAGTGAAAATCGGACTCCAAAAATGGAATGAATGGAAAGAGCTCGAACAAATATAGGAAAATGCATATTACGCGGAAGTACGGTGTGTGACACTAGTGGTAAAAATAGAGCTTCGTTCACACACTGTAAAGAACGTTTCAAGACTTGAGCACTTGCAAATATTGATTCTTATTGCCAGTAGAAATGAAAATAGAAAGTTATTTTCAACGCTGATATATCGGAAGTATTGTGTGTTATACAATAGCGGCTAATTTTTTCACATTCTTTAGAACAACGTTTACTGGAAATTTTGTCGATTTCTATAGATTTTTCACACGATTTTCATCATTTTCTGACCACAGTATAAGAAGCGTGTTTGGGTATAAACGTTTTTGACCGAGTTCGACTTAGCAAAGGAGTCCCCAGAGTTTAGGATTGTAGATTGTTTTAGATAGTATTAAATTACATCTGCTGACTTGTCAAAAAATCAGATTTAAATAATTAAAAAAAAAAGAAGAATAAAAAAATTGATTAGATAACGAGACGAAAAGTCTCTAAAAAGGTATCATCCATCGAAAATTACGCACGTTACAGGTCAGATAAAAAACTAGCGGCCAACTTATGTCGATACAGAGCGACTTTATCCGGCGACCCTAGGTAAGGAAAGTAGTGCTCGCCCGTCCACCCTCGAAAGTGGTTCGATTCGCTATCACGGTCAAGTTCATTAGTTTCCTTCCCTCGGCCGAAAAACGGCCAGGTCGTTGCTCGAATCTGGTCAAAATGGTAGGCGCATTCAATGCACATTTCGCTGACGTTGTTCTCTTTGTGCAGCTTTCCCATTGTCACACTAAACCAGTGACCATTGTGAGTCGAGTCGAAATGTGAGCGGGTAACAGTTCGTCGCTACTTATCTGAATAGCGTACTATTGTCAGCAAAGTTAAGTCTTTCGATTATCTTATCTCTCGGTGATATTGTTTATTAAAATTTTATCTAGCGCGGTTCGTGTCCGAGGTTAACGATCGGAGGTTTCGGGCGAAATTTACCCGGAATTTTTCAACGACCATCGATGTTTCGCCGGGCTTAAAAAGATTTTCGTTAAATGTGCAAGTTTTAATCGTTTTACAAAAAAATTTAAATAATTAAAAATCGCGTAATATTTTAATGAGTCGAAAACAGGAAAAAATCGTAAACAAGAAAAAAGTCTCTGATGTGCGTGAAAATAGCTTCTCTTTTTTAAAACTCAGTTTGGTAACGTTGGGTTTGTTATATTTTGTTCGCCTTTCGAGTCACTATAAGGACGGCAAATAACAAATTAATTGTATTTGTATATCGCTAGTAAAAAAAATAAAAATTTCACTGGTTTTTTTTTTTTTTTTTTTTTTTTTTGTCTCACTGCTTGTAGCACAACAATTTTCCACGTCACTATAAAACCAAAGCAACCAAATACTTGAAAGGAACTCGACTTGATACGACTTTCAGGAGCCTGAAGATGCCCGAAAAGGCGAAAATACTCAGCCGTTAAACTGAAATAACAGCCATATAGTATAATATGTGTCAAACAATCCCTTCTATCGAAAATTCGCTCGTAAAAGCCATGCTGCATTACTAGAACGTATTCTTGAGTAACAAACTTCGCTTAACATTACAAAAATGCCACACAAAAGCTGCGATAACTTGAGAGCCATTAACCATTCGATTCAGCGACAAAAAAATCTATACACATTGAAACCAAATACACCTTTTTCTGAAAAACGTTGTATAACATAAATCCATTCCCTCACAACATAATTAAAATTGAGGGAACAATTTGGCTAAAGAATTAAGCCATTATCAAGCAAAAATATTTCATGATATACAGATATGTAGTCGCTAGTTTTTGGACATTTTGAGGGGCTTAGAATAAATTCATTTCATGAGCGATTATAAAATGTGATTATTGAATAATAAGCCGAAATTAAAATTCGGAGAGTATCATGCGATAATGTGGTATTTAACATATTGTTCCTCCAAGAGCTACTTTGGTTTGTCTGTAGGGGAAAAATTCTCTGCACCTGAGCCGTCACCTTGGGACAATGTTTTACATGTAAATGTCGCAGTAGACAACTTTTCATATTCAAAGCTCATTCAGGGCTATCATTCATGGCCCTCGGTAGATTAGGATATCGCGTTTCAGCCGGTCCGACTCATCTACTCACTTACGTCTTCAAGATCAAATCTTCACCTTCACCAGGTGTTTGATCTTTAATTCTGCCGTTTTTTTCAACTGATACCGTTGTTGAATGTTTTTTCTTCTCATTTTCTTTGTTCGTTTTTCTAAGGATTCACGATCAAGGTCATTTTTCGGGGTCTCGTGGTCTCTGTGGCGTGAGAAAGAGAATAGATTCACCACGTGTAATCGTTGACGTCGTCGTATTTAGCCGAGCGTATTTACTGGTACGTGTGCGTCTAGCTCAACTCGCCTCCGGTTGCCCGTTTGCATGAACAACTTCGCCCAAGTCCGGCGGCCGCCTTTTCCCACTCGGATCGAATTTCGTGTTTAGAGCGCGCCATTCATATATTATCGCATTTATGATAATCGTACGGCCGACTGAGAGGGTGCAAGATTCCTCCCCATGTTTCACAAGCTCGAATGCTTTGTACGTTTTATCTTTCGAGTATCGAATGAGCCAGGGCTCGCAATCGTTACGTCTATGCGTCTGTTGAATTCTCTAGGGAAAACGGGCCAACTTGTCGCTTCAGAGAACATAAGATAATCATAGGTGGCGAGGGGGAGACAAACTAGGCGACTTTAACTTCGTGTTTTATTTTTATTGGCCGATCGAGCGCTTTCGCCCGTTCGGGCTTCAACTGGGGCAGTAGAAACCTTGTGTTTCTTTCATGAAACCAGGGATTTAAGTTGTTTACAGTATTATTGAATGAAAAACCCTTGTAATCGCTCTTACTCCTATTGGCTGATTTTTCAAAATCTCGAAAATTCAACACAAAAGCGCTCATGACATGAGAGACATTAAAGCTATGCGGCTTAATTCGATTCAGCGTCCGAAATTGATATGCAATTATACAACCTTAATTAATAAATAAAAACCTTAGAAAATATGAACTCCCCCCTTCCAAAATTACCCAAAAATACCCTTAAAAATAAAACAAAAAACTAAAAATAGTTAAACGCTAGAAATAAACCATTGTCAGGCCATGATTGATTATTTGTGAAATGTTCAACTTGTAGCTTTCACAGTTCTGTCAGAAAAGTTCGGCGGACTTTTTAGTTGGGTATTCGGATTCTACGTACCTAAGAACGTAAACACTGCATTTTGAAGGGGTCAGCATTTTTTCCTCGTGAGCGATTACAATGGTTTATCATTGAATAATAAACCAAAATCTTTCTATACTAGTTAAAATGCTCGTCTCACATTATTTTCAGCAGTTTCGTTATGAGATTGATTTGACTTCATATTAATTCTATTCTATATTCTATTTTTCTAATTAAGAAAAATATTCGAAATTACAATTTTCGCCAACGAGTTTGCCTTTAGTTAACAGTCTGTTGGAAGCGTTACTAGAGTTTGAGATAGTCACTATAACGAGTCTTTTTAATAACGTATGAATGAACGGAATAATTTACCGCTGTAAATTTGCATCGTTTTCTACCTTCTTTCTTCCGAATGCTATGAAATGCATAAAAATTCTACACTAGGCTTTCATTAGAACAGGTGCCACAGCGTTTCTATCTAGGAAAAATAACGTATCGTTTATCGTTACGATCGGCGACTTTGACGCAACTAAAATGTTGGCGAAGGAACCTAACAGTTGAGGCCACCTGTTCGACAATAAAATATCAACTTTCCCAAATACATCTTATCACATTGTTTCCCATCCGTTTCGACCGGCGGAGGGTCAACAAAACGTCCTTATTGCCTTTTATGACTTTTTTTTTTTAAAGAACACCTCCAATCGAGAGCGCAAAAAAAATGAGAGCTCACTTTCTGTTAAGGGACCGATTAACATACCTTTCACAGTCGCCCTAAAGGAACGTCAGCGAAATACGCAAGAGAGAGAGTGTGTGTGTGTGTGTGTGTGCGAGAGAGAGAGAACATGAAAAAATATAGTTTTATTCAATTCCTGGCAAGATTACTTGAGCTCTTCGAGCAGACTATTTTATTTGTAATTTTTAAGGGATTTTGAGAAGTTCAAAATTCACATTTTCTAATATTTATGAAACAAGGCCATGTTCCGTATTAATATTAATCAATAATCCAATGTTGAATCGAACTAGACATGAACTGAATTTCCAACAGTTCTAAATTTGCGAGAAATTTGTTTGGAATTTGAGAATTCGGCATGATGAAATACTTCGAGAATATACAAAGCTATAAAGTTCCTTCTATACTCTAAACAATAGTCAGAACTATAAATTAGCCCTTTTGGAAAAATAAGAATTGCTATTATAATACGGACATTTTTACCATGGAATGACCTTAGAGTAACCGATAATTTTTGGTAGACATATTATTTCGAATTGGTTACCATTTCAATGAAATTATCAATAATAAACACCTGCAGCATAATTATGCAGCGCTTTTGGTCAGTAATAGGAGAAAATCGTGGAGCAAATTTTATCATTAAATGATTGACGGAAGCGACCAAGCCATTTGCGGACGAGAGCTCTGTCCAGGGGTAGTAAATTCGCCAGGGGATGCCGCCCCTATTTAACCTTCATAATTACGCAACAAAAGTTGCAAGGGGTCGAACGCGCGAGGGTGGAAGTAGCGACTATTGCGTGTCCTTCATTTCATATGGAATAACACACTGAATAGACGATTCACCGAAGAGTTGACAATGTAACTGAAGCCGTGGAACCTGCCCCAACGCGAGTATTCTTTCGCCTCCGATGGCGAGCCTATTCGACTCGAATTCATCGACTGACAGAGGCGAAAAGCGATTATTTTCGACTGCATCCCAACTTAACTCGTAATACAAAAACACCCAGCGGCCATCGACTGCTAACGTACGAGTTCCTGTTTACGAGCGAATTTTCGATGCGTATTATAGACGGAATAAAATATTCTAGCGGATGAAGATTTGTACATAGATATAAACGTACATATTTACGTATGACACAAACGATGAATATCAAGCGTCATCTGCTAGCCACAACAACCATTTTAAGACCTCAAGCGTTCAACTATATTGATTTTTGCGGTCTGTAGAAGCAATGATAGAAAACACCCATAAGACAAATAGCAATAACGAGAACGTTTTTTCAATAATTCGTTGAATTTTCCCAGAGATATTACGACTTTAATTTTTCGACCACATACATTATTACTGAAATTGTTTCGAATTCGACCGATCGTCCGAACAGTATTCGCTCAAATACGACAATAAGAGTAAAAATTCTGTCCGACCTGCCGTCAGGTCTTTTCAGAGGAAACTATAACAGCTGCAAACTTGATATTGGCGTTCAGAATCATTCTTGGCGTGTGGATATTCTTTGGCTCATTTTAAAGGTATCAAGTGGAAAAATCTTTTCCTCTTTTTTGTAATAAAGGTGAATTTGAAATAAATTTCTGTTGATTGTTGACGCTGAATCGAATGAGACCTTAGCGGAGTGGATTGCTTTAGTGGATCTCATTAGATGATTCTGAGATGTTATAATAGTGGTTATGAGATTGACGAGATGTCATGAGATGGCTTTTGTAAGCTACCTATGTTTGAGAATTCAAGAATTTCTTCATGATGCTATAGCTCGAGACTTATTAGAGCAATGAAAATCGTTCTATATTCGTTGGAATTCTCGTTAAACAATCTGTCCAACTGTATCTTAACACGATCCATTCGATTTCAATATATTAGATAAATCAAAGTAACTAAAATTACGATATTTACTAAGGCATTATTCCTAAAAGTTATCGATAAAAATATTCACATGAGTTTTGGTTAGGTGCAATGAAATGTGGATGGTCTTCTTAAATCATGATTGGAGTAAATTATCAACGAACCACTGTACAATAATTTGGAGCGTTTTGGCTCCTACCACGGAGCTCTGGTAAAGAATGTTTTTGCAGCTCGTTCCACGCGAGTGTTCAATAGTACAGAACAGTTGCAACTAATTGATACGGATAGGGATGAAAAATTAGGGTCAATATTGACTTAGTTGCGTCACATGAGCGACAAGGACCAGCTCAATCACCAAACGAGAAAGATGAGGAGATTACGAAAGTGTCGCGAACGAAACGGTGAAAGAAGTGCGGGGGAGAAATTAAACCGTCGCATGCGTGTGCTCGGTGCATATTGATTGACTTTTTTATCAGTGCTACAAGAGGCCATCGGGTTTAAAAAAAATATATTAGAGAGAGTAGAAGGGTGAACAACCTACTTACTTTGACAAATCGTTTTTAAGTTAGCTCAACATGCTTTATAATAGCTGTCCAATCGTTTTGAGGAGGACTTTTTGAAACACCTTCTTTCATCTCATTGAAAGTTAGTAGGGGAGAGAAAACTATTACGTATTGTCCCTGGTAGGTGACTTCGTTCGATTCTTTACGGCGATACCAACATGAGAGACATTGATCATGATTAATAGGGACTCTATTTCTCGCTCAGTTTAGAATAGACCGAAATCAAAATTGGTCGGCACAGATCCAATAAATGAATCTTATGGACATCGATGAATTTTTTCAGCCATACCAATAAAACTCGCGGAATATTTGAAGAGCGAGGAACTGCAATGAAGAACTATTGAACCATGCGTCATTGACTTGCCAAAAGGAGTATTTCAAAACCTCAACCATTCAAAAATATTGATTTATATAGCCTGCAGAAGTCCAAATAGAAAAAAACCCTCATATTTTGGAAGCACTGTCCACAAATGACTTCTAATTTTGCAATTAAAAATCCTAATAAATATTAATCAGTTTCAACGTTCAACTTTCAACTCTCTAAAATCCGTTCCAATGAATCGAGTTTCATTAAGTCAGAAAAATGAACGGAGGTTCTCCAGAGCTGCACTCGTCCTAGGGCAACCCTTTTAGCAAAATGCGAGTGAACAGCAGTTAACAACATTAATGAGCCTCGTTTTCTTGCGATGTAAATGAAGGACAAAGAGAAGGCTGATGGGTTGAAGAGGGGTCGGTTGGCGAGCGGGGGGCGGAGTGGCAAGTACTGACACGAAACACGCTCCTAGGCAGTTAACACGCCCGGCCATCGCCCACCAACAACACTAACTGTATTTCCAAGTCAGTCATGGGGATTGCACTTATACACCGACGTACGAAGAACATAAACACACATGGTAACAGCGATCTCGAATCGCCCTTCGTTTTGTACGCGCTGCGGTAGGTAATTTCAATTTCTGTTTCAGTCAGCGAAGGCTTTCCCTTTTCGCTGGCTCTTTTCTCTTTCGCTCTCTTGCTGAACGTTGAAGGTGCGTTCAACATACGAGTGCGGGGATGACACGTGCGGACCGTGGATGGCGGCAGGTGAAAACGAAGGTGGGCCGCAGGTGCACATGGTGCAGGTATGCGGTGGCTCTCGCCCTGCATGTAAGTGCATGTTTCCCCGGCACACGCACCACGCGCACTTCATCACCACCTTCTTCATTGTACCTATTACTGTTGCGAAGCAATTTGCACACGACTTTACTCGTCGGATACGCCAAGGATAGCGCCAGCCGAGGGCTTTAGCCTCAGATAGAATGCACGCAACCGCCAATGAAAGAGCCAAGGCTGAACCGAACGTTGACTGAGGGCTAAGGGCGCTCACGTATTTACATTCTCATGTTTATAAACATTTATCCAAAAGTAAAGGCGCGAAAAAAAATTTTGCGAAAATATTAAAGCCAACGGGTGTAAAAATCTTCGATTTACGAATTTTATAAAAACCAATGTGTAAGTAAAACGCTGCAAATGATTGTACAGTGGTTTGTCGCTTCGCTTCAATAATGATTTAAGAAGACTATCCATTTGTGGTTGTAATTATTCCAAACATTCGTGAACGTTCCCCCCGAAACACAGATTGGCGACTATAAGGAGAAAGTATAGAATTATTTATAGCTTCAGAAATTCTCGAGTTATACCTTCATGCAAAATTTCTCAAAATCTTCACAATTCAACACGAAAGCTGCGATAACTCTAAAATCAATAATCGACCCCGCGATTCGACTCAGCGTGAAATACGAAAATTATTTTGCGAAACTTTCCTTCAACAAACTGATATTCTTGATACAGAAAAATCTCATTTTTTTTCTTTTAGGACTGGGTGTTATTATTGTTTTCCCCGTTTTTCGCAGTGTTTCACTATTTACGAAATTTTTTGGTCAGCATTGATTTTTGCAACGTTTGAAACGTAAAACATTAAACTTTGGTAAGAATTAGAAATTAGGAGATTTTCGATTGAATAATACCGACAAAAACGCGCAAGAATAATTAAAAAAGTAGTATAAATACGGTGTGCTGCCCAAAGAAAGCGTTCTCAAGGATATGAAGCTCTGAAAAATGTCCGAATTCAGCTCCATTCCAAATTAAACAATTACGAACGTAATTCTACTGAAAATTGTAAATTCCGTAAATACCTTGCCTTCGATTTTCAGCTACGTTGAACTTGACAGGCCTGAAACAGAGAGAAAAAAGGTTCAAATTTCGGTACCTATAGCGAACCGTCGAACTGGGTCGATCGCTGTAGGTCAGCGGGAAAATGGCCCATAGAAATATCATCACGTGTCACTCGAAACTTCCCGATGAAGCCGGGCGTGCCAAATTCCTGAATTTCAATTTTCGATTAATATTCTCAACTTAAGAGGACCGGAGCTATTGCGGAGATGAAAACGAGGGCGATTAATTTTGGCGTTTCTAGTCAAATTAGTATCATCCGATAGGAACTCATTTGTATCAATTACCTAAGAGTACAAAATACAAATTAATATTGAAATTATATTGTGGAACTTGCACGTATTTAAAAGTCTTACTAAAATTTTGATTATAAGTTATAACTATAATGGTAGTGATTTACGAACGATTTTTAATCTCGGTGAAGATATCAGTCAGTTGAATAATAAGCCATTATTCATATATATTAAAGCGACTGGAAATATTGTGTCAACATTTCGCTTCAAGTATAAATTTTGATGGGTAAGCACCGAAACAACTGAGATCTCTACCGGAGGAAAGCGCAGATTTTCCTTTAAACTAACGTCGACTAATTTACAGTTACATTTCAAACTGAATTTAAATTCTAAGCTGAAACAATCGACAATATCTCAATTATGGCAAAATTATTCCGTTGATAATAGCCCAAATGCAATTACTGAGATTCAATTTTGTGGCGAATTTTATTCTGTTCTTCCGTTGGATTCCGCTGAATATTCAAATTGTTTCCACGCGATATATCATTTTCTCGTTCTCACTTTCATCGTTAAAAACGCCAAAGAACGATAGCAGTTGAAAGTTCGCTGATGTACGATCTTCGTGTCATTCTATTCATTGAGATTCATAAGTCAGCCGATAAGGCAAACGTATACGTGAAGATTATGCTCGCGAAACTGATGATACTGAAATGCAGGCCTCAAGAATTTACCATATCGCGTTGCAACAGTGCGTTGAGCGGCGCCAAATCTCCAGTCACGTCAGTGTAAATCTCATTTTCCCAGCCCAGTTTTCGGAGCCCGGTTCGGCAAATTATTCCGATCGTATTCAATAGGAATTGGTTATATTCAACCTCTCGCGGCTCATTTTGATCAAAGTCCTGAATTTCTGCATGCGTTATCCGAACGATGTAATGTTTGAAACATTAGCGCTTGACGATGGAGTCCACGTATGACTTCACACGCTCCTTTCGACAAGGCCTTCGACCGTATTTGGTATTTTCAATCTTCGAGCGATTGCATGTTTAAGCGATACGATGGAAAATGACGATGCGTTCGACGTAACGATCGAGATCTGCAAAGTTATGAAACGTGTTTCGTATTCCGTCAATATTATTAATTTAGGAAATTCAAATGAGGAAAATTTCATCCATTCATTTCCAAGATTTAATAATTTTTTTAGTAGTTTGCTTTCCTTTTGGAGGTTCGGGCGATTTTGCGAGTCGCTAAAATTTTCTCGGGTCGTTTTTTTCCTGGCGAGGAATGAATTAATTCGAGGAGATCAATTTTCGCTACGTCTAAAAGGAACCTACTACGTGCGTTTTTATTAAGCTCCCATCTGTGAGGTTAATTTGATCTCGCTAAAACGGAAAGACTCCCATCTGGCTCGCTTTCCTTTTGTTTAAAGAGTCGTTCGAAAAAATTAGGGGGAAAAAACCCGAACCAGCTGACGTACAGTTTATCGTCGCGATGAGTAGCGGATGGGACAGGGCGATGTGGTCTACAGGTCTGCGAGCGCAACTGAAATGAGATCGCTCACATTCGGCTTTCGTCCCATTCACTGGCGGGCTGTTATCTTTGAAAATTGGCAGTCGCTGAAATTACTAGCAGTCCGAGAAATAAAACGGTGTCTAAATAAACGAGACGGATAATGAAAGAGAGAAAGAGCATAGAGACAAATCAGGTTGACGTGAGGCTGTCTCGGTCCCAGACAGCGTGTTGCCAACGAGCCTACGATCTCGAAAGCCAAAAATATTAGAGGTAAAGAAAGAAAAAAAAGAAAAGAAATTGGCCGGAGCTGTTGAGTGAGTTCACTGAGCCTCGAATCAACCCAAGCAGAACTAAGAACGACGATAGAAACCGAAATAGAACGATGAATTACTATTTGAATTCGGCACCGATCTAGACGATGTTGGAAACATTACAAACGATTCTATAAACTGTTATAGAAGTTTCCTCGTTTCAGAGTCGTCTAATGTCAAAAGTAGAGCGGATGAAGTCGACCGTGCGGAAATTTTCGGGCCGAGTCGAGTTCTCAGGTACCGAGAAAAGTTCGCTTTGTAGGGATAGAACACTGCGCCCATTTTCACCCGAAATCATTTCCTGGCCTACGATGGCTTAATTCTCTAGAGGAATAGATACAGAAATATTATGTAAAATTTTATATGTATAGAAAAATTGTCGGGATTACTACAACAGTTGCTGCTACACTAATCTAGCTGCTAGGCAACGTGCTCCCTACAAGGGTTGATAGCGGCTCAGGTTGCTAATCGCAGTTACTTATGGGGGAAAATGGTCTTCAGGAGCGTCTCGCGATAGTACAAAGCGATACACATCTAGCGCTGTCTATTGAATAATCCAAGATCCGCCTCCCATCCTCCCATCTTTTCTCTTTAATGCATCTTGGAGGGCTGCCACGCCATAATGTTGCCAGTTGTCCTATTAGAAATCATCTCGGCAATAACCTTCAACTATCATTAGAAATGACCGAAAATGAATTCGAATTCCACACGTAGATCAAAATGCATCCGAATAACACGCCTAAATCCAAATAAGACCAATTTTCACATTTAAAACGTTCAACCATCACCAAAAAATAACAAAACGAAAAACCTACTGCAAACGATTCAACAGTTGTTAATTATGTCTTGATTCAAAAAGACATAAGAAATTCTAGTGAACGTTTTGAACCAACAACTTATTGGTAACTGAGGGAAAACTCCTTGGTGAAAATCATAAATCTAAATATTTTTATTTTTACAAATTACTTATAAGTTAAATTCAAATTAATTGCCAAAAGATAAAGCTGAAGAGAGGATTTAACGAGCATTCCAACGATTTTTATAGCTCTACAAATAATCGATTCATTCCCATCTTGCCAAATTTCTCCATCTATTCCACATACGGTGTGCTGGGTGGGTGCTATTTACTGCTGTGCTGGGAGGAAGGTTCTCTGATGTACAAATAGGTAGCGCGAGTTATGCCTCGCCTTATACTAAGGCGAAATGCTTTTATGTTAATCTCCTAAATAATGCTGCTCGGAATAATAAATCGCTCTACAACCAATTGATTCATTTCATCGACAGAGAGGAATGATATACTCGGACAAATCCATTCCAATAACATATTCAGCGGAGTGAAATGCGCGCGTAAAAAATAACAATACTTCGAGAGTGGGGGTACTAATTACTTCGAGCTGGAGCAAGCATTTAATGAACATTAGACCATTCCTAGATATAAATCGGGGTAAGCGAATATTGGAACGTTTATGTAATGCTTTTTATGGTACGCGATAGAAACCGCTCTTCGGAGCGTAGCTGTAAAAAGTTGGGTCGGTTTATTCACAAGTAAGTACCAAAGATGTAATTCGGACCGACTCTGAAATGTTAAAAACAGCCGAAGAAGAAGACAATAACGATAAAATTACAAGCAACAAAAGGCCCAGTGCTAAACGAAACGCATCGCTGTTGCGAAAGGAAAGCCTAAACCTGTGATTGTAAATTTATGTCGAGTACAACGAGGAGGCATCCTCTTTCGCGAAGTCCTTTGGTGAGGAGGTAGTAAATTAACGAGTAAAAATAATGTAATAACTTAGTGTGGTGCACGTGGTGTAATTACTGGTCTTCAAGCGAAATGAGGTCATTCCACTTTCCCCGCACCCTTTGTGTTGCGAGATCACCGGCTCTTTAAAACCATCCTATTCAAAAACGGTTTTGGGAGTTGGCGAATAACGCTCGCTTTGCAAAGTACCGAATTGCGATGAAAAAAGAAGAAAGTTGCAGGATACGCTGCGGACCTTACCATAATTATATCGTGTCATTCAAACGGCAAAAGCTTGCACAGCAAGGCGAATAGAGTTCGCAGGTTTATCAAACTTGCAATAAAGCAAAAAAATTAATTAATTTAAACTCGCCTTTCGAGTCTTATTAGTTTCGCCCGGGCACGGTCCGAATAATAAATATACTTTTGTTCGTTAAAATGCAACAGTCGCCATCAGCTAGGTATATTCCAGTTAGTATTTAATAGCATCGTATGTGCAAGGAGGTTAAGACGCATACGAAACTGAACTTTATAGCCGCGCATGTGCTCCAAAAGTGATTCTAAAAATAATGAACAAGGTGAAGAGTCGCAAGGGCTAACCAGATTCTGCTGAGGCTTTTCAAGAACGGAACAGTATCATCCTCAGGGCAGGACCTTGGGGTAGGTCCTCCCATAGTTGGATCTGTTCTTGCAGATGCGAAGAGGCCATTAGTGCTCGATCAGACGTACGATTATTATTATTATTTTTCGACTAGGGTACAGACATTTTTTCCAATAGTTCAAAAAGAGAACACTTTTGGAGCTGTCAACATTGTAATATTTCAGATGCGTCGCAAATTATTGTACAGTCGTTATTACTCCTTTGCTTTGATCTAGATTCAAAGAGACCATCCAATAGTAACTATCCAAAACATTTGTGAACATTCCTACCGAATAACAGTAGGTTGTTAGTTACCAATCTGTTGTTCGATGGAGACTCCCCAGCAAAAAATATCGTAATATAAATTGTGTTAATTTTTCTTGATCATCTCATATTTACAGTCCAATTATTTTCCGAACGGTATAGCTTAAAAGTGTTTGAAGGGAGTCCCAACGAGTATAGAAGAATTTTTATAAATCCAGGGATTCTTGAGTTACAAATTTCTCGAAATGCCACACTAAAGCTGCGATAACTCAAGAACCATTAAGGCTATCAACCCGCTATGGTCCAAAAATCTATATGAATTGATAGGAAACACAATGTTGTCTGAAACAACCTTGAAAGAAACGAATTTTACACCCCTACAAACCCCAAAAAACTCTTAAAATTGAGCTAGTGATTTGGCTGGAAAAAAATTTATTGGATAATCGGATTGCACGTGCCTGGAAACGTATGACATCAAATTTTAAGGGGTGTTAGAAAAAAATTCGTGAGAGATTCGAATGATCCTTTACTGAATAATTAACCAAAATGGTTTCCTGGTTTTTCTCCCTCTCAAAAGCGCCTTGTTCCGTTAAACGAAGTTACGTTCACAATCACCCCATTCGGCGAATGTGCAGTAATCGTAAATAAACATCATGATGATGACAGAATAAGAACAATCAGCCAAATAAACACAAAACGATTGGAGCGAGAGAAAAAAAAAACTGCTTGACATTAGCGTCCTTGGTATGGAAAAGATGATGAAGACATGGAAGAATATAATTACGGAAGGCTCTATCTAACTGTGCCTGCCAACGTATCGCTCTAGGCCAACCTGATTGGAGGACTAGTTCACGATCGTTCCCCAGTCTATATAGTAAATTTAAACGGGCTCATCTAACTCATCGTATGTTACAGATAGGAACGTGCGATTCCGGTCGTAACACATCAACGTAAATAATACAGACAAAATATCGCAAAAAAAAAAAAAAATGGAATCATGTGTAGAATTACTCCATTAACCCTTTAGCAATAAAATACATCCTACATTCATTAGAATACGCGTCAAAAAATAATCTCCTAAAATCGACACATTGGGATGGTAAATTCATACAATGATTGTAAACGTCAAATGAAGCAGCTTGTACCGAATTTAATTGTGATCTCGCGCCGTATTAGAATAATTTAGGAATGCTTTCCATCAATTCAGCGTCGAAATTACACAACGACGGAGTGTACGGTGGTCATTAAAAACGCCCAAAATTATATTTCGTCGAATCTAACTGGTGCTATATACAGTTACATATTTATATCAGTATCTCGTACTATTATCGTGATTCGAACATATTTATTTAGACGTTAAAAAAACTACCTAGCCATGTTTCCATTTTTTTCTACACCGTGAATTGTGCAATACTTTAATTCATTCAATACGGACACCTCATTTTCGTACGTATGACTGTGTCTCGAAGAAGCCGTTTGAACGTCGAACCAAAAGCCAATGAGCAAACCGATGTTGCTCCTCCGCTCCCGAGCACCGGGTGATCAACCATTTTTTGTACAACCTACAATACGATCGCCAGAGGTCACGTGGTGAAAAGGGTTGCCAGCGCCTGCAAGCGGGTCGACCCACTCCAAAATGCAACTTCTTTTTCTCAGCTAACGAACACGCACGAAGGAGATGATAGCTGCTAGTTAAAACTCAGTCTGCACGGCTCAATGTGGCTTCATAATATATTGCAGACCATCCGATAACAAAGGTACGATCGCAACTTCGGTAAAACCGTAGACTTTGAGCAAGACGTCAGACGAGAAGGAAATATTAATTTCAAGATTTGATAGTGAATGGAAGTATTGGAATTGTCCTGAAGTCGAACACAGAGATAGATCGAGAAAACGAATTCATTGTGCTATACTCGGAAACGTTTCTCAACAAAAGTCTGTCAGTATATTAATGTGTCTATGTACTACACGTTTTGTCATATTTCCGTGAAAATCGATCGAATTGAATACAATTTTCAGGCGCTTGACACTCATTGGGCGCGCATAATCAGGCTTTAATCTAATGTAAACTCAGCCCAACGTCTTCTCGAATTCATAGCTCGCCATATTCTTGATTTTCCCTGTCACCTATCCGTCCACACAAACGTGAAGTAACCTGGTGATTTACAACGTAGTTATTACACACACAGTTATTATTACACATTTAAAATGAAGGCTGGAGTAATATAATTACATTATACCTCAAAAACCAACCAAAAATGCGATTTTAACTTGGGAACCGATAAAATACTGACTCCGTTCTTATTCGATTGAGCCTGAAAGAATATATCGATTTCAACCTCCAATCGCTCATTTTCATAAATACAATGCTCTTTCTTCTAACTTTTTATTCATTAATTTTTCAAAAATTAATAAATAAAGTGCAATTTAATCGCCCTCCTTTTCGATCTGGCTGGCAAACGAACTCGTAAATACTTGAGCTAGAAATTTTTTTACCATAGTTCGTAAGATTTTATTTATTATTAGCTTCAAGGTACTTATGTGCTACCAATACGTAATAGTTTTTAAAAATGCTAGCAATCCATGTCAAATACTGTTTGCTCCTCGAACCGAGAATAATAATCTCTTCTTTAGCCGCGCTCAGCTTCAACGTTTATACGTCGCATTCAGTTTCCGCTTTCTGCGGCTTGATCGGAATGTTTCAGTGTGTCGTGCCAGTAGGCTAAGTTCACTTCGTTCACACTAGGTTAAGTTCGATAATCCGAATCGGATCGAACCGCGGTTTCAAACATATACCAAATCGGAATAAGGAAAACTGAGTGTTCGGAAGGGCTCTCGGGGAATCCCCACTGGTTTCAACCTTGCGGGAATATAAGTTAAATTGGAGGTCTTACCGCAATGGCACAATGCGTACCTTTTTATAAACGATTAGATGCGTTATTTTTTCCCAGAACGTCCGTCCGGTTTAAACCGCAAGTATACCTGAATGTTTGACTATAATAACTGAAATAATGACATGGTCGTTACGTAGTGTTAATCCGGAAGGTAATAAATTGATAAAATTCGCTGTGTACGGAATTTTTGCAACAATGGAACCATCGCGAACCGAGTAATTTCTACGGTTTTAATTTTCAGCAACAATCACTAGCAAATTTAGAATACTTTTCGTCGAATGACGAGAGACCATTTAAACCATTTCAATTCTCACACGCGAAAATTAAAACGAAAACCGTTCAGTTTGTAGCAGTGATTGAAGCAGAGGCTATTAGGAATACTGAACCACCTAGCAATCAATTTTTTTTGCCACTGGTTGGAATTTACAGCTGAGTCAGGATACAGTAACAGGTACCCGACAACCCAGTTTTCTTTATTATTATTTTTGAACTAATTAAACCAGTCAAATTCGAAACTTAGAACAGAAGTCAACTAAATAATTCGCCCGAATTCAAATACAATAAATTAACACACAAAAATCGTTATTAATGGAAATTTATTACTCTTTGTTTCGATAAGTTTCCCTAAATATAATTGCCACGGGATAACTTTTGGCAATTGATTAAAATAACTGATACCTATAAAAATCTCCCGTCACGTTTTTTCGGTTTTAAATTCAATATAATTTTGTTATTTGCAGGGCCCGTAACGTTGACGGTCGTTATCTCTAAGGCATCCTTCCGTTTTTCTGTAAGTCCCAAAATTCAGTTGCATACATAATTCCTCAAAAGTAGTCTTTATTACTAATTCGCTACAAGCAGCTTCAGCGTAATCGTACCCGCATAAAATCAATTTCGTACGGTCGGCGTCGTATAATTCGTGATAAATGCTCTTAATATCGGCGATGATTCGAGGGCCAAAGAATTCGTCGACGTCGTTGTGGCCTCATTCAGAGGACAGAATCTGTTAAAATCTGTCAGAATATTGAAAACGTCTCAAGTAAAAACATTGGTAAATAAGAATTTTCTCCCTCCTAAAGGAAACTATTCGGTCAAAGAATTGGACTATCTATAGTGAATAAATTATTTTAGTGACTATTTTATATACTAACATATGGGGACGAGGGGCGAGCGAATTCTTCTCGAGCGATACAGTGCTTTTGACATTTTCATGTCTTGGCTATGGCACACAACCAAAATAATTGTGTTATGTTACGTAACGTGACATTGTTCCGAGTAGAGTTTTAATATAATATTTTCCAGGGTTTTTCAGAAAAATGTGTATTTGGTATCAAATTATATAGATTTTTGGACGCTGAATCGAATGAGATCATTGATAGCTTTATTGGTTCTCGAGTTATCGCAGCTTTTGTGCCGAATTTGGGAGATTTTCAGAAATTTGACTTGAGGGTATAACTCGAGAATTCTTCGAGCTATAAAAATCGTTCTATACTCATTGGAATGGTCGTCAAACACTCTCTCCAGCTGTAGGGTAAGGCAAAAAATTTAGCTTTTAAAGAAATTAAGAAAAATAAAATCGATTAAAATTACAATAGTTGCTATGGAGTTTTCCCCTATAGTTACCATCTTTTTTTCGGTGGGATTGTTTGGAAATGTTCGAAATAATTACTATCACAAATGGATAGACTTCCTAAATCATTATTGAAGCGAAGGAATAATAAACCACTGTACAATCATTTTTTTCTTGGGCGATTACAATGGTTTATTATTGATAATAAACCAAAATAAAGCAAAACATGAAGAAATAGGTAGGTATTATTATCTAAGTTCAATTTTTGTTTGTTACCTAATGAAATTCTGAAAAAAATATAGCTCGGTACACACCTGGTTCCGTAAGTGATGAATCTTGCGCCGCAATCGAATTTTTTCCCGATTTCGACAAACACGTTCATTTTTTTCGCGATTCCCGTACAATTTATGTATTACATTCCAAAGAAATTCCTGTCCATCGTAGAGAGAAATCCACTCGTTTTTAAAACCATTCACAACGCGAACAAAAAAAGCACTTTCACAACCGAAACGCAACAGAAGACGGAAGACGCTCGAATGAAATTACTACTCGAATGAAAGTCTCCGAGAGCATTAAACAGTTTCATGCACGGACAGGCGAGATCAGGAATACGCATGTCCACTCGTGACTGGGGACACTCGGAGACATGATCGGACATATTATCGCCGATACTGCTCTCGCTTTATAACGCGTCCCCTGGTTCTAGCGTAACCGAGGCGCCTAACTTAGTACTCCAGCTGTCGGGAATCGTAGTAGCCACTGTAGTTGCCACTACAGAGCCATTGTCAGGCCAAGATAGATTTTGACATTTTTATGTCTTTGCACACAACCTAAAAATCGTTACGTGACGAAATAGTAGTATTTTGTTACATGAGCGTTACGAAATAGCGTTACAAAACAGTCCATAAATACAATAGTTGCTACAAAGTTTTCTTCTATAGTTACCAATATAATTTTCGGTGGGAACGTTCACATAATTATTATGTTCTATCGCAAATGGATAGTCTTCTTAATAAATAATAAACCACTGTACAATCAGTTGCAATTAAACTAGACTTTTTGACTCCGTTTGATTTGCCGTTTTGACATTTTCATGTCTTTGCCGTGGCATTTAAATTGAGTAAATTCCACTTTTTTTGTCGTCGAGCACCAACGCAAGGACTAACTGATCATGGTCATCAAGTCTAATTACCAATTATTTTATGATGAACACTACAACTACGATTGCGACTTTATAATTAGGTACCTACCTAATTTGGTAGCTGAGGAGAGGAAAGACATGAAAATGTCCCAATGAGTTGCAGACTCGTATGCAAGCGTTTTTTAATCTTCACATCTCCTGTTGTATATTTCAAACCGTAATCGACTTTTGATATTTCTTTGATAATCGTGTCATGGTTTCTTTCAAAAATAATCCTTTATTGAAAAATGCGGCCAAGAAAGACGGGTCTCTACGAAACTCATGCGTCAGAGGGAGAACTCGCGTATTACAAATCTATCTTAGGACTATTGTCCCACTCGAATTTTTCCTCTCGTCTCCTCCCAACGGTTTAATATGAAAGTTAATATGCTTTTGAAATAAAGAGAGTTTTGCAATTATAGAGAGACAAGGTCGAAAACACGAAAAAAAATTACAAGTGAATAAACACTTGAAAATTAGAGAGAAAAAAAAACGCTGCAAATGATTGTACAATCGTTTATTATTCCTTCGCTGCAATAATGGAGAGTTTTAGCGCATTTCATATTTTTCGCAAACGGTACAGAGAGCGTTTCACGAGCTCCGACAAGAATATAGAATGATTTTTATAGCTCCAGAAATTCTCGAGTTATACCTCCATGGGGTTTTTGAAAATAAAGTGTTATAGGACTGCTTCGATCAAAAATCACCCAGAGTCGATCCTTAAGTTTTGGTATCTCTGATTAGAAAGCCCTGTATTTTGCCTGAGAGCAATCAATTTTTCTTCTTTTTCACCAAATAGTAAAGTGTATCAGTATATATTTCGCAAAAAAAAAAAAAAAAAAATCAGGTTCCTCTATTGTAGCGCGAATTATTTTCAGCCAATCGCAGCGTTCGGCTATTCGACTGCACACACAGTAGCTCGAAACAGTTGCTAGAAAAGAAGGGTCCGTCCTTCCTAATAACTACTTGGTGGATGTGGATGGCGCTATAAGTTTTTTGCCTCGAGATGGTGTATAAAAAAAATCCAAAGTGATGAGGTGAAAGAGTGGAAGACGGAAGGGGTTTCAGGTATACGGGACCGGAGCCTTTTCTTGATAGGATCGTCGTATCCATAATCGCGTTGATGTGCAGTGGATATAACTGCCGCATAGCCGACCTTCTTCCCGTGGAACAGCTCTCAATGGTTAAGGCCATCTCATCATCAGAAGCAGATGATGAAGATTCTTCAACTAGTAACAGCAGTGGCAGATCCCATCCGTCGATGCACCTGCATCTGGGCCATCGTGCCACCCCATCGCATATCAAAGGGAACGTACTTACCACTACACGGCCTCAACGTGGACCGCGCAGCCCATTTTGTATAAAGTGCGGTTCGATACAAGCGAGATGAAGACGGTGGCTGGGATCATCCATCAGGGCTGCTCCTCCCGTCCGACGACCGAACCCTTAACTCTCGATCGAAATCGTGTTAACTTTTATGACGCTCATTATCGGGAAAAAGTGAAAGACGAATAAAAAACGGATTCTCTCGAAAAGATCAACAATTATTATACGTAAGGATGTGGGAACCGTAAAGATGTTCCTAGTCGAAGGAGCGTCCTATTCAAATTTTATTGACGTCCGGATGATGAGGTTTCGCCCCACTCTACATTTATTACTGCACCTATAACTAATTCACCTTTCCCCGGGCTACGTAGGGACAGTTTTATAAATAGGAATCGTTTAATCAACGGTTTCGGAATGCGGAAAACAAACCGCTCCCTCCCCGCTCCACCAGATACAACTTCACGTATGAATATCATTTAGAAAATTAAGAGCGCGCATTTTTCTATTGAGACATCAATTCACCGCCTCTACTACGAGTCCCCCTCATTTTCCCCTCTCCTCAAAGAACCGCTCTTTTATTAGATTTCCCATCGCCAGTCCTTCTCCTTGACGACTATAAACTATTAATCATACGTCGTGCGGCGGTATTTAAAGGTTGGGAAGACTAAGTAGCTGGTAAAAACCCAAAAGTTTCACTCGGAATCGTGAAAATTCGGAGTAGAGTATTTTTAGCATTTCATTGCTAATAGAAAACTATAGATAATACTCACTGGACAATTGGTGGAAAATGCTCATAAATGTAAGTGCAAGACAAACGATGAAAATTAAAGGTAATTTCACAAAATATCATGGAATTTCACGACTTTTATGTTCGGAAAGTATTTCATTTTTTTCCAATTTCTATGATTTTATTTAAAAAAATATATTTATTAATTTATATTATTATATTTTCTAATTGGGAAAATACAAATACATCTTTATTTCGACTTTTCGCACGATCTCAACACTTTCATATTAAAGTAAAAATTGATTGAAATGGTTGAAAGTAACAATAATTCACAACTCGCACGTCTTGTTGGTCAACTTTGTTATTGTCTCATTAGATTTGGCGCTCAAAAATCCATAAATCTCACATATAATTCACCTATGCTTCAAAAGAATTTTTAGCTACGGTTTCCATCATTAAGTTTCAGATATGCGATTTTGCTTGAAAAGCATTATCGTTAGTTCAAAAATTATTTCTGGTTTACATGAACTTTTCATATATGCCTGAGAAAAGAACTCTGAAAGAAAAAAAAGTGATTTTGAGGAAGTGAAACGTTTTGTTGGCTGAAAGAATCATCCAAACGTATTCGCTGTGACGCGATCAATGTCATTTATTTAGCGAAAACTAGGATAACCTTCATTCACATGATACGTACGGTGGAAATTCATAGTTTGTAAAGGAAACGTATTATTTCGCTCCTCAAAGTCAAGCCGACCAATAGTAATGAATTAGAACAGATAATTGGACAAACCGACTTCTCACCATTTTTAAAACTTTTCTTCCATTTCTTCATAGTTCATTGCCATATGCGGTGAATACGACGGATCCTGCTCTTTCGATTGTCACGAATCGTTATCGCCCGTTGCGGTTTAACCGGTCTTATTGTACGTGTCTTCTTCACTTCGATCGAATCTTCGTCGATATATCTACAAGGCCCAGAACGTTCATATACAATACAATGAAGAATATTTTACACCTGTCAAACGCTCGATCGTTTCGCTCTCGTCTCACTTCATTCACGGTTTCGTCCGGCGTACGCAATCTTGACGTCTATTTTGACGTTCAGTCCGCACTTCGGTACTGTTAATGCTGTTATTAACGGTATTGTACGTTGTTTGCCGTCCATTCCGGTTTCTACTACTTCATTCTTCCGATCTTCGGTTTCTTTTCGGGAAAACTGTGAAGCTCTTCAGTTAATTTTTTTCTAGCTGCGCGAAGAGAAACGTTCGTGACTTCTCGTCGTCGTCCGTACTGCGCTTGTCAGATGGTTCCTCTCGCAATGCGACGACCTCCTGTTGGATTTCGTCTTCATCCCTTTGTTGTTCGAGGTGCACCTTTCCGAACAGATGACGATGTTTTATTCCAACCGATCGGATCCGTCACATCACGTCGGATGAAGACATTATCCCGATTTCGACAATAGATCGAAAAATAAGCACGCAATACTGTCAATGGATGGGTCTCTTTTTTACAGCCATTTTCCGTTTACTAGCAACTCGCGACGTGGAAAAACATTCAAATTTCAATAACTTGAACTTTCAACTAGTGTTTAGAAACGCGAGTAATTTTTAAGCGGAGCTGTTTGATAATGCTATTTTTCAGCAGAAGTTGACGAAAAATTATTCTACTTGACATGTTTTATGAAACCAATGAAAATCGACGAGTGTCAGAAATTTTCGCCAAATTAATGTGCCAAAATAAACTTTTTTTTCCTTTTTGGATAACATCCGAGACATAAGGTCCGATTTTGATTTTGATTAAGTATCAATATTTTTAAACAGTCATGGTCTTGAAATGATTTGTTACGGCATGTGAACGCTTCTCAATTTCATCCTAAGAATCAGACAATGTACTTCCGCGTAATTATTCTATTTCGTGCATCTTACTGGGTCAACTGGCTGTATGGTCGTCAAATCGACAATGAAATCGTCCTGTCCATTAATAAGTGAAAAGGCCACAAATTTTGATTTAGGCGATATCACAACTAGCTATGAAATGGTCTCCTTCGACACACACACATATGAGACATCGTTGATTGTAATAATCGTTGATAACATGTCTCAGCTGTGTTCCAAGATTATACTCAAATCTCTATCGGCGGAGTTTTATCAGTCTATCTACTTTAAAGTGAACTTTATGTGCATTTTACGATCTTGAAGTCGTTCCGTTTGCCAACTCAATAATAGAAGTACTCTTTGATCAGTACACGCCAATTTCTTTAGGCTTGATATACTAATTATCCTGCCGATTGGCGAAAAAAAATGGCAAAAACAGAGAGAGAAAAACAACTTTCATAAACGGTTAATGACATTTTTTTGTAACCATTAGCCGCACCATTATTCGGATTTATGAACTGTGAACTGGAATACTATCATATTTATGCATTACTACTTAAACGAATTCTATATTAGCCTATGGTTTGATTTCAGAGCCCAAGTTTCGTCACAGGAAGGGATTGGAAACGATCAATTTCAAATTTTCCGACCGAATGATGGGCAGTAAAGTAATCAAAGCCCAGCTTTGGCTCCACCTCCGGCCGGCAGAAACGGCCAACTCAGTCATTGTCTCCGTGCGACGGGAACTGCCGCCCTCCAGCTCTTCTCTACCTCCATACGTTTCGATAAAGGTATGCACAATAATGTTACAGTTAAGTGAGCTCGTATTTCCATACTGCAGTTGAACCGTATTCTATTTCCCAAGAACTAAAATTTCAACTGAGTTGTTGGCACAGGCAACGTTATACGACGGAGGCCGAAGGTGAATTGGCGAATTCCATCAGTGTTTAATAATTTCACTAAATACTGAGATGGGTGCATTTTGCGTTTTTCGAACTTTAACGCAGGAGTTTTGGTTACTTTGTAAAATCATTGGGTCCCTAATGGTTCCCACAATCCGCCATCCACTAGGCGGTAACCATAAGAACCGTAAGGTTTTATAAAATAACCAAAACTAAAAAAAGAAAGCAAAATGCGCTAAAAGTAATCAATTTTCAGAATACGGTCACAACATGACCACCGTCCAGAAACCAAGTCAAGACGCAGATTGTAATTTTCATTGCTAGCCGAAGTGAGAACATCCTTAAATAATTCTCATCTTAAATAGAGTAGTGGAGTTGTGCAATAAGGTTTTTATTTATTCAAGGATGTTCTCATTTCAGATAGCAATGAAAATTACAAGCCCAGATGAAGAAATATATTTTTCGAAAGCTTGGTGAAGGAACAGGAATTACATTCATGCGGGCCTATTCCTGATTATTTGCATATCATAGATAGGTGTTCAATAGATTGTTTTTTCGAACGACCCAACGGAATTCCCAACCGCTCAAAAGTAATGTATCGAAAAGTGGCGGAATCGGGCTCAAAATTTAACAAAAAAACCGAAGAAGTAGAATCTTCTTCCAAATTACTTCCAGTTTGCTCCTCAAGATATTTCCAAAATTTTATTTTATGTACACCCCAAGGATGTACTCGACATTATCTCCAAGTTTCACGGAGATCGCATCAACAGTTTAGAGGCTTCTCAGTAACATAATTATAGTCAGCTTTTTCTACATTGAAAAGAGAGAGAAGAATTTATTGAATATGAAACAAAAAAAAACAAAATTACACCGATGAGAAATACATAGCGGATGGAATATAGCACGTCCGAAGGGCTATCAAGTTTTCTGGCGACCATCGAAAGTCAGGGCAGAAAACGATAAAAAATCAGCGGAACGGAATTGATGGCGGGCGATATTCTCAAGTCCAGTGCATCGGAGTATGAAAGTGGTGTCACTTCTACGCACCGATATTTCGGCAAAACCGCGAAGGTGGGAGGCAAAGTGGTGGGCACGTGCTCACCAAGGACAGCTGAGACGACGCGAGCGAAAAGAAGGCTCAATGTAAAGAAGAGGGAGAGCGAGACTGAGACAGTCCGAACTGAGATTGATTAGTATTCTCGTTGTGATCTGCCCCTGAAATGTCACTGGCACTGCACGACTGTTTTCGTGGGTACCCCCTCCCCCTCACACAACCGTTAGCCTCCTTACTTCCCTTCTGTCCAGCACAAGTCCGCCCAGTCGATCGAACTTATTCGTTATTTTTTCCTTCAACCTTACCCAAACATACGGATTTGAATTGAATACATTTTAATATTTTTTCGGAGGGTAAAACCATTTCTCAAGTATCGAAATCACGCATTCGGCTCATGTCTTCTGGCCGATTTATTTCTGCAATACGTCTGCCTTTGAATACATTAGACGATCATGTTCTTCTTGACGACCAGTAAAAGCGAAGTATAGAAGCGGAAAAAACGCGAGCCCTTGTTACGGTTTGTTGAGGCTCAGTTTACGATTTGTATAGCGTCGCTGCGCTTATCGTAAAGGTAGTTTCATTTCATCTTGGTTTATTGTTCAATAATGAACCATTGTAATCGCCCAAGAAATTTTTTTTAACCCCCCTCTAAATTCGATGTTTTACGTTTCAAGGCATGTAGATCCCGAGTATGCAATTAAAAAAATTCGGTCCGTCCGCCGTCGACACTTTTCCGACGATACTTTGAAAGCTAGATTTCTGAAATTTTCACTAAAAATCTTGGCCGGACTCAATTCTTAAACCAAGTCGCTAGCTCCATTTTAAGGGTATTTTTGGGGGTTTGAGGGGGAGAAAAATCGTATTTTCCTACGTTCATCAGAATTAGGTGCATTTAGATTCAATTTCTACAGATTTTTGGACGCTGAATCGCGAGGTCGAAAGTTTTATTGGTGCTCGAGCTATCGCAGCATTTGTGTTGAATTTGGAAGATTTTTCAAATTTGGCATAACTCGAGAGTTCTTGGAGCAACAAAAATTGTTCTATACTCGTTGGAATGCTCAATGAACACTCTCTTGACTTATACCGTAAGACGACAAATTTAGCTTTTAATTTGAAAATTAATAAAAATATAAATAATTAAAATGACAATTGTTGCTACGGAGTTTTATAGTTACCAATCTGTGTGTAACAATGGATAGTCTTCTTAAGTCATTTTTGAAGCGATAGTTAAATTAAATCGCAATTTAAGAACGTTTATAAATTCCTCGATTTTATAAACGCTTAATATGTTCCATACAAACCGATCTTCCCGAAAAGTCGTAAGTACATGAGACAAAGAAGTAGTCACTATTTTTACAAATAACATTCTAACGATATAAATAACCGCAAAAATACGATTTCTTTGTCATCTTGTAAAATTCTTGAGTGCATCGAATATTTCAACTAAATAGTCAATTCATCAATGAATTATCACGAAACGATATTATCTATTTATCTTTATAAGCATCCTTCCCGTTATTATAGATAGCGTAAGCTTAAATCTTCGAGGTTATTATTATTAACGAGAAAAAAAAACATTGAATCTTCTCCTTTCCTGTGCGTCATTATCGTCTCCTTTTCCACTTAACCAGTTGCTCTCGACCAGAGCGAATTTGCAAGACTCGCGTAAATATAGTTTTGCATTTCGGGTTAAAGCTCGCCGATTCAAAAGCCGATTGTATTTCTTGGCTTGCAGCCCTCGCTCAACGCGAAGACATTGTCACCGAGCTAGCGGACGGTCGCTTTGTCGCGCCGCGCCGTTGATAAGTTGTGTAGAATACCGAGTGTCCTCTGCCAATCAGGCTCAAGCTTGCACGCCTGCATCGCCCCCTCGCATCCCAACAGCGTCACCACCTTAAATACGAACACACGATAAAATAACGCATAAATCGCCTCGACTGTCGTACGGACTGATAGACTTTGTCCAAGCCAATTGGCCAACTTCTGACGAACATCACGTACATAGGAGTCGAATCGACCGGAGGAAAGAAGTGCTTTCGTCACGTCACGTAGCGTCGCGTAAAGCGTACACGTGCGACCTTAGTGCCCGAAAAGGAATGACAAATATAACGCCGGATTCGCAATTAGCGCGACTTTACCGTACGAATGGGAGTAAGTCTGCGTAAGCGTACACGAGCGTGACGATTATTCGTAGCGTACGCACATGCGTTTGACAGGTCGGAGGCCGCTGCGGTCGCCGCGTATAGTAAAATTACGAATCTATCGCTGAAAACCGCATCTGCAGCTCCCTCATGCGATCCGATGAACGGCGGCTGCGACACGTCGCAATTTGTTTCTACATTCGACTGATTGTTAACGGATCATGGACGCGTCCACGCTTTCAGTTCCAGCCGTACAATTAATCATACTCGTCTCCAATCGCGTCTTCATGAAATTCGATTGTTTTCCCTGCTAAATAACGAACATTTATTGCCAACAAACGGTTCGTAAATAACGAGCTATAGAAAGAACTTTTGACAGGTCGTAGCTAAAGTCAGATTTATTTTTCGGCGCAGAAGCGACGACGCAACATCGAGTTTTGCATTGCACGGAAAAATCGCTTATGGTCCTTATTCAAGTTGATTTGAAAATGAGCTCATTCCATATATAAATTCTTCATCAAACTCTACAGAACCGAGGTTCATATTGAGAGCAACTACTTACACGAGAAACTAGAACTCACGAAAATTAAACGGCATACAGTGTATTTTGGAAATAACAGCTGAAAAACGAATGGGATAATAATAAAGCGATTCTTTTCTCAAGCTTATCCGTCTCTGGAGGAGACGATTCGAACAAAAGTTCAGCAAGTTACCGAACGTTGGTGGATGATAACAACATTATTTGGTATTCAAAATCATGCCGATTATTGAAAATTCAATGCAGAATTCAAATCGTTCAATAAAAATACTATTACGCATGTAGCTTTTTTCTACTAACATAAAAGTCACAAAAGACACGACTTTGCAACAATTTTTTTTTTAATACGGCCCAAAAAGTATCAAGTTTTGGTTCAATCAATACCAAACTTTGACTGTGCTAACTATACTCAAATTTGAACAGTTCAAGACAACAAACAAAGGTAACTGAGTATTTATGAAGAAGTTATGGGGTCTCAAACACAGGTCTATAAAACCGTGAATTACTCCCTCATTATAATTCGTAGAATTCGTAGAACTCGGAGATATCTTGTAGAGCACAATATTTTTTCTCGGCGAGGTTGGAAATGGTAGTCAAGAAACCTCAATAAATAGAAAATTCGACTCGCGTTTTTCGTTACATTTTCTTCTCCACAGGTCATATCAGAGTTTGAACAAAAAGTTGAGCTAGCATCTCGTATGCAGATAAATTATGAACAAAATGACGCCACAAACAATGAAAGTGAGCCAGTTCTAGAAACTATACGCTCGCAAAGTCGAAGGTTACTTATTCGCGAAAATATAGTTTACTTCATTCTTCCGAATCTGAAACTGTAATTACTGGACTTTTCGACTTGAAAGTACTTCTGAAGTAAAGATAAAAATGACTCTACAATTATACTTAAAAAAGTTGATTTAATCACGAAGAAAAATACACAGATGCAAACGCCAAATGGAAAAATAACTAGCAATTTCAAAATTACTTCATTGAATAATAGAATATTTGTCAAAGTCTCCAATGAAATGATGACACTCGTTCGATTGACGTTACAGAGCTCGTTTGTATTGCAGGAAATGAGGAGCCGAGCGCCGGAAGGCAAATGGATATCTATGGACGTGAAGCGATTCGTCGCCGAATGGTTCAAAAATCCAAAAGACAACATGGGACTTAGCGTTCACACGACGGTCTCGGGACAGTCAGAACGTTCGCAACGAATTATTGACCTAAGCACGCAAGCCGACGAAGGAGCATACGTAAGATTTTTTAAAAATAACATACTGTACAGTAATATTATATATCGGTTTATAATATAATAATAATAAACCGTTGTAATCGCCAAAAAAAACTAACCCCCTTTAAAATGTGATGTTTTACGTTTTAAAGCAAGTACGATCGCAGAATCCGAATATCCAATTAAAAAAAAAAAATAAAATATGTCCCGCTGACAACACTTTTCTGACGAAACTTTGAAAGCTAAATTCTTGAAATTTTCACCAACAATCAATTAGCCTGAATATGGCTCAATTCTTAAACCGAATCACGTTGAAGGAAACAAAAATCTTTCTTTCCATAACCAAAGGAAGCTGATTAGTAGACAATTTTCGGGAGAGAAATAATTTTAATCGAAAAGTGGATAATTCTCCAGAAATAAGGAAATTGGACCTTTCGAATTTCACATAGTCGCCTCCATTATTGCTTGCTGCATTATTACTCCAAAGGTTTTTTCACAGTAAAAATCAATAAGCTGGCAAACAGGGCTTCTATAAAGCCAAATTTCGTAATTACACTCATGAAAAGAGATAAATCCGCATTCATAAACTATAAAGATAATCGCCAAATCAAGTTAATTTAATTCATTATACTACGAGAGCTGTGAATGAATAGAAGAGCGAATCGAATGAATTAGTTGTCAGTTAATTACAACGGGAGCGAAATGGCGATTCAATCGTTGGTGAATTTCGCGCTACTCGTTAACACTGTAAAATTTAATCGTGAGAACGTAAACAGCATGATTACATGGAAACGTTCGGATCTCAGGGACGCGACCTTACAGGAACATTGCGGTTCTAACTCGGCCAAATAACGAAGTTCATTGAATCGCCATCGGTTAATCCGGTAATCAAGCGATCGCCTCCTGCGAAGCATCTGTTAACACAGCCGTGTACGTCACTGTTTCTCAATTACTCGGCTACCGAGTAGTGTTAAATATAGCCCTTTGGAGAAGTAAATTTAGTTTACGATTCCCTTGTAACAGCCTCATTACCGTCACCATGTATGAGATCCGGGGCTTTGTTACATCATTATTTGATCTGTTAGCGGATAAGATAAGGTCGAACGCTCGGCTTAACCGCCCTCACAATTTCCGCCCTTTGCCAACTATATCCTGTCGTCCGAGCTTAGTCGGAATACTAGATAGCCTTTAACGAATAATTCACCTCATCGATTCTAATCCCGTTCACAGACAAGCTGAAACAGTAGTTTGTAGGTCGCGGACATGGAAAACATTTGTTTGCATAGAGCAACGTCAGTTTCCAAATGCCTTTCCTCAGAAGCATGGCTATATTTGAATTGAAGCGTTTGTTTTCACCGAATCGCTCCCTTTGATTGTAAACCGTTTTTATTGTTGGATTATTTCCAGAACGTTGCAATAAGATAGCAAGTAGATAAGTTCTTAAATGAATTTATATACGAGCCGGGAATTTATGAAGGTAGACTAGTGTTATTGAGATATAGATTGAGAAATTTTTTTTTTAATTTTGAATGATAGTAAAATTCAATAATAAAACAAGAGATACGCTGAATTAAAATAAAGAAGTTAGCCACCTTTACGGTATAAAATTTAACCCTCTTCCCAACGGAATCCTTAGATCATCAACTTTGGAAAAAAGAATAATAGTACAACCTTCAAATAAATTGTTTGCATGTTTTGCAAGGGACTAAAATAGAAAATAATCCCAAATCTGATTTTTTAAAATGCTATTTAATATATATTTCTATTTATTTTTTTCTAACTTCGGCTCCGTTGAAGTTGAATGGGTAAATAAATGGTAGGAATAGCGGAGTTTAGGAGGGATTGTATGAAGGCATCGTGGAATTTTTTTGCGGAGTTTGGAATCAATTTAAATATTACTCATAAAATTTAGAGAGTTATGACCGTTCGAGAGTCTACGAAAAACGTCCAAGAACTGAAATAAGTCAGGAAATAAGAGCGCTAAAATAAGGGGCATTTTCGTTCAGAAATCAATTGTGAAATGTATTCCTGAAATTTGCCCATACTTTGGCCAATTATCGCCCATCAATTCGAATTTTCATGTCGAAAAATAAAAATATTTACCCTCTCTCCCTCCTCAACGAACTGCAATGAGTGTAAGGCTAGCCGGTAGAAAAGCTCACGTTGTTTCCGATCTGCCAGTTTCCGAATCATACGCTGACTCGCGAGTTGAACCCGACGGGGGACAATGGCACCAATCATATCGCGATTTGGCTATTGACATTTCAACCTCCGCAAACCGCGAGCGTTTTCGCTATCCATCCGCGTCACGACTGCCAGTGGTAATGGCTTAATTTAGCCAAGTATTGGATGGAACTAAACAGTTATCGCAGCTCGCGGCTTCGCAATAGCAAAGACAGAGAGGGCCAGTCCACGTCAATGGAACTCGCGCGTCGGTGGTCGATCGAGTGGTTATTTCTAGGGTTGCAATTTAACCAACGCGATGCGAGTGAGTTGACGGTCTTTTTTCAAGTACAGCGTTCGTCAACGATCAAATTTTCCGTACTATGAAAAAATAAAAATATACTTCATGGGAGGAAAAAACACAACTTTTTACATTTCCGGCTTTACAAACTTACTAGACGCTACAGTTATATCCTTAGCTTTTAAAAATAATCGATCGATTTCATAGTCAGTCATCACCAGAAAATTTCCATATTCGATAGATTCTTATTACCTTTTTCAAATACTATAGGATTTTTATAATTGAAGGAGCATTAAATCAGACTGAATCGTTGGCGATTCAAGATCTCGTGCTCACTGAAAAAAATTATCTTGAAGATGCCTTCCTAGCGGGGGAAGCGCTCAAATGGGACTATTATTGAAATGATTGAAGACGGTACATCAATCTGCCTCTAGTCGTAATGGGGAATTTGCATTTATTTCTACTATGACCATCATTAATAGTTATACACCCATAAAACACTATTTCCGAGTGAAATTAAAAATATAAAAAAATTGAAGGAGGAACTATCATGTGAAGAGAAACGCGATCAAAAAGTAGCGGGGAAAGAGAGGAAAATTGCTGACGTCACAAGCCTAATCTCACCACGCAGAGCGTCTACCTTCCATCCCCCTTACCACCCACTAGGCTAGAAAACTGCTGACGTAGGCAACGTGGCTCCCTTTGGTTCAAAATATTTTTCAAACTCGACAACTTCTCTAGAATCTGTAATTTTTACAAAAGCAATTTAGGGCCGATGATATTTCCCCATTGGTCTATAAAATACATTGAACCCAACTAATGAATGTGGATGCAATACATAAGGTTGCTCATAATTTTCAGGTGCCGTTTCTCGAGATTCATGTATCTGACGCAAGGAAACACCGAACAAAACGAACGATTGGTTTGAACTGCGATGAAAATATGGACGAAAAACGCTGCTGCCGCTACCCATTGACGGTCGACTTCGAAGAATTCGGCTGGGATTGGATTATCGCACCCAAGAAATACGAGGCCAACTATTGTTCGGGCGAATGTCCGTACGTGTTTCTGCAGAAATATCCGCACACGCACATTGTCAGCATGGCCAGCCCCGCAGGATCGCCTGGACCCTGCTGCGCTCCAAGAAAAATGTCATCCATTTCCATGTTGTATTTCGACCAAGAATTGAACATAATTTACGGCCTTCTGCCGGGCATGGTGGTCGAAAGATGTGGTTGCTCCTAGTCACTACTAACAGACCGACACGCTCATTCACACTGACACAAGTCTTCATCGCAAAGCTTGGTTCGCATGGGTTGGAGAGAAGCGCAGGCTACGAATGCTTAAATACCTTGAAAGCAAAAACGGAATTTACGAGTTCGGCAGCGAAGGCCGGAAAATTTTTATGTTGGCTACTGTGGGTGGCTTTCGTTTTTTAAAGTTTTGTATATTTAAAGCGAGCATAATATCGATAAAGGCGGAGTGTGTCGTTTGCTTAGAGGTCTAACTTGCCAGAAGAAACAGAAAACATTCGAGGGTATAATTTTAACTCAGAGATTATCTACTTTCACGTCAATATCGGTCGAAACTGGTACGAAATTTGAGATCATCGCTGTACTGGCAAAGCGTTCGTTGACTGGTTATCGGCCTCAGCATTAAATGCACATGACTCCAGTAAATGCCTGAACCTCTCTATTATTTATTCGAGCGCATCCGCAGCTTGTTTGAGTTGGATCGATTGTTTATCCAAGATCGAGCGTAGATACCATCATAGCAACCGAGACAAGTGTAATCTGATCAGTTCACCAATTACAAGGTCATTGTTTTAAAACCAAATTGCTAATGATACGTAGAATAGGCATGAAGCGTCATGACTGGACTATATTGGTCTCTGAAGACAGCAAAAAATGAAGCAATATAGTCTGAGGTCCCGAGCACTTGAAAACACCACTTGAAAAACGCAACTGTAACACTGCTGGACTCTGTCACAGACAAGGCTGGACTATATAAATAAATACAGACTCCTCACTATAAATCTCTAATAACTCCGGCGACGTTCCGAACCGAGTGAATTCCGTTTAGCGTTCTACAAAAATGCTAACCCTATAGAACCTAGCTTTTCGACTAAGTAGATAACAACATTGTACCTAAAGCTCGAATCAGACGCGTACGAAAATTGGCAGGTATTCTGCGCTGGAGAAAAATGAGAGAAATAATGAGCCAGTTGAAAAAAGGCCTTTACCTATTTATTATTCATGCAGCGATTGGTAACTGGATGCTCTTCAATACCTCATACTCATGAAAATATGTCACTGTAAGATCACCTTGTTGAATTGTGATAGCGTTTACTTGTCAAACAAAGTGTAAACGTTTGATTCAAGCTAAACACGATTAAAACATAAGTTAACCGTCAAGATTTTCTTTCGATCCAAGTTTAAAGAAATAAACTTGCAGTACAGATTGAATTGATCGATATTTTTATTTCGAATGTGATTTTCGATCATACGGGATTTTAGCAGTTTCTATCGTGGATAATCCTATTGCCGTCCACATGGCAATTCTTGTGCAGATGTCGGCAACAGGGCTACTCCCTTTTTTTCCTTCGAACTCGAACAAACAGAATCCCTGAATTTTACGGACGCCATTTCAGACCTTTGAGCCATATCATTCGTTTATAATCGTAGCATGTAATTTCTACGAAAAAAATAAAATAAAATAATAACAATAATTCGACACTCTATGCAAATTTTTGCAAATGCAGATTTTTGCAATTCTAACAGTTCGGTTGAAGTTGAAATCTTTATAAAATCTATCGCCGGCAAAGGAAGGAAGGGAAATTTAACTCAGTCTACAATAGCGAAACATCCTCTTTCGCGCTGAAAATTCACAATCTTGAGATAATTCTGAATGGCCATTATAGCAGCTCTATCCTCGGGTTCAGAACTCTTCGGTGAAAAATAGCAGTTCTCAATCTCAACGATTTCGAATGCTTTCAATAGATTCACGAAGTGAAATTTATTAACAATTTAGCTCGGTTTTGGGCTAGTATAGAACGGATAAAAACCGTAAAGAATCTAGCCTCGAGAGAAAACGAATTATACGCTGCGTAGATGCGGAATCCTTTTTATTTCAACCAGAGCACATATTATGTTATAAATGACTATTTTCGGGGCAGAAAAAATTAAATTTTCATTCGGAAAAATGATCACAATTTGTAAAATTCGTTTTCCCAATTTTTCGGCGTTATGATTTATTGTAATTTTTCTACTTTGGAACGAATTTCAGACGAAGAGGACGCATTCCGTATTATTTCATACTTGATTTTTTTTATCCGTTCGGATGTTTTGAAAGATTTAATGCAAACATCTAATTTTCAATATCTTGGTTGTATTTATAATTTCCAACATCGTAAAGCATCCGTAGCTCGTCTTCCTCTTCCTGACGCATAGAATTGCACAGAATTTCATGCTGTCGAATCGATAGAATTTTAATACCCGTGCGAATTTGAGCTAGATTATTCCCGTGGGCGGGCAACAGAAAATTTTCAAACTTCCAAATCATTTCTGGTGCGGAGTTGAAATGCTTCCTTTATTTTTTATTTATAACTAACAAAAGCTTAATATTATCCCAGTCCATCCTTATCGTTAGTTGTCCATTTGAGCCCTTGACGAAATTCATTTGAAATTTCATAAATCTTAATTTCTACGCTGCTGAACAGAATAAAAAAAATAAATAAATAAAATAAAATAAAAATCATGGAAAGTGTTAATTGTGATATTGATTGGATTGAATGAAATTGTGTCGATGATGGCGGACATGGGATGCACGTAGTGTCCACTTCTTGTCCTTGTTATTTTACAATGTACCTTGAGATCGTTGCAGTTACAAAAACAAATAAATAAGTACAACATGAAACGTTTTTTTCGAAAAGAAAAATGCTCTTGAACTTTAAAGGGAAAATATTTTGTGATTTTTATACTTACTGATCAAAATGGTGATACATGTGGTATTGTTTAAGCATTTTCACGAAGTGATAAATTTTATGAATGGTTAGTATTAAACATTTATTATTAGCGTGATAAAATTTTGTAAAAATATATTTTTCAATTCGTGTTTGAACTATTATTTTAGAAGATTTCTCTAGGGCATCAGGACAATTTCGCATTGGCTCTTCTTTATTGTTTATTTCCGTTTTTTTTTTTTTTTTTTTTTTTTTTTTTTTTTTTAGTCAAGCGAATTCCGGTATTTTCGAAATTAATCTTAAGAGAACAAATTTGCCTTCGATTTGCCTTGGACGTGGAAAAAAGAATTTTCAAATACGATCACGAACGATGGAATATATATTTATCAAATTTATCAGTGAACTGCTGTCACTATTTATTCCTCCTTCTGGTGTTTTTATATTGTGATGATCGGAGTCAGTGGCTAAATTGTTTTTAGCGAAACAGTTTGTGATAAAGGGAATAAAATATCATGGCGTAGCTCCTTGTATTGTAAATTCGTTCGCATTTAAAATATAAGCGATTGTTTACTCTTTTTCTACTTTTCTTTAACATGCGGTGTGAAAACGTTCCAATTGGCGACGAAAAGGTGATTTTTTTTTAATAATAAGGAATGTTTCGAAAATTGAAAACAAATGTACTTATAACGTGCAGTCGACGATCACGAATGAACACAAACTCGATCATGAATTTAACAGTTAAGTAAGGTGTCATTATTTGTTTGATCTGTAACTCGAAGCTAACACCGAACTACGCTGATATTATGTACACAAAGTTCTATTGTGTTGTGAATTGATTACGTACGGTCGTGTAAGCTGCTTGTGAAATAAAAACGTCTCAAATATCTCCAGATTTCTACCTCCGCTATTTCGCTAATCGAAGCAGTGAATTCTCGCGGTACAATGCGGCGGAAATTCGAATTTCCAATTACATCAAAAGGACCACGAGATGAAGAATTCTACGGGGGGATATTTTCCAGAAGCGAAAAATTGAGTATGGATATTATTTACGAGCAATGCTGCATTTTTTTCTTGTAAATAATTACCCATTTTTCAGATTAAAAAAAAAAAAAAAAACTTAAAACTTAACTAAACTTAAAACTTTTGGCATTACTAAGTACTTTGAAGAAAAAAACAAAACAATTTCTTATTTTTATTTATTTATTTTTTAACAGAAAACAAGGAAAAAATTCGATATCGTTTACGTTGTCTACTCTAGTAGTGCCGTTCAGACAGTGAATAGTAAACCTACATAGCATGAAAGCGCTCAAGTTTTGCCTACGCCCTTCAACGGCAGGCGATTCTTGATAAATAGGACGCAGAGATGAATTTCTCACGCGGCTGACTTTTCTGTGTGCGAAGACTGTTTTGACGAGGCGAGTGCCATAAAATCCACACGTAGTTTAAACATTGAAAGGATTTTGCTTTGTACAGATGGGGAGATGAGCGCGTTTCACAACAAACAAAAAAAAAAAAAAATTTCATTTCGATTTTTTAAATTATGAAGCCTTCTGCATATTTAAATAATGCAGCTAGTTAATTTTTTCCAGGCATTAGATTTTGCTAGCTATTTAAGCCAATAAATGCGGGGAAAAATGATTGATTCTTCACGAAAAAAATCGTAAAATAATTCTCATCGCCAATGTCTTTAAAGAAAACCGATTGATTCGACAAAATACGAGAAAAACACCTATCACGTTAAAATGTTTTTAAGAATCCTATAAAAAATTTTCAATAATAAAAATGTGAAAATTGAGCATATCTATTTACATCGAAATTGTGTCCGATTTCGAAAAAATTGTTAGAAAGATAAATAAATAAATTTAGGTATATACATTCGAAAACAGCGCCTTTCACTCGATTATTCATCGGATTTTCATGGAAACGAGTCTTTTTTGTTATCCCACACATAATTTGAACGACTTCAGCAGCGATTGCCATTAATTTTCAGGAAATCTTTGAAGCGTGTGAAAAAGCGTTCAGATCACATACAATATTTCCGAGATGCAGGAGGTTTTTATTTTATATTTCTGCAGGTAAGTGATTTTTTCAACTAAAATTAAACGGTCAGTTTTGGGAATTAACGAAGAATAACTGCGAACCTTTGAATCGGACTAAGGTAATGAAAGAAAAGCGGATTTATGAGCGGACGCGGATCCGAATGAAAAAGGGGAGAGGGAGATGATGGGGAGGAACAGATGAGCTCAAATCGGGGAATCGGGTGAGAGGATCAGGTAGAAAACAGATGAGCGCGATCGAGGGGTTGAACGGAGCAGGAGGTGAACGAAGCGGATGAGGCGGCTCGATTAGGCTCGCGCACACGGCGGCGACGGAGGGGAAGTCACCCGTTCGCCGCCTCCGGCGTCTTCACCGCCACCTCCGCCGCGGCGATTTCGGCTCGGACAGACGGGCTGGCGGGGCGTGGCGGTGCATCAGCGGCGGCGGTCGAAGGAGGAGGCGGGGGCGGAGGTTCCCTTATGGTAAAACGGACGGAGGGTAGAAGGCGAGGGACGCGGAAGGAAAAACGCACGTGGTTCCGAAGGGCCGAATGCGCATGCGCGATAGAAGACCGGCCGATCAGGAGGAGGAGGTGCCTGCGGTGGATGCGGCGCTGACGAGGAGAAGAGGGCGGAGCGCTTCGGTGGCGGAGGAGGAGGTGGCGGCACCATCGGCGGCGGCGACAGGACCACTCCGCCACTCCGACTCAAGCGGTTCGAGCGAGTCGAGTCGAGAGCCGACTGTCCAGTCGAAGTCGAGTGTTCGTCGTTTTACGTCCGCGTTGGCCGTCGAGCGTTGAACTCTCGCGAACGATCGTGATTTTTACCTGCAACTGAACAGCGCCCGCGTCCGGACTCGAGGTGTCCGAATCGCCAAGTGCCGTCGCGTTTGTCGGCGGGGCGACGCGATCCGCACGAGGAGGCTCAGCCGCCGCCGGCACGCCGCCGCTAAAGCCCTCAGGAGCAAGTAAAGCCTCAGCGCCGCAGTGTGACTCGGCGGTGGGCTCCGCGCTATGTCTTCGCACATGGACCTTGGTCTGAGCTAGCTATGTCAGTGTTGACCACCACATCATGGGTGGCTCTACTGTTCGTACTGGCTGCCACCGCCAGGATAAGGCATACGCACAACGATTCAGCCCAGCATATCCTCGCTGGTGAGTGTCAATACATTTTCAGTCAAACGAAGAGAGGCATGCCGTCAGTTGGACGGAAAACGGAACGATTATTTTCCTTATTTTTTACCTTAGAAAATAAGTCACTCGCGGTCGACGAATGAAAACCATTTTATTAGCTCTTAGAATAATTTACGTTAGAAAGATTTATTCGAATTTTCCAGTCAAATAGTAAACTAAGCCGTGCTGAGCCAGAGACGAGTGTAGAACTATTTTCATTTATTTATAGCGAGGCTGCTGTGTTTCATTTGTGTACTTTCTGCGTGATTATCGAGCAATATTCGTGAGTAAATTAATTAGTTTATAGCTCCATTGTAAAGTATCCGGCCGACAAACTCAAAAACAGAATACTGACAATACGAACGAAAAACGTGACCGTATTTAAATCTTCAAAGTGGCCTGAAGGTGTCTTAAGAGAAGACACGATCCAGTCGAATAAAAACCGCTAAAACGGCTATAGAACCGGTGTTAGGGATAATGAAAATGGGGAAAAATCCTACCAATTTACCATATAGAAACGGCGTCTCTCTATTTTACCGACAAAATATTCGCAACTTACTTATAGTGCTGTTTTATTCATTTTAGAGCTCAATCAGTCCCGCGAATAAATTTCCAGTTAAGAAACAAATTTAACTCGGGAAGAAAATCGATTTTCAAAAAATATGCCCGAAACGATTCTCCAAATGAAATTACAAAGACGACACGATCTTACTATTTATAGAGTAATCGTTGGTCAATATTCTCAGAGTGTACGTACGAACTACAATCGCAAATTACAATTTGAACAAAAACGTGGAAAATATTTATTTTACAAATTTCGTCAACTACAGACATTTTGACTTTACCGTTAATATTACCTAGTCGGACACTCGCTCGCGAAAAAATAAAATTTGTGAACTCCGCTATTTATTTTGGCGTCATTATTTTCCTGGACGAATTTGTGGAAATTATCTTCAGTTTGAAATTTCTCATTCAATTACCTTGTTGTCGAAGTACGCAGCAAAAGAAAATAGTTGATAGGAAAAAATTAAGGGATTATAAAGATGATTCCAATATTATATTATATCATGTAGAATAATTTTACGAGATATTCGCAGCGAATTAGTGGCGTAGACTTTCGAAGGGGAAATAGGAATTAGAAAACTTCATAAACGTCAGTTTCCTTGTTTCTTATTTTTTCCGCGAAATCTCCGCCTAACCGATTACCGATATTCGACCGGAGACAAATTAATACCGAAATAAAACGGTCGAATTCGATCGGAAGCGCGTGCGGAAATTTTTCGTCAACGCTTTGTCCCCCGCTGAGCGATCCAATTCATCAATGGGAAGAGAATTTTCGGAATGAATGGAAACGGTAGGAATATTCGTGAAAAATTCCCTTCGCCGGGGGCGGGGGTCGCTCGGCGGTGAAGAGACAACCTGCATTGCGTCTGTCTGTGTCTGGCTGGCGGCGGCGGAGTCCACGTGTGGCGGCGAGTTCTTCGCTCGTCTGGAGACCACGTGTGGACGTCGTTCGGGAGGCCGATGAAGCGACCGGGAAGGAGGAACTTTTCCGAAAGATTCAAAACTCGAGGTTTCCAACCGAAAAATGGAATTTCATCGTTGAACGGGCATTAGTATTAATAAATCATTTCCAAAGAGAAAAACGGAAGAGTTTATTCTAAAAACAGGAAGAAAAAAAAACGCTGCAAACGATTGAATGATTGTACAGTGGTTTATTATTACTTCGCTTCAATGATGATTTAAGAAGATTATACATTTGTGATATTAATTATTCCGAACATTTGTGATCGTTCCCTTCGAAAAACAGATTGGTAACTGTAGGGAAAAACTCCGTAGCAAATAATGTAATTTTAATCATTACTATTTTTACTTCCATGATTACGTATTCAGTGGAAGTATTTAGATCGTCTGAAAAGTCAAATTTTTTATTTTTATATTTTCTTGATTTCCACATTAAAATCTGAATTTTTCGCCTTACGGTAGTAGTTGAAGAGAGTGTTCGACGAGCATATCAACGAGTATAGGTACATAGATTTTTATAGCTTGAAGAACTCTAGAGTTGTACCCTCAAATGCCAAATTTCTGAAAATCTCCCAAATTCAACGCAAATGCTGCGATAACTCGAGAACCAATAAAGCTATCGACCCTGCCCATTCGATTTAGCGTCCAAAAATCTATTGAACCCGATATCAAATACACCTATGTCTGTAAAACGTAGGAAAATGCGAATTTTCTCCCCCTGAAAACCCCATAAAATGCCCTTAAAATTGAGGTGGCGACTGGTTAAAGAATTGCAAGATTGATTTTTGGCGAGAATACTAAGGGAGTAGATAATAATACAATAATACCACTTCGAAAATGAATTTCGTGAAGGTGGACAGGGTCATTTTTAGACAATGTTGAACGTTCCATGCACTGAGGAATGAAATAATTATAGCTCAGCTTAGAAACACGTTTTGATTCGTATGGTCCTATCCTTGATTGATGACTAATAATAATCAAAACCTTTATAATCAGGATAGATATTCGCCAAAAAGTTAGTTCATAGTGCTGATTGTATTGTACCGCAGGGACGTTCATAACTGCTCAGCAGCATTCTGAGAATGATGAACTAGCCGAGAAAAGGATCTGTTTTTGCAACGTTTTTTCGAGCTTTGCATCTCATGGCGACGTCATGTTCGAGTTAATAGATTTTTCGGGAATTCTTAGATGAACAGTTTTGGACAATGAACATTTTCACCCTTATTAAATCATCAGTTTAATTAGAAGAGCATCGACTGAATGTCGTCGTTACGATACCTCGAGTCAATATTACATCACAACGGTCAGAAGTCAGTGAAGACAGAGATGCTCCGTCTATTTCGAATGTCAGTATCACGCTGTGAAAATGTTGCGTTAATGGTAGGTCTGATTGGAGTGCGGTTGAGCAGTGGGTGGGTTTGTAATGTAGACCTACAACAGCCGGTCGGTGTCATGAAAAGATGAGTACGAGAGGCGTCCGCCATATATGAGCCGTCGCTTTGTACGACAGAGTACGAGTTTTTTTCTTCTTTTTTTGTGGGACTAATTCACACGTAAGAATAAACCTTCGCTCAACATACATAGAAGAACTTCGCACACTTCAATAATATTTTTTTAAACTTAAAGTATTATTCAACTGATTACATCCATGTTCACGTAGTAAATGGAAGTATTGCGATCTTCTGAAAAGTCAAATTCGGAACGGAGATGAATTTGGAAGAAATTTTCACAAATTTTCAAAAACTTTCTGAACAACTGTCTGTGCGTCCGTCTGTCAGTGTGTCTGTGGTCAAGAATGACATAAATCGCCATAACTCCCGGAAATATGAAAGGAAATTTTCAGGGAATGTTTTCCTAGTAAATGTGCAAAATCAGCCATTTCCGGATTTTGAATATCAAACAGTGCTTCCGAGATATAACCGTCGAAAGTTTTTTCTACTGATACTTACAGGCTGTATGAGCCAATATTTTTAAGCGTTTGTGGTCTTAAAATTGTTCATCATGGCGAGCAGATGGATCATCTACCTTTTTAGTATATTATTAGGTCACAGTTTTCTGAGGAAAAAATGATGACATACTTGAAATATTTATAAGAAATCAATCATAAGCTTCAATTCTTTAGCCAAACTACCTCAATTTCAAGGGTATTGGGACGGGTTTTGAGGTAGGTTTTCCAATCGTTCTTTTATGGAACAACTTCTGTTTGAAAATATCAAGATTTCCCAACTTGAGCGATATTTGCTTAAAACGAGCTCTGAACCGAAATTTTAAAAAAAGCTAACGTATCCGAAATTTAACGAACGTTCCAACGGTGTCCTCAGATTTGACATATATAATTAAGGGAGCTAAGCCCGTTTTAGTGTCATTTGGCGGAAACAATGAGAAAATTTCGAAAATGAAAAATACTTTTTCGTGCTCTCTTTAGACCATCGCACGTGTGAAACCGACTTTTCGTAAGAATGGGACTTCATAAGAGAGGACAGGCAAGTTCGAACGGTACGCTAAGCTTGTGAAGCCTAAGGGCGATGTATGTTAGAATATATGAAGCGGTTGACGGTGTAAGTACCTAACGTAGGAACATAAATCAAATCACGGTTTGATGTTAACGAACTTGAAACGTTTTATAATGTGCGGTGGACAAGCGAGTTGATGCCGGAGCCGAAATCGGAGCCCGCTCCTAAAAAACGCGCAGCATTCATTTCAACATATTGGAAGTTCGTTCGATTTGAACGTTTCTAGCAAAACCTAACCCAGGAAAATGGAATAATGCCATTTTAAGCTCTTCTCATTCTTCCAACGGACCATATTGATCCGTATGATAAGTTAGCAGGCCATCACTGATATTGAAGGAGAAAGATATTGGAGAAAGTTTGATACAGTAAATCATTTTATATACTCACGAAATGGGACCCAATTCAAATAGTAGATTTAGGGAAAAGTAGATTTTCAATAGCTATACACGCACGTTCATTTCCTTAGGAAATCATGGCTCGTGGAAACGTGAGTGAAAAAAAAACCGGTTTTGTTTTCCATAGGTAAATAGTGGCTTGCCGTGGGCGAGGGGATTCACCAAGGGATGAAATATGAAAAACAAAACTTCGGGTTGAACTTGCATATATGAAGAAAAGATTTACAAGAAATGGAGTGGCGCGTCATGGATTGGAAGTAAAAACGCCGCAAATTATGTACAGTATTTTATAATTGCATAGCTTCACTTATGAATTAAGAAGAACATCCATTTATGATAGTTCCCTCTCCCGAACAGCAAATATTGTAGTTTTAATTATTTAAAATCTCATTGATTAAAATTGCAATAATTGTCATTTTATATTGAAGATAAATTATTTGCCTAACGATAGAACTGAAGAGTGTTTCATGAGTTCCATCAAGTATACGTATTGTAGAACGATTTTTATATAAAGTCTCAAGTTATACCATCATTGCAAGATTTTCAAAATATCAAAAATGCAACTTAAAATCTGTAATAACTTGAGAATCATTAAAGCTTTCGACTCCGTATGGTCTCACTCGGTTATGTGTCAAAAATTTAAATAAATTGATATTACCCGCACCTATGTTTCAAAAACCTAGGAAAATACTAACCCCCATTAAAAATACCCTTTAAATCGATGTAGCTATTTGGTTACAGAATTAAGCAATAATTAGCTCAAGAATGATTATCCCTAAAAATTTGAAGTACAGAAAAGTGCTGTCGGTGGACAGACAGAGTAATTAATTTTATTGGATAATCTATAATTAATTTTTAGGAACTAGCGCAAAAAATTATTCAAAATAAATATCCCTGGACGCGATTTTCGAAGGAAAAGAACCTATCTAATTTTAGCATTTCGTTACTTAGATAAGCTGCTCTATTTACGCAAAGAATTGAAAACAAACCGAAAATCTGAGAAAGAAGAATAAGACATTGATCGAGGAGAGCGAAGGATTATATAAGAAAAATAAATGAAATATTTACGAATCCTGCGACCGAACAAATTTATCACATTCATTTTCCTCGACGTTTTTTAAAAATTCCAACTTTTTTCGACGGCCATTTCGTCAAGTGAGAAACGGCTACTGTCGAATGACCACCGTTCCATTGTTCAACATTTCGCAGCCCTAAAATGACGATGCGATCAGCACCTGATACTCCGGAACAACTTTATTTATTCGAACCGAGATGAGACTTGAACGAGCGTCAGAAGGTGTCAGAATGTTGAAGTTGTTTCAAGGGAAGCGCGGCTTAGTATTGATACACCGATGAACACATGCACCCGCTCACGCACACGCTGAAATTCTGCTCGTCCGAGTTGTGACATTCACAGAAACACACACACACGGGTCAAGCGGTCTAGACAGGTCAACTCGACAAGGTTTCCCAATCTCGTAATCGTATCATTAACCTCGAGCTCAACCGAATCCAAGGCCACTGCGCATCATCTGCTTTTGGGAATCCGCATAATTTGCAATTCGGATTCCCAAATGCTTCTGGTGAACAAACTGGCCAAAAGGTAATTGATTGTCCGGCTCGGGACGACTGGTTTCATTCCGACGTCCGCGTCGAGCCGATCGAACCCCTCGGGACGATTTGCGTTCATTCGCAAGTACTAGCTCGCAATTGAAATCCTTTTTTCGATTTCAATGAGATTCCATCGGAAATCGTCGGGTCTAGCGGTGGGCATTTTGAACTGTAAATCCAGTCCACAAAAATTTGAAGCAAGCGTATATTCTAGAGGATGAAATAATGGTCATTTGGTAACCGTCTAATATAAATATTGGATGGTTACGACTCGTTCAATACGAACTTGAAATTGGAACATATATCTCAGGGGGTCAGCAGAGTCGATAAGGAAGCGATCGAGAGTGTAAATTCCTCTGGATTCGTTTATTTTACGATTATTTCTCTAACAATACGTCTGCAGCTGTTTAGAGCTAAACCTTCTTTCAATTTTAGAGGACCCGACGTAAAAGGTTTGATATCAATCTTCAATTGATTAGAGGCGAGCTTGACTTGAGCTGTGACTACACGTCTATCATCGGAACTACAGTCTACCGAACTCTTCGAACATCTTTTAGCGCTACTCCCAGATTTGAGAGAAAAATAAGTATCGTCTCGACACCTGCAAAACCTCATAAATCCAATTTTTCCCCAAAATGAGGTTTTGAGCTCTCTAAAGAAAACGCTGGCGTGTGAAAGTTTGGAGTTGATTCTACGTTCGATTGTAATAACGTGCAAGTCGAGAAGGTCCCAGAAGTGCTGTGAAACCTCGCAAGTCCCAGCGGTTTGGCTCGTCCAGTTGAATCTCTCCATCAAATGGTATTTCACTATTTAGTTAAATTTCCACCACGGGGTCGATTTTTTGTAAAGTAGCGTACATGGCGAAAAAATCCTAAGTTGAAACTTCAAAAGTATGAAAATGAAAAAAAAAATTATTAAATGTGTGAATTCTTCACTTCAAATTCAACGCTATGTCTGATTTCCTGTAAGAATAAGTATCTAAGAGTGAGTAAACAATCTTGTTAGCTTTTTGAATTAATTTTCAATGTTGAGAAACGTAAATCAATGAGACCCTGAAATGGCAAAAACTAACAGTTGATGTCCAATTTCCGTTTTGACATCAAATTCGGCTTAAGCGTTAAATTTTTTGTAAGAAGAGCTTTCGAAATCGCTAGAAAACGAAAGTTATATTATTTACCCTGCCGAAGCCAGCAGAGCTCGAGATTTCGGCCGGTCAGGAGCTCGGTTTACGGAAAACAATTTCTGTGGCGCTGTATACATTTTTTCAGGCAAACTTTTTGCTATGAACTTGATTATGGTATCCAAATGAAGACTCCTACTTATTAAAACAACAGATTTACCAACATTTAGACCGCGTGTAGCTCGGTTAAAGTTCGATTTTCATGAGTTCAAAAACTGATTTTTTTGGACCACTTGCGATTTTTTCCGAGAATATAAAAAAATCACAAAAATACATCTTGGTGAAATACAACTTTCCTGAAAAATTTTAAAGTTGGAAACGTTATCTAGGCTGAAACTTTGCTCAAGTTGAAACACGAATTTGGTACAAAACATGAATATACCACTACCTACCTACTTCTCGTAAGTCGGAAAACTGCAAAAAAAAGGCCCAACAGTTCTGATTTATGCCTTCTCCCATTATTATGACATGTGTAAATAATTATAGGATGTGGTTATTTCAACATTAGGCAATTTTATCGTTGCCATGAAGGTGTCTCTTTTAAAGTTTTGGGAAAGAAACATACGAGGTTTTGCAGGTATACTGTCCGCGGTCTTTGTTTTTTACCCAGTTAGCTGTGACTCCTCTTCAAAAGCCATTATCTATGTCCTTTTATATTTCACGTACTAGAAATTTACTTTCCCGCCATGAACAAAATCAATGAAAAACGACAACTCATGAAAACGAACCGAATTCACACTCCATTTTTCCGGATGTGGAGTTAGCGTATCAAATGGAGTGTGCGAGGTTTCATTAAAGATCACTCTGACAGTGTCACATCGCATCGCTCGCTCCCCCAATTAACAAACGACTCCTCTAGCCGTTGAACCGTTTATCGCATTTTCCTCTCCCTACGCGTCGACAGTAAATCAACGTCAGTTCCTGTTAATCGTTCGAACTCTCTAAAGATTTTTCCGCTGCGGTTTCACTCGAATCCGCTTCATTCATGCACAAAGGTTGCAACCGAGTGTTCATTTGCCACCGACTAAAAGAGATTAGATAAAGTTTCGCGATCTATAAAATTATTTACAAGAGGAGTTTAGAAGGGGATGTTTTCTCTTGGAATGGGAAAATTCGAGTTCTTCAGTCCCAGAAAAATGAGTGTTTCCAATGATTTTTACGCATTTTCTGAAAAGAATGAAATTCTTCGTTTATTAGGTTTGCACAGCCAACGTGAAGAATGAAAATAGAGTGGCAAACTACCAACTAAAGAAAATAGCGTGCATCGTAAATTGAGAAATTATTATTATTTATGATTTTTTCGACGCTGAATCAAATGAGACCTTAACGGAGTGAGCTATCGATTTCAGAACGGTATTTGAGTGGAATTTTCGAGATTTTGAAAAATTGGCCATGATGGTATAACTTGAGAGTTTATGGAGCTATAAACATCGTACTATACTTTATTAAATACTAATGAAACACTCTCTCAAGCTATATCATCAGGCAAATAATTCAATTATTTAATTAAGGAAAAAAACATGTATTTAAAATTATGATGGGTGCTCTCATCTCTGGTTCGGTGGTATTGTTCACAAGTTTTCAGGATAGTCACCATAAAAATGGACCGTCTTCTTAAATCATAATTGAAGCAAACGACTAACAAACCATTTTCAATCATATTTTGCAGCTTTTCAAGTTCAATTTCGCTCTGCGGTTCCTGATGAGCATTTGTGTGAAACTTGCGAAGAGAGAGGAATGCTTAAGATGCTCTCGTACGTAAGGAAGTAGGATGAGGCCTATCGTGCTTTCTAATCTCGCGAGAAGAGCATCATAGTTCAGTCTGTATCAACGTCTCTTCTGGCCGAACGATCCTATGAGTTTAGTTCGAGCCGCTTGATCAACATCGGGCAATGGAGCTTTCCTTCCAATACTCTCCAGCAGAAATACAAACGGAGCAACGCCGATACAACGTTAACAGAAAATAACGTCAACGTTTATTTATTAGATTTATTAAAAATTTATATATGAAGATTCCCCTCTGAAGACCGTCAACAGTTACCCCATGAATTGATTGAAAAACAATATCTGTCATAAATCATAAATCTATCTGAGTTTTGTGTCATAAACTTTTGCGTCAATTTTCAATTAGTGGATTGATATCGCTAATCCCTATGCGTTTTCCGTCTTGTATTATAGCTCAAAAACCATAATTCAAAGAGATTTTATATGAAGTATGGTTGGGATTCATTTTTATGCAAGAAACGAACGAAAAGATAGACACAGAGTTACCAAACATTATTCAACTCCGGTTTCCCTTCCAACATCGGGTTTTAAATGCCTTAGCCAAGCAAGAATAATCACACTAGTGAATCTGCGCGATCCTCCCTCGGTTTCTTCCCATCCTTCAAGAAAAATATCGCCCATCCCCGGAGGAGGACTCCCTGGTGCGGAGCTGAGGAGCTTTGCCATTGTATTTTTGGAATGGTACCAAATAGAGTCCGACGAATAATTCCTAAGCTTCAAAGCGAATCCGTTGCCTTTTCTCCAGCTACTGGTTTTCTCGCATATCCCAATCCTTTTGTGCGACCACCAACATCCACACCTCTCTTCGAGCTCCTCGTCGTTCGTCTCCTACTCAACAGATCCTACGTTCCTTTTCCACTTCCCTCCATCGCGGCGAGAGCAGACTAACCTAATTTCGAGTTGCACTCTCTCAAAGAGCAGAAAACCTTTAGAGTAAGAGCCGCTAGATTAATTGCGTTTGCTCTTGCAGGATTCACTCGGAGCGATAATGCGATGGTCTACGGTCGACCATCCTGATAGATGTGTGTACATTTTATCGATGTAATTGAACGCAACTCGGAATTTCGAACTAAATCGAATTTATTTCGAGACGAGTTCGTTTCGCTAAAACTGGTTCTAAATCGAAGCTGATTTTTCGCGTTCTGGGTTGATAAAATCGAAATTGATTCGGATTATAGTGTCTTGATGCCCTATAATAATCTCAATGGTATAAATATATTTGGTTGAAATCAACATTTGTAATTTTATTTTTATTTGGGTTCGACGTAAATTCGGAAACGCGAAATGACGTCGAAATTAATTTGAAAACAGTTGGCGAATTCAATTAAAAATTATAAACATAAATTTTAAACTTATTTTTCTTGTCGTCGCATTTTTTGATGTCCGTGGGTTGTAAGGGAAAAATAGTGCAATCCCTATCAACTATTTCAGAAGAAAAGAAAAAAAAAAAAAAAACCAGATATTGGATTTATATTATAAATTTAATGGTCGGTATTTAACGGGGATCACGGTTGGTTTTAGGCGAACTTATCACGCAAGATTAGTCAAAATAACGCTCGTCTCTAATTAATAAGAAATACGGGAAAATATGGCGAACTAACAACGCCAATGAACCAAGCGGGTAAAACAGAGTGCAATAACTTTCACTTATAGATCGATAGTTGAGACGTTGAAAATGAAGAATGGCACAATAGATAATGGGGATAGAGTGGCCGTAATATTTTCAAATAACGCATCAATTCTTAGTCGCTTTCACCAACCAAATCGAAAACTCAATAAAATCAAGTTGCTAACGAGAGCGAATGTTACACACCATTGGATCGAAGTATCAACACACGAATGTTCAATTAGCAGTAAAACATTCAGAACCTTAACTTTCTTTTGGGTCGAATTTATACAGTTGACGATGAAATAAAATAAGACTAAAGCTGCTTTATCCTTCCTAGGCAGTAATGAATTAACCACCGCCGTTTTCTAAGTTTAATCGACGATGCCCGAATGAAGAAAGAACACCCACAAAAATAGAGGTTGGGAAAGTCGTTATTGAACCAATGGAACTATTTATAGAGCAGCGTTCGAAATTATTGCCGCTACCGACTCAACAATCAAGATACTCTCGGGAGGCCGTGAGAGGAGAAGGACAAATCGGCGTTCAGGTAGCCTGACGAGGCTGTGATTTCGGTCCAGCGCATCCTCCCAATGATCCTCCGCGGTCCGAAGGCGCTTGAATATTCTTGTAAGGTAAAAGCGGGCTCCCCTGGCGTCGGCGCATTAGCATAAATTTGTAAATAAAGTCACTTCATTACATAAGTCACACCTACGCGTTACAGGCCCACCGATTAATTGTACAGAAAGCCTTTGGGGGAGCAGTTGTTATGATTTCTGTTTCGAATCGTTCCGTCGAGGATAGTCACGACGCTGAATGGAACTTTGTCTTCGCAGACGGTCACCGGTACTGGTTATACCGACTAGTGTACGACCCGATGGCGCCAATTGTCCTCAACATATGGTCCGACAAGATTTACTGCCTTATAATGCATGAAGATGTAATAATGGGGCAGGCTCGAAAAGACGATCCTTAAAACAGGCGAGAGACGGAATTTTAAAGAGCTCGTTCGGTACATCCCCTCGAGCCACTGATTGCTGGTTACCTTTCTCTTATAATCATGCGGTGATGAATTCAATTAGTTTGAATTTGTCTGAAGAGGAGCCATTAAAACTGACGGTTTTCCCTCGGAAGGCCGATTCGAGTTGGAAATTTTGGCCGACGACCGTAGCCGTGATCTATTTTATTTTTTTTCTTTTAAAGATTCCGAAGATAAATTGTTTAATCTCTGTTATTTTAATTTTTTCAACGAGGAGAAACTTGTCTTGCCTTTATTTTGATTTATCGAACCGAGCGATTTGGAGAGTTTAAACTGGTTATAAGGTTCATAAGGCCAGGGAAACCAATAGGTTTTTAAAAGGAGGTTTGTTCCAGCAAGAAAATTCTTAATTTCAAGATCAAGGTTACAAGTATTAACTCTTAAAAAGGCAAGGTGAATTTTGTATAGGATTAGAAGATTAACAATAGATACCCCGGATTTGACTAGTTTTGCACTATTTCATGCCGATGCCCTTCAAGGAACAGAATCAGCCGGAATGGACTGGTTCATCCGATGGCATCCATTCTCACCCTCATTCTAGCATTTTGAAGCGTCATGTATCCTAAAAGTGAGCAGTTTGAAGGGGACGTCGTTTATTTATCAAGATAATGCTCAAGTAAATGTTACACAATCTGATTAGCAGTAATTTGTTTTTTAAAATGCCGTAAATATTTGTACAAGAATTTAAAGGTCCTTCTCTCGTAAATTTATCACTTGTGTTGAAAATAATGCCGCTCGCGGAAGAAAGTTTTTTAATTAGCTACCTGAGCGCTGGTTCGCTCTAATTTTGAGTTATTGAGCTATCAATTGCAAAGGCGATTGCGTAACGCGATTAAAACCGGGACGAATTAAATGACGATCGGTTGGTCAACACCGGTTTCTAGCTGTGAACTTGTTAAACCTATCTAATAAAAATGCGACTAATATGAACGATCAACCTCAAAACGAGGGCAGTTGTTGCGGTCGGGTTGGCGACGGCGGACGCGTTGACTTATAGATTATATTGCAACTCCAACCACGGTTATTGGACATCTCATATTTGCGGTCAAATAACTATGCTTGTCTGCCGCCAACTTTCTTCTATCAAACCGCCAACTATGAAATGTAAGTGCGGGGTTTCGTTTCACAATCGGCCGCTATTTTTTCTTTAAATCGTCGAATGAGACGGAAATCCTGAAAGAACGAGGAAAAGAATTCTCCAAAAGACTTTAAGGAAAAACTAGGGGAGCATCTTTTCTCTCTCTTTTTTTTGGGCAGCAAATAAAAATGAGCCTAATGAAAGGCAACGACTGAAGACAAATCGCCGTCGTAGATGGCTTTCCTGCGAAACAGTAGAAATTTACTCAACCACAAGTTGCGAATAGGTCTCCATTCATACTTCTAAAAATAATTAGTGGAAAGAAAACTGAATAACATTAAATTAAGCAGATTAATATGCGCGAGCCCACGCTTGAAAATAGATTCTGTTGCGAAACGACCGATGCTTTCCTTCTTTTCATGAGTGCTCACATGTGTTTCTTAGCTACAGCTAAGTCGGGGGAAAGAAAACAAAGCGATAACTTGATTATTGCATTGGGAAGACCTGGAGTTTAAGAGAGAAGTCGCTTTGGGGAGGGAAAAGTATTCGACGTGGAATGCCACAACTTTTTCTGTAATCGGTTCTATCTGGTGCCAAGCGTGGGAAATGGGAGGAGTTAAAAGGGGAACGAGGTTCAAACGGTAGCACTCGGGACAGTGCAATCCAGCAGTTGTGTTGGTAGTAGTAAGGCTCAGGGATTCGATATCTCAACTGCCAATCTAAAGACCTTCTTCGAAGATTCAATGTAAGCTGACTTGCGGTTTGATGTGCCATCCCTTACGATTTCTTTCTTCTCCTCCTGTATACTCCGTCACTTTGTTATGACATCGAACATAGGTCGAATCATTTGGGAGAAATTAAATATTCAACGATAGACAACGGTGATATTGACGAAGATCGGCCAATGGCCGATACGCGGTACGCTCTGTTGTTAGTTAGATGTGAGATTTCTTCCTTCAGAACAGTTAAAAAAAAAAAAGAAGAAATTAGAGCTTAAAAAAATTTAACTATTATTCTCTACGTGAGAGTAAAAATAACAGTTTTTAAGAAAAATTCAACGGTTATTTTAAAGGCCAGTAAAATTGTTGAAATCGGGCGAAAAATACTTTCCATTCTCTTTATACTTTTTCGCCCCCAACGGGTTCACAGTTCAACGCGATAAAATGAATAGTTTTCGAATTACGGACTTCAACGCTGTAGAAAAATAGTTCCTGCCATCCCCTGGGTCGAGATTCCCTCACTCTTTCATCTTTTCGAAGTTTTTCAATGATTTACTATTGAAGGAAGTATAGCAATAACAATAAATCTATAAATGTACCTCGGAAAATGATATTTTCGATTCTGCGCTAACGATTGAGAGGCGTCGCAACGGAGATTCATATTTTATCGGGATGAAATTTTTCAAAGTCGGTCATCGTAGAGCGTGATACTTTGAAAATATCCTATTGGCACGGTTTTCAACAACTCGAAATCGAAATATACATGAGATGATATGAAAAGTTTCGTCGGGTTGATGCGTCGCGGGAAACGATGCCCCCACCTTGGCTCACCAATGAAATTTTTCAACTTGTCATGTATTGTTGAAATAAGAGCAATTACTTATCATTTTTCATTTTTATTATTTCTATTAAATAATAAATGGATATACTAAATATATTTCATTAAATTAATATAGCAATATAAATTCAATATTAATGATTATTTTTTATTTTAAATTGTATCTAAACTCGCCTCTCTACAGTTCTGACCAAATTATAATTTTTCTGCAGGTGGATCGTGCCCAAACTGCCTACAAAATCACGAAGACGAAGACGAAAAGGACTTCGTGGATCGAAGCGAAGAGATAAGATTAGAAGCCATCAAGCACCAGATACTTAGTAAACTAGGCTTGCGCGCCAAGCCAAACGTGAGTCGAGAATCTACTCCTTCGCGTGACGTCGTACTTCAAACGTTACGCAGGGCCAACGGTTGGCCTTTTACGTTAACTTCGTCTTCGTCGTCATCGTATGATCCGGAACTCGGCCATACGGACGACTTTTTCGCCACAACGTCAGAGATCATCGCCTTTGCCGAACAAGGTAACATCCAAAATAAATTTGACGGACCGTATTAATCGAAATCCCTGATAAATCATTGAGTCTAATATTACTTGGAAGATGTCTTCTGCAAATTATTTTCCAAATACATTTGGCGAGCGCTAACGTCGTAACACATAGGAAATTAAGGGGCTAAGGGAAAGAACTTGCATTTTTGTCGAGCTATTAAAACTTCGTCTCGTTTCCTGGATTTATGTTGCTCGCTGTTTGAATGATCGAACGTAATACCGATTTCAATTCGACAAATAACAGCTTTGATAGCCAACTAGTCAAAATCGTGGCACTTAGAGTAATGGATCTAGCGAGCAATTGCAGGGCTGGAAGTTCATTCACAGTAAGGCCGTACATGTCACAATTTCATGCGTTCCTTCAATCCTCTTCCTTCTTCCGGTTGCTTGATGAGGCCCCAAAAAGCAGAGGATGCACCTTCATTCAAACGAGTTTCTGCATTTTTCGGGAAGTGCAGTTTCGGCTTTATGGCAGCGACGTGCAAAATGAAAGAACACGGTGCACAAGTGGTGCGATTTCACCAAAGGAGTCTACTTAAGCCGTTAAGAGTTGCCTTATTAACGTGATGGCCTCAGCTCCTACTCCTTACTCAGACTTCGTCTCTTCTATGATTAAGTGGGCACTTCGCCTCGCTTTCGTCACCTTAGGTGGGAGGTTTCTCGCATTTCAAACCGTACAGCTCGAATTTCAAAGGAACTGTTGGATTTCGTGCGAGTTCCACCACTCGGATCATTCACGTCGACCTTTGAGAAGTGGCTGGAAAACGAACTGCTAGGCTTTGTTCGTCGGCGAATTAAGGCAGGTGATAGGTATAATGAGCACGAACTGCACGTTTTGATAATCTAAGTGTACCCTTATTACACCGTATATTCAATGTTGAATTACTGTTACTAACAGTACGATTAAAGCATCAATAAAACGATCCCTCGTGACTATATTGAATGACCGTTTGAAAACCTAATGTTTTGACTGGGAAAACGTTTGGTCAATAATAACTTATCAACTAGTTATGCTACTAAACGCAACACAGCTCAGCCTTGATGAACATCACATAACTAATCATAAATTTATGAATTAATTTAGGTTTAGGGAGAACACTAGGCAACAGCTTCTTCGTTATCTTCCTTTCATCAGCACTTTCACCCGTTCGGGCATCTTCAAACAGTCCATTTATTCGGTCAACGAATTTCTCACATTCAACCCGAAAATTATTCGAGGAACGCGACCATCGGGCGTAGGAAGACAACAAATGACAAAATATTGTATTTCGTGCAATTATACCGAAATTCGATAAAAACGAACGGTTTTGCGAATTTCCAAAATGAAAAACGAATAAATATTAGAACTATCACTCACTTTTTAGCTTACATGAACCGCTCAATCAGCAGACGAAAGAGCTCCGCGGTAAAATCACTATGCACTTCCCTCGTAGTATACTTCATTAAAGGTACCCGTATTGCGTGAATTCGGAGGCGAAGTAGAAATAATTGGAACGCAGTCGGAAAATCAACTTTTCAATGTTTTTTTTTTTTTTTTTTTTTTTTTTTTTACTTCTTTAGAAACTGCCATAAAAAACAGCTAAGTTGAATAGCGGAGTGAAAATCAGACCGTTCTTTAAAAACAGAAAACTTCAAATAGGTTCAAAACACCAAATTACTTTTCTCTTCGAATAGTTCTTAGTTTCAAAAGCGGAAAAGTATAATAAAAAAACGGGCCACTGATCTCAATAAAACCGCAACAAAGCCGGTGTTCTCCTTTTTCGAGAAATGCGACATATGCGGCGAGTTGCGAAAGAAAAATGAAGGATCAATAGTTGGTAAATAATAGTAACGGTCTCGCTCCATTGACCCACTGTGTTGCATTAATTATTAGCAGGGAACTTTCATTCCTATCATTGCCGGTTCTGAAAGGCAATGCAAGCATAAGAATTATTGGCTCACTCGAAAAATTGGGTATTAACAAATCACCTACACCTTTTCCTAATTTGATTTTCATTTTAGCGAATTCCCGCAGAAAATGATGCTATTTGGCTCGTTCCGAAAAAATTGATTATCAAGTTTCGACCCAAGAACACATTCAAAATCCGTTTCATGCATCTGAAAATCAATTCAAGAAAGAAACCTTTTGTTTGTACATTCATACATCGTACATGGCATTTTACACGAGAACTGCCGTTTTTTTTCGGGATAAAAATTTGATTTTTTCGCAGAAAAATTCTTTTCGGCATTTTATGGAGATTTTTGAGTTTCGGAAAAATGTAATGTTCTATGTAATAATGATAATACTCAAGTACTTACATAAAATTTTACATAAACATCATTATATATCCGTTACAATATTCTTCAAACAGTTCTCTCAATTAAAATTCTCAAAATTCACTCATAGTGTATGACTGCAACTTTAATATTAGGTACCAAAAATTTCGATTTCGTACAATTAAGTTGATAATTAGTTGATTAGTTCGGCTAACCAACATCCTGGGAAGTGAAAATACGCACGCAGTTTTTTTTCCATAAAGAGGAAAAATAGATGAGCGGAAAAGCCGACTCACTACTCAAAATCTAGTCGCATGATTTTTCGAAAACATTGTTTCGCCGTTAGATTGAGGTTTACTTCTCAAGATAAAGGCAACGGAGAGAAATGAAAATATTATCAGCTTTTTGGTTGTGCTGCCAGTTGGCGAGTATCCAGAACATCAGGACAGCAGCATAAACCTTACAGCTTCACTTTGCGAATTTTACAACACTGGAGAGCTGCTCACAGCTCAACGCATTTGTCGGTATCAGTTTGATTCTGATTTATTTTCGTTTGCATTTTGAAACGTTTGCAACTTCGTTAATTTACGCGAGAGGCGGTGCGGACATTTTTCAATTCAAGATTTCATTTTTGCTTCATCTCAAAAAAAAAATTATCTAGTACAACAAATTGGTCGACACTAATACCAAATTTAATTGCTTTTTTAGACTACGGACGCAACAGCTTTTCAGCCAGGAAAGCTGTTGAAAATTGCTTTTCAGTCAGTAAAATAAAATCAGGTACTGTGTACAGTTATAAAACGATTAGTTCCAGCTGAGCTTTGTCTAGGTAACTAATTTGATTAAGCGTTACCAAGCATGTTTCTCTCGGGTATACGAAAAACTGCTGGGTAATGCTAAATCTAGTGTCCGATTGACAAAGAAGCCCTAAGCTGTTGAGACAAAATAATAGAATTTAAAGATCGCATTGAGATTGATTTGTGAAGAATGAAAGCAGCCATTTATGTTGCTCTGGAACTTTTCCCCCTCACGAACCATGGACAAAAAAAATGCGACGACATGGAAAAGAAACAGCCATTTATATTCGATTTAACTTCATCGAATGTTTCGTGCAAGTTTTTAACTATTACTTTCTTCTGATTCGACTCGATTTGAAAAACACTTTTTTCAAGATAATGTTCTATGTTTAAAACGACATTTGAATTTTTGTGTTCCAGGTAAGCTGAACAGACGCCATTCACGACTACTATCTCGACAGGTAGGGAGGTTGTTGTAAAACCTATGTGATAGTTGACTTTTTTGTAGGAATTATTGACAGAGCGAACCTATATTCAAGTCGCCATATCTGAAACACAATCAACCCTTTTCTTGCCGAGACTCTCGACTTTAATAGTCTGTTTTTTCTCTCCAGTATACAATTATTGGGTACCAAGCCGCATTTTCTCAACTTGGGAAACAACAAATACAAAATTATAGAGAAAAAGTTCATCAATACTTTTTCAGCTTTACTTCCTTGGCCCGTCGTCAGGCGCGAGGTTACTGCCCTCTCGGACCACATAATATGCGTCGAACTACAGTGAACAGTAATGTAAAACATTCATTGTCTAGCAGACGACAGCCGCGGCTCGCCATATAGATATATCGCCTTTTTTCGCAGTCTGCAATTGGCAGAGTGTGCATAATAAAAATATGCCTCGCCGGTTCCAGAGCAACCATAATGCAAATGCGAACCACGGACCTTCTCGGAGGGTCTTTCACCAGCCGCCTCTTCCCCCTTCAATATGATACGTAGACAAGCCACTTATCAACGTCGGCGTTTAAAAATTAACTATTTCAATAATATATCAAGCTATAACATCCCGAAGTGGAATGAGCAGTCCGATTTGTGGGGGGTTGTTCTTCGACTGAGACGTTGAAAGCACTGAGCAATGAATAAAATATTATACACACTACTATCGCTCGTATATCAAAAATTTCTTTGGGGAAATTCAAGATATCTCGCAGCTTCTTCTATCCTCTCACAAGCAGAGGTTGACTTTGCAGTAGCTGAGTTTGGCCAGTTCGGCTTCAAAAAACGCGCACAACCTGAACGTAGTGAGAAGTGAAAGTGAAAAGTGCTTTAAAAATCTATCTCAAGTTCGGTTATGCATTTGATCAATCTTAGCAGAAATATTTCTCTAGATCCGTAAAGAAGCATCAGGCCGTATTCAAATCGCTTCACGTTTCCCTATGTCGATTTTCCACATCTATGCAGGGCCTAACTAGTTGCAGTTGAGCGGAGAGAACACAGAACGGCAGCTGTAGGCTCGGCTATGCGCATTGGCGGGGTCAGTTGCTAATGAGTTACTTAGCATGCCATCCAATCAGAGCTCATTTCCATACGCTTCATCTCATCACTCTCTTGGACTGATTCTCGCCCTCCTCTTCCATAGGCTTCAATGCCGTATTACTCGGCTCTGCAGCCGACAGTAATTGTTTTCAAGACCTGACGGAGAAAATCCTAAGCTTTGTGCAACGAAGTGCTCTTCTCGTGCATTCTTCTTATTCTTAATGCAATTCGCTCTCCCGGCAATTCCATTTTCCGAGCCACTTTCCTCAGGGCAAAGAAGCTTTCACCAAATTGGTTTCGCAATAGAATCCCTATTTGACACCGACTCGCATACTAAAAACTATATTAATCCATCTCCACCGTCGAGTTTCTAATTTTAATTAGAATTAACGTTCAATAATTGGAACTATTTCAAACTTAGTTTGTTTTGCTTAGCAAGAGCGAGTTACAGGTTTTGAAACGAAAGAAATGGAAATTTTTGGAAATTGATGTTTTCGGGATCGAACCATGTTGACAAAATGCACGAATTACCATGTAATTACGAATAGTTAGTGTCGATATTACGATTTGAAATATATAAATCATCCCTCCACAACTATTGAAATGTGAAAAATTACGTGAAATTCGTATCGCTGTCTGCAACGGTTACAACCGAATGGTCCCACGAATAGTAAACTTCTTAGATCTCGTGAAGTCCGCTAATAAGAAACATATTCAGTCATCATACTTTCATGAACCCCCCCCCCATCATATTTCCATTTTCCCTCCATCTCAAGATAGTGGAATGGGGAAGGAGGGGATCAATACCGAGGCCTAGAGATCCTCGGCATAAAGTAGTCTTACCGTTATGGAGATCTCCTATTCATGCTAATCAAGTACACACCATTAGAATACTGCTATTGCAATGGCTTGGAAATGTCCCATTCTTGTCTCTTACATAGTTTCAACGGTGTTACCATAAGTTTTTTTTCTTATTTTACAAAGGCTGACGTTTTTCACTAGTTTAGTGAGTTCAACGCCTCAGCTCAGTCTTGGTAGTTAAGTTTATTAAATTAATACCAATCTATGTAATTCATCGGTAAACGTATCCCGGTAATAATAAAAAAGAGACACCAGACGTGGAACAGTTTTCCTATTTGAGTTTGTTGGCCTTTCACGGTATACGTAGATGTGGAAAATTTGTATTCATGCTCACTGTTGCGGAGAAGAACAGACTCAGCTGGATTTAACTTTGTCGCGTAGGTTCGAAGTGCACCCATCGATCATGATGAAACCTATCTATCAGGCTATATGAACCAGCTATCGTTGAAGGTTTGCACGGGATGGAAAGCATTCGCGGTATTAAAAGCCTGACGCGTTAGTTTGGTCATTTATATCAAGATCCCACTACTGAACCAGTACTACCTACTTTACGAAAGGAATGTCTCAAATAATTACTGATAATGCAGTTGAGGCGAAACCAGTGGTGCATAACCACACAGTAATTCCATGTCTGAGTCGGCAGACAAGTATAACCAACATAAAATCGAAAAATTTATTCAAAGGCCGAATACGATAATGTAACTGAAAAACTAGCCAGGAGACCTCAAAACAGAATAACCCGAGAATTGGTAAACAAGGCGGAGTACAGTGTGTGAGCAAAACAACACACTCAAGGTTCTGTGAATTGGATCATTTTTACAGCAAGGGTCCCAAAAAGAAAACAAGGAAAAAAAACGAATGAAATAAAGGAAAATGCAAATAACAAGGAAGTACGGTGTGAGACACTAAAAATAAAAATCAAGAGTCATTCAAACGCCAAAACAAACATTTATAAACCTTAAGCATTCAAATTTATTGACTTTTGTGGCGTGTAAAAATCGAAATATCAAATACGTGGAAGTGAAAGGTCGAAAAAAGGTCATAACGTGAAAGTACGTGTGATAGCTAAACGATAAAAATCGAGCGCCATCTGCTCGCCATAACAAACATTTTAAGACTTCAACGGTTCAAAAATATTGCTTATGGCTTGTAAAATCAGATAGAAAAAGCATCGAACGCATATAACTCGGAAGTACTGTATGTAATCCGAAATCTGGAAACTGCTAACTTTGCATTTTCATTTTTCATCCGAACAGCATGAGAAGTTCTGCTCTATTGAACATCTACACAGCAGATAACATAAGACCACAGATCCAAGCGGTGCAGCTGTTTCCGCCAAATAGAACACGGGTAAGATAGGTTAGTCTAGGCTGTGAAGATCATTGTATAATCTTAAAATCGAGCAGAGAGTGCTCGTATATATCAGTAACAAATGTACTGATTGCTTAGTACAACTCGCCCTAATGGGAATTCGCAAATCCATAGGTCTCTCAAGTAATTTCAGTCGCGATGTTGAGTAATAGCTCGAATAAATCAGCGACAATGACACTTGGTGATGCCATTGGTGCACTGTACCGCAGTTTCCAGTTCGAGCCCTGCAAATGATATTTGTCTTCACCATGAGCTAAACGAGATGAGCCTGTTGAAACTTCCGCGCTAAAGCCAGGAATTGGAGTTGGAGATGAACGGATATTGGAACAAGGGATACGAGGAATCAGATGGAAACTGTGGAGGAACGAAGTGAAATGGAAACACGGCTTGAAGGAATGACGGTAGAAACTGCATATTTCCGCGAGAAGACAGAGGTATTGTTCGAAGAGAACGCGGAGGAGACCATGCTGGGTGAGTTATCAGAAGCTCGAACAGTATTTGTGAACGGACACATTTGTCCAGAGCCTGATGGCTGACGAAGCAAGATCGCACGCCAATTAATAATTTCATAAAGCGAACGTAAATTACAACTCGAACGAGCAATTCGTACTGGCAACAGCACCAAAAATGATGGAGGCTTTCCACAAGAGTGTTGACCCTTATTAGTTTTAAATTCGTGCTGTAGTACGTGTACTTAGCTAGAGTAGTTAAACTTCTTCGGATCGGTCGCTAGCAACGTACATGTGATTGAGCGGTTTTGCTGCTAGTTGCGGAAGTGGTACCGCTTCAAGTTGTGCTGGAAACGAAGAAGGAAGTTGGGTAGGTAAGCCGCACGAAAGCGGAGCCTGTGCGACCTGCTGCTGTAGGCGAATTTGTGCTGAGCCGAGACAGATATGGTGCAGTGCAACGAGCGATGTGAGAGTAGTGGTTGCTGTACTTTATACTGTACAAGCCCTTCCTTGGTTCGTCGAGGTGGTGGTACTAGCTTGATTCCTCGCTCCATCTCCTCTAGCCTAGTACGGGCCATGTCATGAAGGCCTAGCACTCCCTGCGGGTGTGTTTTATGCATGTAGTAGGTAAGTGGTGGCAATCGTGTCAAGCTTGTTATCGATCCTCCGAGGGGGCCGTTCTCGGTCCGATGAACCCCCTCTACATAATCGGTGAGTAACTTTTGCTCTATAGGTGCCCACTGTCTCCAAGTATTTTCCAAGTTTCCACCAACCGTTCTTCATCTCCGACCTACCTCTCAGCTCTACTTTAGCCAGTACTCAAGTTCTACTTCATTCCGCTTCCTCTTTGTCTTCTCTTTCAGCCGGGCGATGGTTGGCATAGAAATGTGGGCGACAAATTATTACAATTCACCTAATATTCAAACTGGAGTCTCGAAAAACAGTACAATTATCTGTAGGAATTTTCACGTCACGGGCACAGAGTATTTCGGTTTAATATAAATACTGTCCATGAAGTAGAAAATCCACAGTCTTGGATCGAAGGTGAAACTCTTGGCTTTTTCTGCAGAGGCTGAGACTTTCCGCCCGTTACGCATCCTAATATAATATTAGGTATTTATGAACTGAAATATCTAGCTCCTTATTAGTGGAAATCGATATCTCTCTAACCTAGATACATCTAACAACAGAAGATATCGTTCCCTTATATTTGACCAGCCCCGATTTCATCGTCTCCCACGTTTACCGTTAGATTTCTTCGACGGTCCAATCTATTCCCTTCAAGTTACTAATATACCAAAGAAATCGGCTCAAAGTAGAGATAAATGTCTGCCGTGAACGTCAATCAGGCGGTAGGAATTTGGCCACCTCCGTCATCTCCCACGTATCACTGGTCAGACTGATGACCTTGGTTCGTTCCCAGAACACTAAAGTGATACTTATTTCTTTACCATTCCCAGGTATTCCGAACATACATGTAGTTCCGTATTAGTAACACTAATGCTTGAAAAAATTATAGAATAGTTGGAAAAAATAGCTATTTTTTCGAAAACATGGGTCAAGTTCTTCTAAGATGTCTTGCATTACCAAGATTCCGAGCTAAGTCAGCCCCATTTCACTGATAAAGGGGTTGGGTAAGAATACGTAGTAATTAAGCCGCAGCTGAAGCGTTTTCAATTTTGGGGTGACCTAAAAGTGGAACACTAGCGATTTATGCAGCGTCGATCTGTACAAATTCTATCCGTTTGATCAGCAAAAATTGATGGCCTACAGTAAAATATTAATTTAAAGAAAAAATCGTCAACTTGAACGGTTTTTAGGACATTGAATCCCACGTATTGTTTCGGAAAGACTGGTGGTATGGCGTGGGCGGGCGATAAATACTGACGCGTCGATTCGTGAGGGAGGAAGTGTTCGCTGAGGAAAAGAAGTGACAACGCACCGAAAAGGAGATGGAACAGCGAATTGTCTCGAGTGGATTGTGCTGCTGTATTGAGTACCAATGTGCGAAGGAGGGAGACCAGTCGCCTGTTAAAGTGATTTGCGAGTTGCCAATTCGGCGGAGCACTAGTGCCAGTTGACTCGTGGGTGGCACAGTCATTTATTGCAGCTATTGACGGGGAACAGAGTGATCGCACTGCGCGTGAACAGACTGCTCGTCGTTAACGGTAAGCCGTTAACATTTAACCTTTAGACGCGTAAGGGCCAATTTCACCGAAACGTAGACTGATTAACTTAACAGCGGCTTCTATACAAAGGCTGTCGTGGATTCTAATCGGTTGTTCAACGTAATCAATCCGTCAAAGGTTTGGTGATATCGGCTCTAAGAATCGAGGCTCTTAAAACGCTTCTGTGCAACTGGATGCGATTTCTATGATTTCGATTATTAACCACTGAGTGACGCGGGCCTCAATACGGGCAAAGATGTGAGGAGATTATTTGAAGAGAGAGCTACAAATTTACGAATTTTCTACAATTCGACGTTTATTTTAAGAATTACGGCGGACGGACATAAATTTAAGTGATTGCCTGTGAAGTCGACTTAACAACGGAGGTTTTGGAGAACGGGATTTGAACTAAGTAAAATAAAAATGCACTTCGATTATTATCAACATTAGGTAGATATTCTATTACTTTTTACACATTAGCAGAACGATTTGGATTGAATATCTTGCTGGAGTCATCAATTAAACGAAGCTACTTTACTATCTCAAACATGACTGATTCGATTTCGAACTTTTCCTTTTATTCTTTCTAAACCGAATATTCCAATTCAAGATTACACATCCTTAACCCCTTCATTCTTTCATTTCCCATGATCAGTCGAAGTCAATTTAGTAGACTTTGATTCCGATACAATTATGGTGTAAGAATTCTGAGTCCAATTTGCTCACAGTGCTACATTTCTGGTATCCGAGTGAAATCTTTGCATAGGGACATTACAGTTTCAAAACCTTCAGGAATGAATTTACCGACCGCCTATAGCTTATACAATTCGTTCGATCGAAGAAGTTGTGATCCACTTACCAAGAAGCCACGACCGGCCGGCGCTGATGTATATTATTTACGTGATGAGACGTTCGTTCTGACCACTTTTGTCACCCAATACGAAGTAAGGACAATTAAATCTCAAGTAGAGTAGTCACAGAATAGAAAAGCCACCTCAGTCTGGCGCTTGAATTAATAAGTATAAAAGTTAGCGCCTATTAATAACCAGCCCGTCTCGAGTTCCCAAGGATCATCTGCGGTCTTCAGTTGCCTTCCATTTGACCGGGGCCAGATTCCTCACCCGACCTTCCTCCACAAATCAGAAATCCTCATATCATCTAGGTCGTGATCATGTGCTCTGACGTGCGGTCGCTTGAGCTACGCGTAACCCGACAGCCAAGACCACTCAAGTTCTTGTTTAACGCATTATCTGAGTTGCTCGAAAGTATCGCTACAAGAGGGGAAAGATCTTGCATGTAGTAGCTAGTTCACCGGATTTTTCCTGCTTTTCTTAAAAATTGTAGGGGCATGAGTGATTTCGAAGAATCTTGCATGGTTATTAGTTATGGATGATCGACACTATTGTAGTAAGTTGTAGTTATCGATCAGGGGAAGGGTCACACGGAAAACAGAGGATATTCCATAATCAATACTTTGTTTTGTTGTGAAATGTTCTCGTGAGATAATAATAATCAAAGATGTGATTTTATCCATACTATAAGTCAACTTTATGCCAATTGTTAGATTACGATGACTTCAATAGATAGTTGTGAATCATCGAATCAAGCAAAAATCTAATAATGGGCTATTAATTTAAATTGAAGTTAAAATTCAATAGCCGGTACTGTATTATATCAATCAGACTTTTCATACCGAAACAAAATATTGAGCCACGATAAGGGCGAACCGCTGCAAATGCTGTTCCAGTGGTTAATTATTCATTTACAATTACCACTTGTGATGGAAACTATTCCGAATATTTGTTAATGTTTCCACCTATAGATTGGTGAATATAATGAAAAAACTTCCTAGCAACCAACGCAATTTTAATTATTCAATTCACCAAACGTAACAGCTTGTGTTACAGCGTGTTTGAGTCATGTATCGAAAGTCGAGTATCGTGAAGTAGCCAGGATACGATGAAATTTTACATGTTGATATTCTTATTGGTAGAATGTCTGATGATTATATTTATTATAAAAAATTTGGTCTTTGCTAATGATTAACTAGAGGCGGGGAGCAGTACTGCTTCGTTGACAGCGAAATTCTTTAATCATTCCCCCCCGTTCTTTTAAACAGTTTTCATTTTTAATGATTTATTCCCGAAGCTTACTCATACGGGGGTAAATCAGCATCTATAATCATGTCGATCTTAACGATTCATTAGAGATGGTTGTAGCGGTTTCATAATATATTGAAGTACAGACACAAGCACGTAGGCCGCCATTCAAACGTCGTTTTTGAAATTGAGCTATAACGAAAGCTTGATGATTTACTGCTCGACGCGGCGCGGAAAAATAAAAGATCTGGTTAACAAGCAATTCATTGTGCACGAGTACTGGCGCCTCTTCTGCTTCTTCCGGGAAGGAGGTGTCGTTTTCTCGTCCCAAATGCCACACAAAGGTCAAAGTGCTAAGCGACTAGCTCATATAAACCTGTCACCTTTTGTCACTAGCAGTGCTGTGGCTAACCAAGTACTTGATTCTGAGAACAACATTTTTTTCGTAAGTGTATTTTAAGTAAAGCAAGTTTCTTCTTTTGCGGAAAACAACTCCCATACTCGATCACAGTACACTTTAGGAATTAGCATGAAATGAATAAACCGCAGGATATTCGGGACAAATGAAAACCAATCTCTTGCCACTTGAAATTAATTGGATTCAATCTGATGGTTAGTTTATCCTTGAGATATAATCCTTGAGAAAGCCGGAGTACCATACGATTTGTAACCTGATCCTTTTCGGTTGATGGATGTAGTCCAAGTACGTATGTTGTGATAATTGGAGTTGTAATAATTAATATAAGCAAATTACGAGTTCAGACAATTGGCATACATATAACATATAGTACTTCCATGATTCAGTAGTTTTTTCATCAATCACACACTAGTAGCTACGTGGAGAATTTCAAGATTTTAGACTGAATGGTTTCAGAAGTTAGTTGCAGATTATCCTCTTCATAATATGTCCGGTACGGGCATTCAAATAATAATGAGACTATGATAAAAGCTAACCGATACACCATGTTATACCAACACGATGTGGTAAAAATCATAGTCTGTTACAAAAATGTCGTACAAGGTGTTTCCATTTTTAAAATTTTTTTTTCAAGTTCTTGATTTTTATTTTGTTTGATTTTCAAAAAATTATCCAATTCAAATTTTTTTCCGCTGCCGAGCGCGTAATCCGATCTCCAGCTCGTGCGTTTAAGTATTCCATCGCGACGGTATAATTTGAGTACCTTCGTCGCTCGGTTCGTTTAACATGGTCATCTCTGAAGCCCTCACACGTTGCGAGCCCCTTAATTAATATAAATGTCATAGCTCTACCTGGGCCAGCTGAAGAAAAGAGAGATCGTATCAAATGTATGTGGGAATCGTTCAACGCTAAGACAGAAAGAGACTTGATAAAATTAAAAAAAAAATTAAAGGGTAAGAAAGTAAGAGAAACAGAGAACGAATGAAGCGGACGAAGACTGGGTGTCCGAATCGATTTTAGAAGCGTACAAGAACCTAATGATCATGTAAAATTCATGTCGGTCGAACTAGATTATCCGACAACACCCACGAGGCCGAATGTAAAGGCGGACGGACCTTAGTGTTGTGCGGGCTATGTAGAGGGTGAGTCGTAGGCGGAGAGCCGCTGTACAGTATGGGCTCGAAGGAGGGTTGGCACACGTGTCGGTGTGATCGTGTGCACGTGTACAAGATCTTGGTCGACTTCACACTCTTGCAGGCGCCCGAGGTGAAGATATTTCATGAATGATAACGCCACTTCACACGCTACAACCTTTCAAGGTATTTTTATTGAGTGTGCAACGATTATGAATACACAATCAACCGGACGTCATTGATGTTAAGATAATGACGACACCGGACAATAAGTAATAATATTACTGAGGTTTACTAGGAGAAGCTCGAATTCGGTTCAAAATTGACACGTGTTTAATATTATTCGAAATCAAGAGTTGAGACAAAGCCAATACTGGGACTGTGCTTCGCTGGTTATCCAACGATTTCACATGGCCCAGATAATACCCGAAAGGGCGAAAGTACTCGTCGAGTCGCTAGAAGAATGAGTCACCAAGTTTTTCTCCTCCACACCACTCCAACGATATTAGGGATACGCCATCAGAACCAAGAGCAATAATTATTTGTGTGGAAAAAATATTGGAATGCACGATTAAGATAACTAAATATCGAACCAATAGTATTTCGGTAAATAGAAATTTCCTAGCCCAATAATTGTATAATGAAATAAATCATAATATTATTGAATATTAAAGATATATCGAGAAAATTTCGACAGCATGAAAAAATCGAAGAATACGCATCGCGCAAACGAAAATGCTACTATTTCATATCACAATCACCATAGAACTTCCCCGAAATCCAGAATGCAATAATTGCAGCGATTTGTTAGTTGTTTCAAATCACTTAATTCTTCTCAATCGATATCAGGCATTCGGGTAGGTAATTGAAAAAGGAAAAATATTTGGGAACGTATGACGGGATTTTCGGTCGGTGGGAACTGATTTGGTGAAAGAAGAAGGGATGTGCTTGGGGAGTATGGACGCCTATTATCGGTCACTAGCGGATGAAGCGGGTGTGCGGGTGTGGGAGGGGAGAAGGCTCCTGCCACCTGTTACACCTTTTACAACGATTACACCGACACTGTCAACCTTGGTAGGTACCTTCCTCGTTCCCCTCCCCTGTTAGTCGGCCACTGTGTCACCTAGTTAAAAGCCGGGAGTCAACTGGATAACCATCAGTAGGAAGAGCATCGGATCAGCTGTTGGCAGGTTTGGGAGCCGAAAATCTCTCTTGACCGAAGCCTATTCATACGCAGGATACACGATCGACTTTGAAGGGATATGAATATTATAGAAAAATATTTTATTAACTAGCTTTAATGCCTCGCGCTGAATTCAACGGATGCTAGCATTTCCATTGATCGATTTCAACATAATTGGAACTGTTTTCTTGAATTCATCAACAGTTTCTATATAATTCATGACCTCGTAAAACATAGTTCGAGGTGGAATTTCATATGAATGCCTATTATTAGCTAAAAAATAAATCTCCCTCGAAACCATAACGTGTTACAATAGGTAATACGATTTGACAATGATCCTTCAACATCATTTTAGTATTTTTGCGAAGCAGGAGTAATGTTTGCGTAATGTTTAAACCATCATTTTTAATTCGAAGGAGCGGAGTGACAAAAAACCAAAGTAGCCTAATCTGCAAGTATCCATGAGCTACCGTCTGAAATTTCAGCATCATGAGATCATTAGTCTGAACGTGCAAGACAAACAGACGGACAGACATTCGTGGCCTTTTATATATAGCAAGCAGCAGCAGAAAGGACAACGGCTACTCTTCAATATCACGACATATCGGAAGCCCAAGAAAGAGATCAAGACCGATGAAAAGAGCGAACGGAATAAGTAAGATTATCGCAGCACGAATAGTGTTAAAGCACATTTAAACAGCTAGTTCTTAACGAACCAACAACAGATATTGGAAGGTATGAGTTTAGAAAGGGACAAAATCGACACCACTGGTTTCGCATATAGCCCGCCGTAATAAACTAAAAAATGAACTAAGCCAATCGATACAAAAGAGGAACGATCTTGCACTCGGCGATCACTGAATGCACGCTTGATTTGAAACAGTCTGGTTGGAGCTGATGGACTTGAAAGGCGTAGCGTAAAGTTTTTTCAGTTCATGGAATTTTGAAATGCATTCATTCCACGTTGAGTTATAATTTTATTTTAGTAATTATTTTCCAGACGCTTGTAAGATTTTTCAGAGTGAGTACGGTGCCATACACTTCAGACGAGGTTCTATGCTAGGTAGCAGAGGGATTTAAGTGCCTCTTACGTAGCTTAAGAGACAATGGGCGCAACATAAGTGAAGAGAGGATTATCGAGTAGATTGCCCTTTTGAAAAAGTGTGGAGGGGTTGTTTCAGACAACCAATATCCAAGTGCATCAGTCAATATGAAGAGCGAGTTTTTTCAAGTCGAGGGAAGCAAAGAACTCGAGTTGTGGTGAATCATTCCGTGCGTCGGTATCTTCAGAGAACCAGCGCGACGAAGAAATAATCTCTCGTGGCATTGATCGATTTCAATACTACTAAAGGACTTACCGAAGTTGGATCACGCCTCATTTACCGCAATATTACGCATCGAAACAAGTCTAACGAATGGAAAGCGACGAAATAATCCGTTCATCGACTGGTTACCGGGGACGGTTTCCTTTGACAATTCACCAGGCCAAACCGCCTCCTCAATAATTATCATCGAGCACTCGCTGCAGCAGTTTCTATGTCCGTTCCGTCCGTCATTTAACTGCTCTTCCGTCTCAAAGCGCGCGAAAACTCGATTTCGTTCGGATGAGCGCATCGCTCGCGCATTGCAGTCTCGCTAAACGCGTTAACGCCGCATTTCACCTGGAAAACGAGCCCACAGAACGGCTTTCCTTACATAAGATAGTTCGTTATACACATATCTCGGATATAGCTGGCCTCAGCCTTCGAAGGTGGATGGGTTATGTTCGAAGTTAAGGGTTTCATGATTCGTCGAGTAATGTAGTGAAGCTGGACTCAAATAGCGACTGCGAACGCGAAATAAGAAGGAGCGAAAGTTGGTTTTGAGAAGAAACCACATTTTGGTTTATTTGGGAGTATTGGTTATTATGTTGAATCATACTCATCTAATGGTTACAAGAGAAGTATGGATTTACTGAGTAACAAATTCACCATGGTAGAACACCGGTAAAAGCAAGACGTCCCAATTGTAATAAAAATATAACCTAATGTTGTAATAAATGAACCTTTGTAATTGCCCAACAAAAAAAAAAATAAATAAAATATGATAAATCGATAAATAAAATTCCAAATTTACTCGAATTTGATTTTTACGTTTCAATGCATATATAGAATCCGACTATTCTCCAATAAAAACGAATCTGTCCGTCCGCCGTCAACACTCTTATGAGATCATAAAATCAATACCTATAACATATTTGAGATTTTCACCAAAATCAATCTTGGCACAATTCGTTAGCTGAATCGCCACCTCAATTTTAATGGTATCTTTGGGAGCTTTTGAAGAGGGAGATTCTTGTTTTCGATTTTTTTTAGTCATAGGTATGTTATGATATCAAATTATATAAATTTTTTAGGCTAAATCGAATGAGACCATAACGATATCGATAGCTTCATTGGTTCTCGAGGTATGGCAGCTTTTGTGTGGATTTTTGAGAAGTTGGGCAACATTGTATAAATCGGTCATTTGTTGCTATAAAAATTCGTCGAATAATCTAACTTCTAGTTAGATACGAAGAGATATAGATAGCTAAGAAAAATAGATAAGAATCGATAGGCAGATAAGAAAAGAATTAATAGGAGTTTAATTATAGGAGTTTATTTAATTAGGTTTAATAATAGGAGTTTAAAATCTGTGATAGAATGCCCTGAAGAAGCCCGAACGGGCGAAAGTACTCGGCTGGATAATAAAAAAGAATGGAGAAGAGGTCGCCTCGTTTTTCTCCCCCTCAACCTACAAAAAAAAAAATAAATATGTACTTAAAATTACGATAGTTGCTAGGAAGTTTTCCCGTCATAGTTACCAATCAGTTGTTAGGTGGAAACATTCACAAATGTTTGGTATAGTTGCCATTACAATTGGATGGTCTTCGTAAATGAAAGTGACTGAGTAATAAACCACTGTACAATCATTTGTTAATTTTTTTCTTTTATCCAAAACTCCTGCCTTCACAATATTTGAACACAAAATATAAAAGTGGAAAATCCAACAATATTTACGCACATATATTCAAACAAGAGGCCATTGACTGTTTCCTCAACATCGAATGTTTTACACGAGCGTCAAACTCGATCATTAAATCAGGACTAGGCGAGTGAAACTTTTCCATTTCCTCCCCGCAATAGGAACTACGTTTAGGAACGGAATGGACGTAGGAATCTCATTTCTGCACAGCGAAAGGGCGATGCAAGTCCCTCGAGTTCTCTAGCGAATCCAGAGTGTGAATGCAACTTTTGCAATAAAGGCCTACTCCGGTTAGTGCAGTTTTCCCAACGCTCTATACCAAACACCGACTGTTTTCTTTCAGACGAAGAGTTGCCCATCTTCATGCGGAGCTTCCTCAAACTTCTCCCTGCGCATACACTCCTAAAAAGTTTCAGTTTCATTCGGACCGAAGTTATCCTCGGTAATATTCTCTCCAATATATAAGTAAATGAATCCATTCGTCGGAACCGAACTTTTCCAACTTCCGATTCGGCTCGAGAGGATTTATAGAGGCAAGAGAGTATTCTAAACCCACTATACGGATAAAATAATCTTAAAGGACTGCGATCGACTTGAGTACCGATCGACGACAAGAGCAAAGTAATTTACACCGATCTATGAAACTTAATGAGAAGAGGAAGAAGATAGAATGAAGAAAATAAAATAAATAAGACAAGAGAATAAATCGCCACGGGTTTCTCCACTTAACTCCCAACAAGCAAATGAAAGAGTTCGAGGGGGTTTCTTGTTTCTGAGAGTAGTACTATGAAATTCGTACGATCCCTAAATTTATAACCATCCACTTGTGATAAATATCCTAAACATTTGAGAACAATTCCAACAAAAGAAAACTAAGGGGGGAAACTCCTTAACAATGGCGTTATAAATAGAGAGTTTTTGCTTTTGCCGATGTACTCCCATGTATATACTCCTCATGTATGAGGAGTTCTAGTTACTTTGTATTGTAGTTTCACTTTGTTATACTTTTTGAAATTTTCCGAATTTAGTTACTTCGTATTGTAATTTTACTTTGTATTTACTCTGATGTTAAAAAGTAACCGATATTTCCCACGGTTATTCACGCCAATTTATTGAAAACCTCGAAAATTCCATTCAGTGTCAAAAAAATCTCTAAAAATTGATGTCAAACACGCCTATGTTTCTATTACATTGGAAAATACGAATCCCCCTCCCACTCAAAACACCAAAAATACCTTAAAAATTGAAGAAGCAATTTTGCTTAAGAGTTGTGCCATTGTCAGATCAAGAATTATTTTTGCTGAACATTTTAGGAATTTTCTCAGTAAAATGTTGACGGTGGACGGACAGTATTTTATTTATTGGATATTCGTATTTAACATGCCTTGAAACGTAAAATATCTCACTTGAGGGAGTCAGAGTTTTTTGCAAGAGCGATTATGACAGCTAATTATTGGATAACAAACCAAAATGGCAGCAAAAAAAAAGATGCTCGATAAGAAATAAACTAGAAAGAATACTACAGAGGATGGAGTGGAAGGCATTTCTAATATTCTTGAAGGAATTCAAACCATACAAGTTTGAGCAACTTCGATTAAACCGCATCAATTCGGATCTAGGTCTGAGCAATTGACTTTTTGTCACCTCGCCAACCTCTAGCTTCACCCGCTCTAGTGAAACAACTTCATTCCGTACACTGTGTTAGACACATCATACAAATTGAACGCAACTGTCACGGTCGTACACGTAGAAACAATTTGCGTCAGGTTAATTCAATTTTCGCTCCAGTTTCGCGCTGAGAATGATTGAATTCCGAACGGTGAACTTCGCGAATTGGAATTCCATCGGCTGGGGCACGCACAGTGGGAAAAGGCCGTTTGACACTGTTATTTTGCGTAGCAATACTAATATGCTCGAATGTTATAGTTATCGCAGCTTTTGAGGGAGATTTTCGAGATTTGCGGTGATAAAACTCGACAACAGATCCGCTCTTCAACCATCGATTTGTGAAAATGTTACTTTTTAGTTGGGATATTGTATTCCTTTATTGAATTTCAACGTCGTTGCCGTATTTCGTGAGTTTTTATATCATCGGTTCCCCTAGCTGAAAAACGGTCCTATTTTCCAGTTCCTATTTGTCTGGGATAAATCGCATATTATAGTCAAGAGACCATCTTATTGTGTCCATTTCTGTTCGCAATGGTTTGAATAAAAAATAATCCCTCGAGTAGATTATAATCAACGAAAGTTCTTGTGGGAATTCAAAGTGGTTTGAGTCTATCGATGGGGTGAGATTAGAATATATGAATTTCTTCGTTTTAGACAATATTATTCAACAATAAACTCAAGAAATAAAAATTCTAACCGCTCCCCCTTAAATATGATGTTTTACGTTTCAAGGTTCGTAAAATCCGAATTGTCCAATAAAAAAAAAAACTATCCGCCAGCCCTCTAAACTTTTCTGATGAAACTATAAAATCTACATACTTGAAATTATCACCAAATATCAATCTTGGCCTGAAGCTGGTGTTTCAAGGGAGATTCGGATTTTCCAATGTTTTTGAAACGGGTGTCAATTCATACAGATTTTTGGAGATTTTTAGAAATTTGGCTTGAGGGTATAACTCGAGAACTTTTGGAGCTATAAAAATCGTTATATACTCGTTATAATGGTCGTCTAACATTCTCTTAAGCTGTACCGTTAGGCGAAAAATTCAAGGTTTAATTTGAAAATTGAGGAAAAAAATTAATATTACTATAGTCGCTACGGAGTTTTTCCTTCCTCGCGCTACCCAATCTGTTGTTACGTGGAAACGCTCACAAATGTTTAGACAAGTGATTATCACAAATTGGTGGTCTTAAATCATTATGAAAGCAAAAGTGATAAACCACCATCATAATCGAAGCGAAGGTTTCAGTTAATGATTCCCGATTGCCGGCTCAAATATAGATCAGTGCGATCTATATGTGCACAAATTTTTTTCCAAACAATGTTCCTCTCGAGAAGTTTAGTCCGACTGCGTTACGGCGTGTACAGTGCACTGCACTTGCATTCATCTCAGTGCATAAGGCCCACGGGCAGGGGTGATCTCGTCGATTTTTTTCGGCAAGTCCGTTACGCGGCTGCGTCAGAAAAGAATGAATTGTGGAATCGAGTTAAGAGGAATAGTGGGACGACGACGGCGACGAAACGAGAGAGAGAGAAGAGGCCTCAGACGGATCGATTCCGCTGGCTCCACACTCACTGGCAAAAACTACTGGCTGAGGCACGCGGCGGCGGCAGGGGCGGGTGGCCGTAGCGAAGGGCCGCTTAGAAAAGGGGACCACCGCTAGGCCGAACCGGGCAGTTCGTGTGCGTGAAATGCGTCTACGTGTGTCCGCACTTTGCGTCCGTGTGCGAGCCTAACCGTTATCACACCGACTACGGGATACCCCCTCTGTTGTAAGTGTATCAAAAAGTACTCGTCGTCCGACAGGGAAGAGGGACGGGATAAGGGGAGGCCTTTTCCACCATCTGACCTCCTTTTCTACACCTTCTTAGTCCCCTCGCGACTATCTCATCCCTTGTATTTTTAATAGCCCGTATCACACGCTTGGATTTCATGTCATCTGTCCTGCGGGATACCTAGGGAATTCGAAACGAACCAATTAGCGAATACGGCTAATCGGAGGAGCATTCAAAGGGAACAATTAATAATATGAATATATAAGCAAACGCGCCAAATAGACAAACCGTTGAATAATTCCGAGCGAAGGACAGATCCGGCAATAATTTCCGGATTTCTGCTCGACTACGTATGAAATACGATTTCATTCATCACGCTTATGCTTTATACGTGTTTTGAATCTCACCGATGAGAGTTTTCTATTACATTCGACTAATGGCCGTTTTCATTTGGTTCCGCTTAAACGATACAACGCGTCAAAATGCAGGGATGCAATGCAAGTCGCCAATTAAAATAGAAAATGATTTATTTTATCAAAGGTATGACTGAAAACTTGGCAGATAAAAGGGATAAAGAATAATTTAGAAATATTTACTCAATCCGAGAAGAAAATTTCATTTCATGTTGCATCAAGTATTAAAATTAAGAAAAACGTCACTTCTAAATGTGGCCAGTGAATTCTCTATTTGAGTTCAGCAACCCAGAAAAAATATAAAAATTACCTAAAAATATACGTATATATAATTGGTGAAATCCAAATAGGATCAAAACTTTACAACGAGAATGGTAAAATGAGTAACCAACAACTGATTTCTATTTTTAACTAACCTTCATATCACAGAACACAGTGCATCTGAATTTTATACTCTTTAAGGATATCGTAAGCATCCAAGCCAGATCAACGACACCACGAATGCTAACTCATCCATTTTTCATTCACCCTCTGAACTCTTTCATTCACTCGCCCTTCTACACTTTTTCTTTCTTCTTCCTCCTTTCATTCGTACAATAGCTCATTCAACCATTCAAGATCGAGACTACAGACGGGATGATTAATCGACTCACGCCATAATCCGTTATGACTATTTTGAAAAAAATATTACATTCCAAGTTGTCAACTTGAAAGTCGAATAAATTGACAGTTGATCGAATTGGAGAGATTTTTCAGTCGGACAATTTTTCACCGTATTTTGATTGATACAGGTCAACTCGTTCGGGAAATAAACTGTTAGCTGTTCGTACAATTGAGTTCGTTCCCTTGGAAAATCACGTGAAAACGAGAGTGGAAACCGTCAAAGGGAAAACTTTCAGTCATGAGCGAATTTTCCATGAGCATTAAGGAGGCAACTATTTGAATAATTATATAATTATAACGAATATAGAGAGGTATTCAAACGCTTATAAGCGTAACATAGGTATCGCGTGAAGAAATAGATATTATCTATACATATACACGATTTTTATTAGGAAATGAGAAGATTATACTAGAGTCAGGCGTCATTATTTGAAATGAAAAAAAAAAAACGTGGTGTATGGGAACTGGGAATAGTGTCCTTAGTAACGTCCGCAACTCCTAATTTCCCCCTAAAATATCAATGAAACGAAGAAATGAACTGTCGAGAAGAAGGGGACCACTAGAATCCATGTCTGGTATTTCTACGCAGTAAGACTGTTCTTTATAAATCTAAATTATTTCACAATAACTTATCATTATCTTTACTACTGCAGCAAGTAGAGAACTGCAAAAAAAATCATCTTTAGTACAAATCAAAAGAAGGTACTATGATACAAACGGAAGATTCTTACAGTCCCATAATTTTCTTATATTTCTCATATTATAGGTTTATTCAATGCATTAAACGCTCCTCGTAAACCTTGAGCCTAGCGGGATTCCCTTGTGCAAGGGGTGCGTGCATCTTAATTGGTCCAAATCGATTTCAAGTCGGCTCGATTTTAGGAAATAGTCGGCAGCACGAAAGATGGAAGGCAGTCGACGAGGTCGCGTCTCGTGTAGGGAGGAAAAATGGGATGGAAAAAGAATTTGCGTTGAGGGCGGGGATGCAACGCTACAGAGGCGTCCTGTCACACATGCTTCGTTTGCCGAGTTATGTCAGACTAGACTACTAGAAGGCAAAGATTGCGAGTAAATTATGCGACATTCTCTCAGGTTTATTCTCCGTCAATTAGATAACTAGCTTTTTCGCCAAGTTAGGCCTCTCCAGGAAAAGTAAGATAAATATAATGTGACAGCTTATTCTAGATTTTTTTAAAAACAATATTAGGAATAGCGCAGCTAGAGCAACACCTGCCATCATAAAAATAGGAACAAACGTATACCTTACCATATAGTCTAACATATTATACTAAATCATCGCCTCTATATCTTATGGACGATAAATAATAGAACATAGTAATGAAATTTTTCTACATAAAAACTAGTTTCCTGCATAAAATAGATTATTAATAGGTTTGTACATAATAGGGAATATCTACGCCAAATTGGTTGAGTTAAAAGATCGGTAATCTTGTCGATTTTTATTGTATTTCTCGGTATAACATAACAAATAATTTAAAGCCAGTGAAGTTTGTATCTCTTTGACAATATTCTTGTGGAATGGTATTCAACAATTACAATTATTAATTATTCAACAATTACAATTATTAAAAACTGGGACAAAAAATAATTTATGGGGGGTGTGATAAAACAAATTGACTAAGGTGAATCGCATGTAAAATTTATCTGTAGGGAGGGACTAGCTGGTAATGCTGTCAAAATCATTTATATTACTGTTCCTATTCAATGTGCTGTTCTACTTCGATAACTCGAGAACCAATAAAGCTATCGACCCCGCGATGGTCTCATTCGATTCGGCATCCAAAAATCTATTGATATTGATACCAAATACATCTTTTTCTGAAAAACGTCGGAAAATACGAATTTTCTCCCCCTCAAAATCCCCCAAAAATACCCTTAAAATTGAGGTAGCGATATGGTTAAAGAATTGAGCCGTTGTGAAGCCATGATTGATTTTTGGTGAAAATGTCAAAGATTTAGCTTCTATAGTTTCGTCGGAAAAGTGTTAACGGCGGACGGACAGCATTTTTTTTATTGGATATTCATTTAGATTCTTCAAGCCTTGAAATGCAAAACATAAAATTTTGAGAGGGTTAGAAAATTTTCTTTAAGTGCTATTACAATGGTTTATCATTAAAGAATAAACAAAAAACGACTCTAGTGCATATTCGCTCTAGTGCTGTTTGATGCATTCCTACTTAGTCGTGCAGGACAAGAAATTCGGCTTCTTCGTGTGATTAGAGCAGGAGCTAGACCGCCGATGCGTGATTCTCAACCGTTACGTTGTTTTCGCCGTGATAGCGTTTTGTGGAAATCGTTCGCTGGCATTTGTGTAATTGTTTTCATTTCGGTTTTACTTATATAATTTCGGTTCTCGTCGGCGCTTTCTATTTTATCGCCCATTAACCAATTTAACATCGCCATTGCGGAGACTACAGCTGTCACTCGGAGGATATCAGATTTGCTTTTTACGCTGGAATGCGACCGAATAAGTTAAGTATTTTATAATAGATGACACGAAATATGGCAAATCAAATTAGGGAGACACTCCGTTATGTTGGTAAACTACCGGCGAAAAAACTTTTTCAAATTAATTTTTTCTCGAATTTTCATACAACGCGGATAACCGAATGATGGCACAAAAGCCAGAAGAAGGATCCGCGAAAAACGGGGATCACAGTGAATTTTGCGAGTATGGTACGGTAAACGCTCACTGTGGTGACGGTAGTTACGTCGACAATTGTCCTCGGTTTCGCGCTACTTCTCGATCACGCTCCTCTTCTCTCCGCGATTTTTCCTCCGACGGATTTTTTTTAGAAAATTCTGAAATGATTATTGATGATCGTATTCGAAATGAAAAATCTATGCAAATCCCTATTACATATGATCGCAAGGTTTTCTCATAAATAATCATCTCCAAACTCATTCGGTTCGAATAAGACCCATTGTTGTGGTTTTTGCATTGGGTTTTTTCTGGCTTACACGCGGAAAAATCGCTTCTGCATACGGATCAATGCAATTTTTGCTGATAAGAGGAGAAAAGGAAAGAGCGCGAGCTTCGAACGGATAAAACGGAATATCCTCTTTGCTGGTTGGCGGTAGCAAGCGAGTTCAATTACCAGTCGCCTCCACCGCAGCCGCTGCTCGTAGATTGGAACACATAGTCCATACTCTTTCTGTATATTGCAATCTACTATCCCCACGGGCAGACAGGCGGACAGACTTGCTAGAACGATGCGCTTGCGGTGACGGTTTTAATTGAAACATCACCCATCCTATTACCCTTTTCATTCTTGTATTTCACCATTTATGGTCCAGATTTCCTCGGTACCTTCGCCATCGTTTATGAGCTCCTGTTTTCCTAGGTCAGACCGTTATGAGAAAGAAAACTCAGAGTTGCTGCTCTCCTATTATTTATTGCACTCTATGAATTCGCACTGTCCGGTGAATATACACAGTTGAGCAATTCGTATAGAACGGGGAAACAATTTAATCGGATCGGCTGCCTAAAGTTTGTGTTACACTAGAAAAATGTGGCAGATAATATATCATTGAGCGGTGTGCTTCCGTAGCGTGTTTTAAGAATGCTGCCCCTAAATCACCAGAGTCGACCCAACTATTTTCTTATAATTTCGACTCGAATCACTGCTCCTTGAGAAATTGTTTCGTCGGCGTTTTCGCTAGTCATTATTTGATAAAGAGGCCGTACATCATAATTAGTGGAAGGAGATTACCATTATTTTCAAGGTAATGAACAACCCGCAGAGGAAAGAGTTCCAACAGCTATGAATAAATAAGAAAATAATACATTATCAGCAATCTCGAGAAACTTTGTACGATAATTTTCATTCTAATGATCCACGCGCACTTCCTCAATTCTCTTCTAGTGATATTGCATGAACTATGAATACATGTAGAGCGAATATTCAGCTGGGAATTTACGAACAACATAAATAATTGGGATGAATTTTGGAAAATTTAGAATTTTTCTAAATTAGGCGTCAAACTAGGTTGAAGCTGTTTAATGTATCGATACATTTTTATCGTGTAAAAGTGAAACCAAAACTCATTTCCGATTGTGAATAATCACCATTGTTGTCACGAAATACGATCATATCGACTTCAATGGCCTCGTGATTATCCATTTTTTTGCTGTTTGATGCCAGGAGGCTCCGATGGGAAGAGATGGAAAATGAAATGAATTCCCTGGGTAAGCATGGCTGAACAAGGAATAGCACGTATGAGTGCATCGATGGAACGGAAAAGAGGTCGCCTTGGGTTGCAAGACTCGAATCGGTAATGCACTGACTGCAGTATCGACATTCAGCGTCGCCGTCTTTTGCGATTTTCCGCATTCTGAGTCGCCCTTTTTGCGATGGGCTTTCAGGCGTGACGCATCTTCAAAGGTCACAACACACAGACACCCGAACACTCACGCATCGGCCTCCTGCTCTATTCTCACCAAGTCCGTCGCCCAGAAAACTAGAAGAATGTGAATCCGTGCCAGAAATCGATTGTAAGTTTCCCAAGTTTTCCCCCTCTCTTTCGGATAGTTCGAGACGAGTTGGAAAGCTTCAACTTCGGATTCGCTCAGTGACCGGTTATTTATAGGAGATGACCGACGCTGGAAAATCGGATGAATATAGCTGGTTTATAAATAGCCCTTTTCTGAATAATCGCTCCTCCGAGTCTAAATATAATTTCAATAGCATGCATTTGATTTCGGAAAATCTTCAGGTCGAGCATCTAATTTCAACCAAGGTGTTCACAACGTTAGGAATTATGACAAATACCAATGATTTCTAACTGACGTTTGATACTGAAAAAGTTTCAAAAAACGCAGACTTCCGAGTCTCTGAAATATATATTATTTCAGAACAAAACCGTTGGTTTTTAGGAGAACTTATTGAGCGGGATTCGTAAAAATCGCATAGCCTCTAACACACCGTAAATATAACGCAGGAAAAAGGCGACCATCTACACCAGCGAACCTAGCGGGAGAAAGCTTAATGATGTCAAGCTTGTTATGTCTTCAATCTATGTGGATCATTCACTGATTACTGACTGCAAGATCTGGTAGAAATCGATATTCTTCGTAAACCAGCTGCAACAAATCTACGATCTCCTTTTTCGAAAGAAATAATAAGCCAATATATAAGAGGATTCACTACTAAACCTTGACACCGTGTCCCTTATTTGTCAATAACAAAATCCATTACAGCATCGAATTTGCTGAGCGGAGTGTTTTTTCACAGCCCTTCGAATCGACTTCTCGTTAACGTGCAGAAATTACGAATTTCGCTACGAAGTACGTTGGCGTTTAGTCGGTAACACGTAATTGAAATCCGTTTCATTCGTAAAGCCATTTACAGTCCTCTCATGAACTACAATATTGACATCGGATTCTATCCCAAGCAATTTCGTTTCGTAAATCCGGGGGCGATTAGTCGGACGAAATTCTCCGCTATGGCAGTTTACATGTCTATGTGCTCTTTGCCAAGTTTTAATTAAAACCGTCGCATTCGTAGAGCAGTGGGCACGATTGGATCACCGTTTGTTCTCGGAGGAGCTCGGCAAAATATTACAACGTTAACGTTTACAAACCTTCTGATCCATTGTCCAATTGGCAATCGTGGCATATATGAAGTTCGCAAATGAAAAAGATCAGTGATAAAGCTATCGTCGACCAGTCACGATATTGGTTGCCGGTTCTTTGCGATCCTGGCCCAGAACTTGGTTCGTTAAACGGACAATTACGATGCGGGAGAAATTATTAGCTCGCCGCGAAATAGCTACGACTAATAAAAATTTAATTACCGTCGAAAGCAAACAGTTTAGCGTGTAACTGCACGCGCGAGAGACCGGAACAGGAACGAGAACGGTCGAGTGTAATTGCCTTCTCTTTTATAACAATCCTCAACAAACAGGTTACGACCTTTCATCGCCGTGTTTTCATTTATGTAGAATAGCATGTAAAACCCACTCCTCGACGACCCACTCCTTCCCCCTAATCCTCTATTGGTAGAAACTGTAACGCGTGCTAGCCTTTTTAACGAACCACTGAATCGGCTGGTCAACTATAATACTTATCTCGCCGCACGCGAGCCGCACGTGTTACCACAGATTCGAACGCTTCATTTTCGTTGGCGAGCAGTGATTTACCTCGAACCGATTGACCGTCGAGTTTAAATTGGAGGACGAAACTATATTACTTTAGCATTTTTTCTTAAGCACCAGCAATAATATTTTAGTGCACGGACGTTGTGCAATATCGTATCTCTAAGGCGAAGTCGTTTTGACTCTGAACTTGCGGTGAAAAGTTAGCACATAACTACTCATAGAAACTGGTATTTAAGGTATTTAAACAGGTATTTAAGACAATATTTCCCCAGTTGATTACTCCATAGAGCTGTAAAACGTTTCAGTCTTGAGAGTACTTCGTGGATCGCCATAACCTCAGCAATATAATTATTTATTACCATCAATTTCAAGTTTACTATTCAATAATAGGGGAGAATTTCGAATTTTTCCATTCATTCTAGGATGGATAAAAACTTCTTCACATGAATTGGAAAATTGTAACGCGATCAGAGAATACACAAAAAGAATAAGTAACGTTTTACAACTCTTCAACTTGAAGCTCTGTCACTACGATTCATCTCCAAACCAATTATTGAAGACAGCGTCTTTTGTCGTCTGCTAATAAAGTTCTTTCATCAGACAAAATCTCAATGATCACAAGGTTGGTACATTTTCGCCTTAAAATTTGAAACTGAGTCGCTCTAAGTCTCGTTCCCTCCTTTGCTAGATTCGTCATTTCCGCTAGAAAATAATTGTGGCCTGCACATTTAAATAGTAATTTCAAAATAAATAACATAAGCAGGACGACGATGGCAAAAAGAGAATATTAATGTTCTCGTTTGAAACCGTGCCCGGTTCGTGTAATATAAATAACGAGGAAAATTGACGCCCCCGATGATCGAATTGGGGAAATCGCTGGGACATATGAAAACTGAGTCAATATTGTCATAGAGTCTCGGAACATATTCAAATGTTATGCAAGAGTAGAACCTTGTATTCATTGATAAACCGAATGCGAAGGCGTAGGCAGCATGCATACAACATGGGAAGTTCTGACAACGGGGACAATTATAGTTGTTCAGCGTAGGCGCGGCCTCTGCCATTCATGCGGATGAGGATCCCTCGAAAATGATCATTTTCAAACATTTCTTGGCTTGAACTCCGACGAGGGACGTTTTCATTCGATTCCATTACAGAATTTCCCCCTCCCCAAAACGGCTCAATGGAGCATTGCAAGGCCACTGTCGAACCACCTCTGAGATTTGCTCGAGCCATCGATCGCTTTGGAGATTCATTCATTTTTCAACTTCTCTCTCCCTCTCTCTCGAAATTCGGTCAACGAGTGGGCGTACGTAAGTTGTTTCTGAAATATTGTTGGCAGCCGTTCCATTGAAGATAACTGATACACTTCCGCATCTAGCTTTCCTACAATAATGGGTTGGTTTCTACGAGATATATTTTTTTCTTTAGCGAAAGAATAACTTTCCAAAATTTGAATTGATTATATATTTTCTATTTCAATTGGGCCAGAGCTTATTTTCTAAAATCTCAATAAATAGCCCAAGCGGTAAATACAAACTTCATCCGAACGATTCAAATTTTCAATCCGGGAAATGTTTATTTGTCTGCGCTTTTCAGTAGCCGCTGAACAATAACCTCACAAAAATGCGAATACTACATCTCTATTCATAAAACTATATAGAAATATTCCAACATAAAACGAACATTTTCATCAGCCGTAACATAAAAAAAAATATCGCTCCACTAGCGGCTCTGATCACGAGCCGTAATAACAGGGAAACTGGGTTTATGGTTGCTTGCATTTGTCTAGGGCTAGGTCGTTGAGAAGAGTCGTTCAGGAGGTTTGAAGACGTTGGCTAGTTTATGTAAAGGATTTTATCCTAGGTACCGTGTTTTGAACAGTAGTCCAGGTTTGCAACTTAGCTTGAAAAATAAGCGTCAAAAGTTGGTTAGTTCTGATTTACAAAGATTGTTCGTTTTTCAAGACCTTTTACAACCTTCACAAAAATATTTGTTTAACTCGCTATAGCAATTTTTTCAGTTTGATTTTCTACCCATTTAAGTATTTTTTACTGAAAAACTAGCCAGGGTATCCAAAAACCGAAAAATGCGCGAATTAAGTCAATACGAATTACGGTGTGTGAGCCAACGATAAAATCAAGCGTCACCTTCTCGCCACAACGAACATATCAAGCCCACAACCCTTTTTTAACTCTTATGGCCTGTGATAAAAAATTAATAAATAAACTTCCCACGCGAATATTTCGGAAGCATTGAATGTTATCCAAAATCCGAAAAGTGCTAATTTTGTAAATTCACTTGGAGAACATTTTCTAACATTTCATTCATTATAGTTGATTACTCAATTAAAAAAATATATTAATCGCCCAAGAAAAAATATTCTAATTCTCTGAAAATTTGTTGTTTTACGTTTCAAGACGTGTAGAATCCGAAATACCAATGAACGAAAAAAATTCTATGTCGTCACTTTTGAGACGGAACTTTGATAGTTAAATTCATGACTTTTCAGCAAAAATCAATTTTGGCCTGACAATGGCTCAAATCGCTAGCCAAATCGCCTCAACCTCAACCTGTTATGTCTCGCTTTTTACCGCCAGCTCTTCAATTGTATGCCACTCATACGCACATAAACTACATTCGATTCAGTTTTTCTAGTTCGCAGTAGTGTTGGTGAACTAAGTAGATACTATATTATGATTTTTGGTTGAATTTTCAAAATGTATAGGTTGAGGAGCACTAATGGAATTAAAAGCAAAGCAATAAAAAAAAAAAAAAAAAAAAAAAAAAAAAAAAAAAAAAAAAACGCTGCAAATGATTGTACAGTGGTTTATTATTCCTTCGCTTCAAATATAATTTCAGAAGACTATCCATTTCAGATAGTCATTATTCAGAACATGTGTGAACATTTCAACCGAAAAACAGATTGGTAACTATCGGGAAAAACTCCGTAACAACTATTGTAATTTTAATCAATTTTATTTTTCTTAATTTCCAAATTAAAAACTAAATGTTTTGCCAAACGGTACAGCTGGAGAGAGTGTTTGACGACCATTCCAATGAGTATAGAACGATTTTTATAGCTCCAATAACTCTCGAGTTATACCCTCATGTCAAATTTCTGAAAATCTCCCAAATTCGACACAAAAGCTGCGATAACTCGAGAACCAATTGAGCTATCGACCCCACGATGGTCTCATTCGATTCAGCGTCCAAAAATCTATAGAATTTGATACCATGTACACACTTTTCTGAAAAACTGTGGAAAATATGAATTTTCTCCCCCTCGAAACCCCCCAAAAATACCCTTAAAATTGAGCTAGCAAGTTGGTTCAAGAATTGGGCCGTCGTAGGACCGAGATTGATTTTTGGTGAAAATTTCAAGAATTTAGCTATTATGGTTTGGCCGGAAAAGTGTTGACGGCGTACGGCGTACGGCGTACGGCGTACGGCGTACGGCGGACAGACAGAATTTTTTTTATTGGATATTCGGATTCTACATGCCTTGAAACGTAAAACATCAAATTTTGAGGGGGGTTATAAAATTTTTTTTCTTGGGCGATTACAATGGTTTATTATTGAATAATAAACCAAAAAAAACACAGACCAATTGAACACAAGGACATGCTAGTTTATATTGTATTTCTCACAAAAATACAAAAAAGTCGCTCCGTCGGTCATAGCAGGTAAGCACCGTCAATGATAATGAGCGGACCGAAAGAAGTACGAAGATCCTGTACTTCTTTCGCAACGAGCGTTCACTTCATTTGCAGGCCACTCTTCTCACTCGCTCTTATTCAACTCCCACGCTCGTTTTCTTTCTCGTCTTCCTTCCCTTCGGTTTATCCCTCCGTCTTTCTCGAGCCGAGGAACATTGCTATTTTTATGGTGGCTGTAAAAGATATACACTCTCATACCTCCTTCCTCAACTCGGGGTAGGCGCCCGTTTGTCCAGCCAAAGCCACCCTACCGCCGATATGACCTCTTCTACTTCGCTCTCCGCCTACATAGCCACCCCATTTCCCGTCTTGCTCTCTCATCCCCGACATCTTCTGTTTTGTCTCGCTTTGTACCGCCAGCTCTTCAATTTTATGCCACTCATACGAACATACACTACATTAGTAGTTGATTCGTAACTTCCGACCGCAAACGTAACGCGAATTGTTTAGTTTATGGATGATGACAAGAATCCTGGAAAACGCATAGCGATAACATAATAAACTCTCAAACGTTCATCCACCGCAATTCGAGTAAAGAAAATACTTTTGAAAATTGATATTTTTTTGCTTAATGCTTTATTCGGTCGAGTCCAATCATAATTTATGATGTCAGTCATATTATGACCGATTTCGGCCGAATAAAGCAATGGAAAAGATAGAGAGAGAAATAAAGTTATTCGTCTTTAGAACATGTGATGATATACAACTACGATTGACAATTGAACTATATTGCTCGTCGAAGGCTAAGCCAGGCGATGGATAAGAGTTGACCATTTAAACATTTCCACAATAAATAATTTCCACAACTTCATATTTTCATTGAACATTTAATTCACTAATATATTCCCTTATCTTATATTCACTTGTACATTTCGAAAAATACTGTTTCGCTGAATGTTTTCTATTTCAATTAGCCAATCGAACGCCATAAGCTTATTCGTACTTCCAAAAAATCGATGAGGATAATTCATATAAAGTGGTCGTACATAAGATATGAAGAGCAGCATATTGGACGAGACGTTCTAGATTTAAAGAAGACTATCCATTTGTGATTGTAAATATTCCAAAAATAAATTAATCTCCACTTTTCAGTCTATGGCAATCTTCCCCGAAAAAATCGTCAATAGGTACCTTTATTCCACAATACTTAAACTGATTTATTTCTGTGCCCTCAGGTCCAAGACTGAACGGACAGAGGCTAGTTGAGTTCCTGCCGCCTGGCGAAGGGCCCGAACTTCGAGTGAAATCGGCCATCCTGTGGATTAGGCTGGATCCAAGGAGTAGTCCACCTCAGAGAAACGTCACTCTCTGGGCGTTCCGACTGAAGCACAATCTACCCAACGCCACTCATCTAAGTGGTAAGGTATGTTTTCAACGAGTTAAACTCACTTTCGCACCTTAATTCACTTCATTGATTGCAGTTTGTCATCATGCATTGTTTCATCATTGTACAATCAGTATTAAACCAATCCAAAAACTTCGAGTGGAGATGTTAGATGCATTTTTCTACAATTACGATGTTAAATGAAAATAATCGCAACACTTCGGTTTTCTAGCAGGCAACAGGTTAAGTGGAATATTACGCTAGAATATAGAGGAACTCCGTGTACAAATTATATGCACCGACTCATAATGCGAAAGTTACGAGTGATTTCAAAGAAACAGACTAGTCCCTTCGGTGATAATTTCATTCAAACCATTTTCTCACCGGGAGGAAACAAAAGCGCTCGAGTCGGGAGCGAAAGACAGACATTGTAAAAGTACAGAGTGCAAAGGTACCCGAGGGTTTAAGGTCACGTTGTTAAAGGTGACAAGAGCTCACAGCGCTAGCGGTTGTAGATTGGTTGGTTCGCACCTGTTGCTTCACTTGTTCTCTTCACCCCCTCCCTCAGCATCCGCCTGACGAAGCGAAGGTTTGACCTGAGTTTAATGTTACGTAACGTTACTTGAACGAACGTTACAAAGTTCGGAGTGAACAAAGATTCGATAAACTCATTCAGTCCTTCGCAACACCCATTCAACTATTTTCCTCTATACTTTCATTCACAACTACTGGAAATGCGATAGTACGCGTATCAGTGGAATTCGTGACAATCTTTTTATTTTCTTTCCTTGAGAGACTGACATGTTGGCCATGGGTTGGCTTTTGTCGAAAAAATAATTATGTTTGGACAATTTCTAGTGTTTGCAGAACTGGGGTCGATTTTCGGCAGGTGCACGTGATTGAAATCTCACAGAATCGGTATTTATTATCACGCAAAAAACTTTTCACTCCCAGTAATAGATGCAAAAATGTCTATGGGTTGGAGAGGGAGAAAAATGGTCTCCCCATCACAACCCCTGGACATCAAAAAATGCGACGACAAGGAAAAGATGAGGCAAAACGTTTAAGAAAAAATCAGTCGTCATTCATTCGCAGCCCCAAAATCTCGAGACCTATAGAGCCCAAATATTGATTTTTGTCACCAGTAAAAACCAAAATGCGAAATAGTCATCAGCGAAATAGCTATTAAAAAAAAGTGGAAGTACGGTGTGTGAGCCGAAAGATTTTAGAAAATCGAGTGTTTTCAGCTCAATTCAAACCGTGGAAAGAAATCCTTAGAATGGAAGAAGACATAATAAAGAACTGATAAAAAGTCAATCCAACGGTTTTTCTCCCCTCACAACACTTGGATATCAATAAATACGAACACAAATAAAAGAAGAAGTCACAAATAACGTCCTTTTTGTTCAAAATTTTCTATGATTCAGGAGTCAATTCAGTCAATTCATATTGTTCCGTTGGAAAAAAACGTCGTATCAGTCGTTGTTCTGATGCAGCAACTGATTTATTTGAGTAGATATATAGCGTTAGAAAAATCGAGAGGAAAAAAGAATATTTATCTTGGAAACTCAAAATATCACCAACTTTTCTCAAATAAATTCTTAACAGTTTTCGAAAAGGTTTTGAGCTATCGAAATGACAAGAGGTATCAAATTTTTCGCTATTCCAACTGGTTTCTTCAATTACACTTGTGGAAAATTTTGTTCTGCATTACATTTTGATAGGAAATCTTATTTCCAGCTGTAGGATAAAATATATGAATTTACTCCCGCGATTAGAGGAGAACAGTAACTAAATCAAACGAGTTAAAAAAAGAAGAAGGACAGGTGATATGAATTAATTTTTTCAAAGAAGGTTTTGAAATTCATACATAGCCGGCAGCACACCTGTTTCTCTTACGCCCTGTATAAAATGAAATTTAAGGTATAACGTTTTATCCAGCAAAGAGAAAGAGCTTCCCTTTCAAACGCCTTCAAAACTCCCTTGCGGTTTCGGGGGTCGGAACACGTTAGAACCAAACTATTTCGCTCAAGCCTTGGGACGAGGACCTTGAACTCAAGTCGAGAGGTGTCTAGCGTCAAATAGCGCACCCCATTCCTCGCCCAGTCATCCGCACCCCTTGTCCTTCTTCCGTTAGTTTCCTCGCTCTTTTAGCGAACTGCAGAGCTAACGGAAGGAGTGGGGTTCAGTGGCTTTGCAGCTTTTGCTTTTTTAATGAGTTTCCCTCAACCTTGTCGGAAAGGCCGGAGCTTATAACTGGGCCCAGATAAGGTCAGGGATTAGTGGAAGGAGGTTGAGCAATGGAATAGAGGAAGGGGAAGAGAAAGACTTAGGTACATTTTTTTCAGTACATTTTCGATCGTTTCCGAACCTAACGTTCCAACTATTATCACGTTGTAAGGGCCAGTTACGTAGCACATGACCTGAAAACTTGAATGAACGGCAAACATTCGGATACGGTAACTTTTACAGTCTTCGAGTGACCGTAAAAATGAAAATCCTCATAGGATCTTTGTAGGATTGAATTGGCAGACAAAAGAATAATTGTAAAATGAAGAAAATTACATCCAACTACGTTCGGTATTGTTATTGGTGAGTTTTAGTGCATTTTTTGTTTTGTGGAAACTTGAACGTGGGAGTTTTCGAAAACAATTCACTAAAACTCTCCATTGAGACCGCGGACAGATATACAGACCTTTATCAGAACATTTTTCTCAGTTTTCTCTTGTGTCTTTATTTATTCATTTTCGATTCATCTGTGGTTTATATTTTTCTGAATAAGATACATTTTGTTCTAAAATTTTCCCGATCTAGAGTCTACTTCTAGGACAGTCTCGATACTTCCGTTTACAACGTAAAAACGAACAAAAAAGGAGTGCAGAGGGATCTGACTGCATCAGTACCAAATCTATTGAGTTCAATTCTTACGGAGAAAGTGTACTAAGCATACTATATTGAATATTGAGTTATAATTCACTAATTACTAAACTACTAAGCCCCCTAAGTACTAAACCATTGTAATCGCCAAAAGAAAAAATGTCTAAACCTCCACAACACTTGATGTTTTACGTTCCAAGATAAATAGAATCCGAATATCCAATTTAAAAAAAAAATCTGTCCGTCCGCTGTCAACACTTTTCTCCTACAGTTACCAATCTGTTTTTCGGCGGGAACGTTCACAAATGTTCGAAATTATTACGATCACAATCTTCAGGAAGTAGAATTCGGATTATGGAAAAAATTTCCATAGCACTGACTCCGAAACGGTTATAAGACAAGCAACTGTAGCGAGAAGAAGAAAAAAAAACAATTAGGAAAAACTGTCATATATCCTCCGTAAAAGCCGTTCAAATTTGATGAAAATTTCAGCTAATGTTCATTCAGTGATTTTAAAATTCAATTTTTAAATGAAAATTTTCAATTAACTTATTATAATTATTTTGGAAAAAAACATTATCAAACTAGTGATAATCAAACAAACTATAATAAATGCTTTGAAAAAATTATAAAAACAGAAGCTAATAATTCATTAGCTTCAATTGTTGTTGTACCCGTAAGGGCAAGTTACATTGCAACGACCATAATTGTATTTGAATTTCCTCAACCAAATGATTATTTCCTCGTGTGTCGTCTGTTTCAGGAGTTCAACGCGCAGACTGAAGTGGCAGGTTTCGCCAAAGTCGTGCCGACGTCAAGTTGGCAGAAGATCGATCTCCGACAGACAGTGCTCGACTGGTACTCGCATCGGAGTAAAGAGCGGCTCCGAGTGCTCGTCGACTGTTCGGGCTGTAACGGCGGGGCTGTAGTACCGTCTCTTTTCCGTAGCGGCCCATCCAATCGGCCGTTCCTTGTAGTAACGACCGAGCCGGTTCCGTCTCGTCGAGTCCGCCGAAGAGCTCTCGACTGTTCGGGTGCACCGCGAGGCCAATGTTGTAAAGAGCAGTTCTACGTCAACTTCAAACAGCTCGGCTGGGACGACTGGGTCATAGCGCCGAACGGCTACTTCGCCAATTATTGCCGCGGCGACTGTTCGGGCCCTCGGACTCCGGACGCGTTCGTTAATCACCATTCGCATTTGATCGAAGAGTATCGACGCATGGACCGCCTGGCAGGACTGCAGCCTTGCTGTACGCCCGTCAAATTTTCGTCCACGTCGCTCATCTACTACGGACCCGACAAAAACATTATCAAAAGAGACTTACCCAAAATGGTCGTCGAAGAGTGCGGATGCCCCTGAACGCGTAGAGGAAATCGTGCTGGCTGATAGGGCGGAGCACCAACACACTAAGACGATTTCTGTATAGGGCCTTCAGGTATCACACCCTTGCTCGATCCGTGTTCCAAATCGGAACGTTCTGTTTGTAACATTACAAGAGAAGAAAAATTCCATTATTTTCTCGTCAGATTCAGTTATTTGTAGGAACGAGCCGTTCAAATATGCGACTTTTTCGGCGTCTACCACCGTTCGATTTATAATCGTAAGAAAATGCTCACTTTGAAGAAAGAATAACGATTCTTGGCATCCGTAACGAAGAGACGAATAGTATTCATCGTTTCTACGAATAAAGTAAGGGGCCCAGACAGTAGAATGTGCAGGATACATCAAGACTAAGAGATATTCGCAAATTCCACGAATTTATAAGTAAGAACGTAAAGTATCTCTTTGTTTCCCGTTTTCGTAAAATGGGCTTTCGTAACTTCAGAGCAAATGATTCAGTCAAAATGCAGGATATAGCAATAACAGCTAAAGTTGACCGATATAGGTTGCGTCTGCACACTAAATAGTCAACCATTTGCAGGCGGACGTACTGGGATGTAGATGTTTCTTTGAATGTAGCACACTAGCGATACCTGTATACCGTTGAATAGTTCATGCTCCAGTCCAAAATTCCCAAGCTAGAATTTGGATCCTGATTCCTCTCGAAGTAAACTCCATAACGGTTGACATCAGAGCACGGATTTAAGTTTCCAAAATAAACATGGAATTTGAGTGGCCAACCCCTCACATACCCTCAGTTTCACGAACTCCAACCTTGGAGCAAACCTTAGCAGTTCAGAATCAGGATAAACTGATCATGTACAGGGTTCATTTATCAATCGATTGGTGGCTAGGTTATATTCAGCAAACTTGACTGAAGTACTGCAGAGGAAACTAATGGTAACCAACATACAGTTCATCAGAAAGATACAATTGCTCGAGAGTTGAAGTTTATTTTCAATTGCAATTGACGCTACCCAACAGATTCTTAGACAATGAAGGAGCTTGATTTTCTTACTCAGAAACCCCTAACTTCACTAGCAACACTATTCGAGCAAGGGTGGGATTGGAAGAAGCTCCTTTTCTTCGCAGGATGCCGACCTTCAGGCTTCGCTGAACCTTCTGTCTCCTGGCTGCTTCTTCAGACAAATTTCGAACTCGTAGTTCGGCATCAACAAGAAGAGAATTTTTTTGAAAAAAAAAAAAATCCATTCGCTTTTGTTTCGCGCGAATTTCGACATGAGATTCTAGGACGGCGAGCCGAAGCATTTTCGAACGTTTCCAAATTCAAAGCGAACTGGGAACAGGTTGATTTTGGTAATGTTCGGAGAAATTCGGCTCGGTCCCAATATTCCTGGAGAGACGTTCTTGGTCGTATTAATGGGGTATTGTCGTAAAGAAGAGATTGATATCAGTTATCGGATTGCTAGCAGCGAGATGTCTCTTTAAATCGTTTCAACTTCAGAATAGTTATAATTCAACCGTCTCCTCTTTTATTCGTTACTTTATACAATTAAATTTGAAATCTCGCCAGAGTCCACCGAAGCGCTCCTAGTGGCACTACTATTTTAATTTTCATCACTTTTACTTTTCTTAATTTTCAAATTGAAATCTAAATTGTTCGCCAAACGGTACAGATGAATGAGCGTTCGATAAGCATTCCAACGAGTATAGAACGATTTTTATAGCTCAAAGAACTATTGAGCTTTACGCTCATGCCAAATTTCTGAAAAGCTCCCACCGAGTTCAACACAAAAGCTGCGATAACTCGAGAACCAATAAAGCTATCGACACCGCGATGGTCTTATTCGATTCAGCGTCCACAAATCTATAGAAATTGATACCAACTACCCACAAAAATACTCATAAAATTGAGCTAGCGATTTGGTTCAAGAATTGGGCCGTCGTAGGACCGAGATTGATTTTTGGTTAAAATTTCAAAAATTTAGCAGTGTTGACGGCGTACGGCGGACGGATAGAATTTTTTTTATTGGATATTTAGACTCTACATGCCTTGAAACGCAAAAAATCAAATTTTGAGGGGGTTAGAAATTTTTTTTGGCGATTACAATTGTTTGTTATTGAATAATAAACCAATAAACTAGCACCACTTTAGTGGACTCTGGCGAGACTCTCCTTAGGCAGCCCTCTGTATTACAGAAAACTAATTTTCTAGCAACAAGTTCATTGGTCCGGTAACGAGAGAGAGAAAAACTAGGCGACAGATTCTCCTTATTTTTCTTCGCCCTGACCAAGAACTTTCGCCTCGTCTGGCAAACTCAGGAAGATACGAACCATTTAGTTTCTACAGCCGATCCAGGCCAAAATTACAATACAACGAATCAGTCGCCTAGTTTTTCTCCCCCTCAAAAAGAAACAAGTTTATGGAGCCATCAAGAGCTAAAAGAATGCTCAACGATGAAATAAGCGGCTGAGAAGAAACAAAATTAAGGAAAAATACGACGTTACCCCATTTAATTTTTTGTCCACCAATGTCATCGATAAGTTTACCAATTAGGTATTAAATTCTTCCAGTAGTAATGCCATAAGTGTTTGGAGTGTGTCGAAAACCGAATGTAATTGAACGAGCCTTCGATTATTTCAAGCGGAAAGAAACTCAACTGCAATGGAATCGACGAGACAGCGCGCCAAATAACGGAAAATTACGGCGACTACACGACAGTTATTAACAGACGATGCTGAAGGTCTGCCGACAGCTGAAAAATAACCGCGTCAACAAGAACGGACGTGTATTCCTTGCGCATGCTGAGTGAATCCCCCAACCTACTAACCTATATCAAAAACCCTTCCCTCCTTGTAAATAACAAAAAAACATTGACTTTCTTAGGCGATCCCATTGTTGACTTTTTGGATGAATATTGTGCGCGTGGCATTATCACGAGTCCTTTACGGGAACCGAAGACGTTCCTCCATTTCTCCTCCTTTCAATACATCTTAGACGTAAGCATTTGTTTTCAGTATTGTTCTGGTAGCCTGTCAAAAGTGCAGTGAGAGAATTTTTTCATTGGAAAAATGAAGAGAACAGCCGAAAAAACATCATTATTCGAACGCGGTTTTAAAAAATACGTGTAAAAATAAGGAAAGAATGAAGAACTCCCGTGGTGGTTGGGCACTTGAGAATTCCAGAGGATTTCTCGCGTAAACATAATTTATTCTAAGGTTGCGAAGTTGTAAATAGTGAAATCCGTCAAGTTGTAAAACATTTTTTCGCGAATCGTTTGCCAAAATTGTTATTGATCCCAACAGAAAATCATCCTTATTTAATACTTGGCATTGAAAGTACGGCAGCGTTTACGATATAATCAGGGTTATAATATAACATTCCATAACTATATTATAATGTAGAAAGATAAGGTGGTGCGTTTGAAGCGATAGCGGCGGCGAACGGTATGATTTTGCGCGTAAAAAAAATTGAATTACGATTATTATAATGAAACGATGGAGGAAGAAAAAAATCGCTTTTTCGCCACCTTACTTCCTTGAGCTATGAAAAGCAAAGTATTGAATACATTCCCCTTTTTCGTCCGAACAAAACGACGATACATAAGACTTTTGTATTATTAGTTGATTTATTTTTCATCATTTCTTAATTATTATTACTATCGGTTCTGTCGTTCCGTGTACATATAATTAGGGGGAGGTTGTTAAGTTTTTAGACTAATGTTCGAGACAGTGAAGCGTTGAAAGGAACACCGTTATGTATAACCTGTTCATCTAGTGGCTCCTTGTCGAAACGAGAAAAGGCGTCCATAATAATTACTATTATGTTAATGTTACCAAACGAGGAAGCTAATTATTGTCTTGTACTTGTAATAAAAAGGGCCCTCACGCCCGTCGATTATGTTGTGATAAATTATTATTATTATTGATGCACTTTGCAGTATAAAATCTGCCAGGGGAAAAAAGTTTTATTAGAATAAAATCTGTGATCGTTTCTTGTAAGATGGAGCGATAAATGAAGGAGTTGTGTTATCAAATCAATAATAAAAATTAAAAAAAAATTAATTACGAAAGAAATAAATAAGAAAAATGTGATGAGAGTATTGAAACACTGCCTACTTCGACAGATAATATATATTTGGAGTGCTGTATATATTCCTCTGAGGTCCAAGTAGTCCAACAGGCTCATGCTACATAAATTACAAAAACAACAGATGAAGATCTAAAAAATGCAATGAAAATTTAATGGATTAACAAAAGTAACAGTCTCGAGTTGAACAGAAGGCAGTAAGGAAAAAATTACATTTAAACTACGCAAAAAAAAAAACGAAAAAAGTAAAGACTGATTTGTTCGTTTTGTTGAGCGGCAAGTTTCAGGGAAACCCTGTAAATTTTTAACAGAATTACGTTAAAGAAAATTCTGGGAGTTAGTTGGATTAGGTATCAAAAAATTTAGCTCTTTTTAAAATTATTCGAACGAAAATTAAGAAGAAAAAAGGATTTATAGAGAGCCTGAATTGGTTGTAACAATATCTAATACTTAACGAAAATATTTTTAAACAGACTAAATTGTTAATTAAAGCAATTGTAACGAAATATAATAGGTGCTAAAGAAGCAATAAGAATAATTCGATATTGAGCTGAAAATGTCGAATTATTTTCAAGAAATAAGTAAAAAATGGAAAATGTTTGCACTTAAGTCTACGCTTCTGACGACCCTTTATGATTTTAGACTAGTTAATTTGGCCCTTTACTCATAAGAAAACTGCGAGAGTGAAGTTTGTAAAGATTATAAATGGTAATAAAGTCATTCATTCTATTCAGTTTCGTCATTCGCCTATTGTTTCCTTCAAGCTCGAGGACAACGATGGCACTTCAACGGAAGAATTTTCACCAGTGCAGGTACATACAGGTGGCTATGGATGAGAATGGGGGAAAATATATTTATGAAATCGAGGCGCAAATAAGCGAGTTGTCTACTGAGAAAGCGACATGTTAGGTGGTTTGTGAGAAAAAAACCTGGCTATTGGATATTTTGAAGAAAAAGAACTACCAGAAGAGGAGAATCGAAACATTTTTGTCAGCCGAATATGTAAATTTAGCATAAATTACTATAGCATATCAAATCAAAAGGGGGCATGATATAATGTACACAAGTTCTCGACTTTATTCAATAAATCCTTGCCCACGAAAAGAAAATATCGTCCATTTGTGATCTTCTACGTATCAAAACCGAATAGTTTTCTGATGAAATTAGTTTCTAAAGAAACGAGAAATAAAATATTTATAAAATTATAACAAGAAGGATTTTTGGGACCTGAGATGGCAGAATACTTTAGCCCACTTTCATATCGCATTGAATTGGCTTTATTTTGAACCCATTTTTAAAATAAACAATCTTCTACTAATTATATACCTAGCTTTTTTTGCTAGTGGTAAACAAAACTTAATACACAGTTCACAAACCTTAGGATCTTTCAGAATCAGATGATAAGATAAAAGGGTTATTGATAGCTCTGACGGTAAATCAAGTTATTGCAATATTATTTGTTAGTAAACTTCGCGATAAAATTTGACAATGATAATAAAATTTAAACTTTTATAGAGCTAAAAGAGTCGCGTCACACAGGATGCGCGTCAGACTTTTTCTAATGCATCAATCGAAGATGAAATCGGCGTTAAATTAGGTATTTAGAAAAAAAGCGCCAAGTAAAATTATGAACATACTATAGAACAGCGTTTAGGTTAATTTCATCCAACTGGATACATGAAAATGAAGTCTAGGCAACGAGGCTAGCCTGCTTCTGTGGGTGAAAAACTTGAAGCGTCTGTTTTGAATCTTAAGGCTTGGGTTCGCAACCCAGCTACGGATCTGGTGCGCCCTAAGATTAAAAAGAGTGGTTGTTATGTGAGCAACGCGTGCATAACTAAATTTGGTAATGGCCGAGGCTATGAAAATTCCTCCGAAGCTGGGGAGACGATAGCTCTAGCCTAGTGACTTAAAAGATCTGACCTCTTTGAGATGTAGCATAGAAGTGTTCAAAACCGGAAGCCCTGAAGATATTGAATAGAATAGAATAGAATAGAATGCAATTTTATTTCCATAAATAACAACAACAACAACACAAGAAGAAATAATTTAAAGTTTGAATTAGGGAATATAAATAATTTAAAGTTTGAATTAGGGAATATAACCGGATAGCTTTTCCAGCCACATAGCATGCCAAAGCGTGCAACGGATACAACAGAACAACTAGAACGTCGCAGTGCCCACGAACGACTTAGAAATCGTAAAGTGGGAGAATCGCTGATGAACAAGACGCCACCCTCTTTCACTCAATTTAACGTACAGGTTAAAAAAATAATAATAACTAAAATTTACCTCTCTTAAACGTACAGGTGAGGTCTGCTTTTTGAGACCTAGGCTAAATGACTGTAAGGCGGAACAGAATTCAACGGAAATAATTAATTATTAGATATAAGAAATTATCAATAAATTATTTCAAAAAACCGTATGCAGTTCTGGTCGGCAGTGTTCTTATGCCTCCGCATGGCGTGGGATGGTGTCACAATAGAGATTCGAAAGGTCAAAAAATTTGCTGTGATGGGTTTCCCGTTAAATGAAGTTAAAGCCACCACAATATTCCCAAGGGTGTTCAGCATACTAAAGATATATTAACAATTTATCAAGAACAGTCACGTCTCACCAAACGAAATCCATTGTGAACTGAAAGGCAAAAACGTGACATTCAACCGAATCGAAGAAAAAATATTCGCTTTTTGAAAATCCTCTGGTGGAAAATATACGTTTGAATTAAATATTTAATTAATTAGAAATTACAAGTAATTAGGTACTCAGTTTTAGATCTAGATAGTGTTCACTAGGGTCCCATTACCTACACGGACGGAACTGATTAAAATTGTTTGACGAGAAAAAAAAACTGTCGCACGAAAGGTGTGAATTTGTTTTAGTTGTGTTGGATATGTGCTCATGTTTCTGAAGGGATTCCAACGAAAAATTGAATAATCAATCAGCATTCAGAAAACCTGAATTTTTTCTCTCGGTAGAAAATTGAACTACGAACATGAAATTTCAATTATGTCTTTGACATTGAAGTAAACAAAACTTGCATAGTGGATCGAAATTCCTTGTATCGATGATGATGAAACAAGCAATCAGGCTATACGAACTTGCGAACGTTGAAGGGGTCCTGTGATCAAAAGCTTTCGCGGTGATGAAGCTGTGGCGCGCTAGTTCGGCCGTTAATCGCTAGATCCCATTCATGAATCAACAACTTCGAGAAATGATAATAAATTCTAATATTACTGATAAAGGAGTGACCAAAACTCCCTGCGGCCACTATGGTCAAAAACCGGTCAAAGCAAAAATTCAGTAACGTCGTCAAGACAAAACGTCCACCATTGACGGTGATTGTTTTTGCTCGACAGTCATCATGGCGGGCGTCAGGAGTTGCAGAGGAGAATTGGGTGGGTATAGGTTGAAAATAACGGTTGGGACTGGAACGACGTGGGAGTGAACTTCGGAAGACGACGTCACATTGTGGGAAAGGAACGAAACAAACACAACTGACTGCAACCATTCTCGCTTTTATCTCTTTTCTCTTTAAATATTATTTCGCCTGATGAAGAGATGAGCGTCGGCGAAGGGAGCGGAAAACCGTTTTTGACAAAAGGGTTTCGGACGGCTTAGAAAGAGAAGGCCCTCGAGTAGCTTCTTACGGATATTTACAATAGTCCTTCGTCACTTCTCGTCCAATGCATGGAAAAACGTTGTGGTGGATGAATGCCAGAGCTCACTCGACGGAGATGATGAAAACAGTACGAAAGAATGGCGCGCTCCCTGTGAATAAGCCTTCGTCAGTCAATATAGATAAATCGGCAGACGGGTGTAGCAAATTCCCGTAAGATAGGCTGCGTGTCTAGAAAAACAAACGATCGCAAAAAAATATTTTTTGAACTTTTAGACATAGTAACATTTTAGTTTGAGATATCTGTTAGTTATATAAAAACAGTTTTGGTTTGCACTAATATCAGACCAACCAGGCGAACCGATTTTGTAAGCGGTATTTACCAATTCAGCACGTAAAAATAATATGCTACAATGAGAAAAAAAGCTCCAGTAAGAGTAAGAATCCGAAATAATTTTTGTTACATCGAGCGCATTCGACACCAACGATCTCTTAAGGATCAGTTCTCTAATAAATTCTAATCTAATTCTGTCATGCAGCACCTCAAAGTTTTTCTGTATTTTTTAATATTTTTCAGCACTTGCTTATTGTAACCAGGATTGTTATTTAGGCGATTCTAAATTATTTCGTATTGAATAGTATATTAAAAAGGGCTCAAAAATACGTTCAAATGTTGTGTACGTGTAGTACAGTGGATACAATTGAGTGTTGAATTATTTGAAATTCAAAAAAAAATACTGATGGCAACGAGAATATAATGATTCTTGTAGCTAGTAGAAGACAACTTCAGAGTAATTACCAAAGAATCACACGCATAATTAACTCTAATTTACATCATATAATTGTTGGAAGCAAACGAAACTCTCACAAGAGTGCGTGAATGCGCCATCATTATTTTACGATAATGGAGAAAGCGAGAGGCATAAATTACTATTTATTATTTCAATCCACGATCATGAAGAGTGCGAGACAAAGTAAACATATGGTCGATTTTCGATAGAAATACGAACAGTTTGGTCCTTGAGACGATTGCGGTTTTACTGTCAAGAATACTAAGTAATAATGAAAAAATGGCAATAATTCGGAACATTAAGAGAATTATGGAACGGAGAAAATTCACTTCACAGTAGAAATTATTCACAGTTCTATAGTTAGCAAGACATCCACAGATAGATTTATGGTAACGACAAAGAGCCAATATAAAATTTATGTAAATTAAATTTTTTAAATCAAGCACGATTAATTAAGGCATGCAATAGACCGCCAATTGAGGGAAATCAATCCAATTCAAACGGTAAATAACAGCCCTTGATAAAGTCTTTTTTCCGCTCAAAGTTTTCTTCGACAATGATTTTTAAACCAAAAAAGCTACACAAAGATAGATGCAACGATAATAAACTGCTTGGAACACGGTTTCGTGCTTCGACTTGGTACCCTCTAAAGAGGACCAAGTGGACAATTCATTTAGTTGCGTCTTATAACTTTTAAGCTTCAAGTTAAACGGGAAAACATTGTCTGTATTTTTGAGAGAATTGGCCTAGAAACCGTGAAAAGCTAACAAGTCTGCAAGCCAAAGCTACACACAAGAGTGAGACGGTCGCATAAAATGGAAAGAGAGATTGAGCCAACTCAAAACATCTTACCCTTGCGGATCGTTAACCCTAGTACAACTATAAACTGTAAAAGAGACAATGATGATAATTCCGTCTTCGCTCATTCCCTCTCCTCAGTTCATCTCACCTCCAGCCAACTAACGAAGATTTCAGCTTCGTCTCCAACTTTGAGAACAGTCCAGAAAATTAAACTATGCAACTATTCATTTAGTTTTACTTTTTTTTAGCAACGGAACCGAAAAAGGATTCTCCTTCGAGACCGACGCCATTGCATTTCGTTCATTGTCGCTTCGCCTGCCCTTGGGGTACACTGAAATTGGATGAGAGGGGGAAGATTGTAAAATTGAATCTCAACGGGACTCAAGATGAAAATGCACGGCTTCGGAATTAATTGACTTTTTCCTCGTTGTTCTGAGGGCATTGCACCGTCTGGTAAACTGGAAGACAATGGCGACAATGAATAGCAGCGTACTGGTTGAGGCAGGTCGTGAAAACTGATTGGCACAGACAACGTTGGACTGTTTATAGCTGCTCAAGTTTACTAGCTAGGAAGAGAAAGCTTCATGAAGAGGAAATCAACAACAAAACAACTTTCATGCGAGCGTTTTTTTACATTTATAAATTGTTTATCGCACCAATTTATGAACTCATTAAAACAACATTGTTTATGCTTAAATAATGAAAAGTTCCTCGTACAAATCAAGTTACATTACTTATTTAATTGTCTCTTCTATGAACACGCAGACACTTCTCACGCAAGTTGGTGTGGTTTTCTTCGCTTTAGGTGGCGAGTTAGACCTCGGTGTCAAGGAGTTTGACATTTCCTAAAGTTGACATAGTCTGCCAAGCCGACAAGATGGCTCACTGCCCGTTGCTGAATCACTTGATCGACGGTCTCCACTTGAACGTCCGGATGAAGTGAGTCATTTTTGAAGTACCATGGTACAGCAGCTATGCGACGGAGGACACTATTTTGAAACCGTTGTATGGTTAGTCTGTTGATTGGAGAGGTACCACAGCTGTGCTCCGTAGTACACACAGGCTTGAGTAGCGGATTATACAGTAGTTTAATTTGTATGGTCATTGTCGACCGACGTAAAACTAACCAGTAAAGTATTCCATGTTTGATAACACGCTCTGTTGTCGAGATCAATATTAACTATTTAGCCAAGTGAGGGAAATTAGGGCTTTTTTAAAATTAAAAACGCTGCAAATGATACAGTGATTTATTATCCCATCGCTTCAATAATTATGAAAGAAGACCATCCATTATTTGTGATAATAACATGTCAGAAAAAATGTAAACGTTTCCACCTAACAACAGATTTGGTAACTATATGGGAAAAAGTCGTAGCAACTATTGTAATTTTATCATTTTAATCTTTCATAATTTTCACATTAAGAGCAAAATTATTCGCCTAACGGTACAGCTGAACAGTGTTCAACGACTATTCGAATGAGTGTAGAACGATTTTTATAGTTCTGAAAATTCTCAAGTTATACCCTCGTCCCGAATTTCTAAAAATCTACCGAATTCTACACGAAAGCTGCGATAACTCGAGGACAATTAAGCTATTGACACCGCTATGGTCTCATTCGATTCGGCGCCCAAAAATCTATAAAAATTTATATCGAATACAAATTTGTCCGAAAAATGTTGGAAAATACGAATTTTCTCAAAATTTGAAATTTTGTTTTCAGGGTGAAAATGAAGAGAAGACCACAGGATTATTTGACTGAAATATTCCAAGATCGTATATATTGTCGCATATTGTATAATTCAATAGCTACTAGTTATTATATACCATTGAACATTTCTATGCATATAATAAGAAGAATAGATGCCTACTTGAGAATCAGGGTCGGACGGTAAAATCCAATCAAGCAGCGAACAATAATACCGGCAGCCTCTTCGCTTTTCCAATGCTCACTTCAAATCAGTTTTGATAGGTGTCACCTACACCCGTAATCAGACACCGTTTTGCGCTTAGCTGGTTTATCCAAGAGTGGGCGCAGTGATAACAAGGAGGAAATAATATGAGCTCGCCCACGCACAATAAGATTTTCTAACTTGATTCAGCCTACGAACCCACTCATCGCAAATTAGCTCCGAAAGATCATTGATGACGCGGCTGGGCCCATTTTCGCGCGTCATTCAATGCGCGGCTCGGGTTCCGAGAAAAACTTGATTTTCAAGCGGTCGAACCTCTGACGCCAACAGTTCTTCAATCGTGTCATTATCTTTCGACTCGCGAGTGAAAACGGAAAAGTCTATAGAAAACGAGCTCTTTGGAACGCATTTGCGTACAAATAATTTCCTTCCTCTCTTCGATGCCTACTTGAACTGATCTCAAGTTTCATTCGATTAGAAGTGCTTGCGAATTTCTAAGGAGGGAAACGAAAATCGAGCCAGTACATACGGGCTTCTATTTCTGGAATTCAATTTGCCAAGAATTCACTGATTGCTCATTGCCCACGCTTGTACTAGATGGAGAAAAAAAGTACACCACACCAATTCAGATTCGGTTCAGTTTTTCAAAAGGTTTCCCAGAAATTTCCAAGCATTGAAGAAACAGACGGCAAGATCGCTGCATTCTTAACGGCACACTCACACCTACGGTTAATGGCTGACTCATTTTCGAATTAAATTAATCGTAGCCATGCAATGTCAAAGTTCAAGTAATTGGAAAAGTTAATCTTACCCAGTAGGTAATTTTTTTTTTTAATTTTTTTTTAAATACGAGTTATTGATTTTTGTCGGTTTTAATGCCAGAAAAAAAGGCGATAACTGAGTGTCGAACGAAATCCAGTGACAGCAAACTTTTAATTCGTGTTCAGCACCGCAATAACAAAGAGGTGAAAATGTCCATGATTTGTTGTCTATGACAGTAATATAGCTATATAATTCTTAATAGTACAATCTATTGTATCATAGCGACTTTCCCTCTTTTTTACTAATTTATTCTGCCATACAGCGAGCATGCCGAATTCGACTTGCACGGATTTCCTATCGAACGTCCCTAATTCAATCAATCGAACGTTGTCAATTGCAAAACTCCGTCTGCGTCGTCTAATACGGAATTCCTACAGACTGCTGTCAGAATTGCGAATGAAGAACGAGAAGGATGGGTCAACAACCGGCGACATCCGAGCAAAGCCTCAGGGAAGCCGGCCATACATTGTACATCACACGTACGAAGTTCTCTCATATCTGAAGCCTGCTACTTAAAGTTCTGAGATGAGGAACATTTTTACAGCAAGAGGAACCCAACAGAAAAAATAAAATAAAATAACTATACTGCGGATATAAATTAAGCGTAAATTCACTCGCAGTGACCAACGTTTCTAGACCTTAAGTGTTCAAATGTATTACTTTTTGAGGCCTGTAAATAACAAAATACGCACGAGTGAAACAGCGGAGAAAAGCTCATAAAGTGGGAGTACGGAGGGTGTGTCAATTGATAAAAAATGGAGTGTCACCCACTCGCCATTAAAAACATTTCCAGACCACAACATTCCGAAAATTTTGACCCTTACGCCCTGTAAAAATCAAACTAGAAAAAACTTCGAACGCGTATATCTCGGAAGTATTCTGTGTTATCGAAAACCGAAAAAGGCTAATTTTTCACTATCACTTGGGGAACATTTTCTGAAAATCTCATTGATTTTCTTAAGGATAGGGAAACATTTATCACGTTATGACCACAGACACTTGTCCAGAAAGTGTTTCTAGCACTATGAAAATATCTTCCGAATTCGACTTTTCGGACGATCGCAATACTTCAATTTACAACGTAAATATGGAATTACGGTGCAATGTCGAAGCGGGTACTCTGTCTCAAGAACATTGGAACGAAAATAGAAAGCTTTTCAAATCGACACATGAAAGCGCCGTTTTTCTAAAGCTCAAAAATCTCCATGAAACTGCAATAACACGAGAACCGTTGAAGATACCGACATGGTCATTGTCTTATTCGATTCAGCGTGAAAAATATGTGAAATTTAATGCCCATTTGGATCGGGTATTGATCATTATTCTATTATAGGGCAAGTTCAAGGTTAAATTTGAACATCACCCTCTGCTCCGATCTTGCTAGCCAATAAACTGGTAACTACTTCTGTTAAAAAGAACTTTTGAGGGAAAGATCAGATTTTTAACTCGAAAATAACGGCAGTTATCGTAAAAAGTTACAAATATACGTAACGCGTTATGCGTTAAGCGTAATATAAGTTACGTTCATTATTATTTTTCTAGAACTTCAATCTCTGATGGAAGGAACGGATTTTGGATGTGTTTTCGGGATGAATTCGACAGTCGATTTTTTCGAACGAGCCAAATAGCATCATTTTCTGCAGAAATTCGAGAATAGACGCCATGGAGTATATGTGAACCGGGCACGGTATACAGAGAAAGCTGTAAGCGGGATACCCGACACCCTCGAGAGAGTTGACCGTAGAAGCCAAGTTCTCAGGAGGCAGGCGTGTGTGTTTCCTTCTGTTCCTCGCTGCCTGGACATTTTTCTGATTGATGCGCCTTGACGTAAACGAAGGCCATATCAAAGCTACTAGCTGAAACTGAACTTTTACTAGCTCCTTTTATCGCAGAAGGTATTGCGAAACCTCCAAAATGCATCGGATAAGGATGGCGATCGTAAAAAGGGCCAGGTAATCCGTTTGGACGCCAGATATGAAAATATAGATCTTGGGAAAAATTACGGTCAAAAACGTTTTTCTGGTCGTCTTCTCTGTCTCAATTCGAAGAAAAAAAAAACTAATCAAGAAAAGGATAATTTATTCCCTCAAGTAAACCGGCTAGACATCTGCGGTATCTCGAACGACCAGCGTATTTCAATACACAAACAAGCGTTATGATTTGTCGACCTTCCATCTTTCGACCAATTTCGATGGCAAGCGGCTTCAGTCTCTCACTCTTTCGATCTCAATCCGCTCACTCGCCCACTCACTTTGCATCCACTTGTTCAATCTCTTCTTAGCTCTTCGTATAACAACTTTTCTACTTCGCGGACGATTTATGGCTTCAAAACATTTTCCGTTTTTAGAAAGCCGGAGACCAATCGATGAATATTCGGTCTATATAAGTTGAAAGCATCCAACTAAAACACATGGTGGGCAGCATGATGGCCAGAAATTTTTCCTGATTCGTTTATAGTTTTCATAATGAATCTATAGCAAGCAATTGAGGAACGTTCTCTAAAGTTATCAATTCGTTCAGCAGGAAATGCGTCGCTCATTTGCTCAAATAGCTGAGTTCATTTGGAATAAAAACTCCCAATATTAATGAGAATTTTACGCTTCCAGCTAATTAGTATTTGCTCACTCCGCTACATTTTCCGGAGAGAATGTAAGATATTCCATTCGCAAGAAGGTTATTGTCTTACGCAAACGGTAAAAATCAAGAGCAGCCTCACCAGGAGAACAGAATATTGAAGGAGCATAGAGAGAACGAGAAAATAACTAAATTGGAGCCTAAATGCATGTGAAGAGGCAGAGAGAAAAGGCGATAAGTTTTTTTTCTTCATGAGAGCTGTCTGGAGATTAGCTGGACATACACGCACGTTTTGGATTATTATTAAATAATGAACCATTGTAAATGCACATCTATTTAAAAGGTATTTGTATTAGTGTCAGGAGTAAAAAACTCATATTTTCCAATGTTTTTGAAACTTGTACATAATTGATGGCCATAGATTTTTGAAAGATTGATTGATAGAGATCAAAACAAGGTTGACAGTTTTATTGGCTCGTCAGACACTCGTTACTTCACGGTGCAACTAGTTTAGGACTCGACTATCGATAAGATGATTCTGTATCAGTAGCACCCCATTTGAAACAGAGATTTTACGAAAGAATGAACAGTGGTACGTTTTTGAAAAATAACGTCGAATAAAAAACAATACGAACTTTTTCCTTGCACAGTTATTCGAATATACAGCAGCTTAAAACCACTGAATTATAACCTTAAATTAAGCTCGCCTTCCGTTTCTAACTTTAACTTTACTTCCTTAACTTTCACTGGTTATTGAGGTGGGTATGTTCACATGCAACAAGCATAGCACCTCAGTCTTACTGGTAGTGTATAGCTTATGTAATTCGAGTCGCCCAACAGAGTTCGGACGAATTCGGTCGGATTGATAGGTCACTCGGAGATGCGGTAGCACGAATTCAACGATAGTATTTCGCGATATTTTCCCCCGCACGGGGATGATTTTATTATTTTCGCTCCGCAGCATACGAGCGGAGGTTTGACGGCAGCAGACACATCCCAATTTTATGGTAATCTCAAAGTCCTTGAGACGGGATTTTCCAACGGTTTTCGATCTGGCATTCGTCCTCTAGGTGGGCAATATCCAATGCCAACGTCATGGAGAGCTCTCTTGTTGGCGGACATGGTTCACAGTGACGCTCATCCCACCATGCTCGAAAGAAAAGCTGTTTCGGAGACTTGTTATCGCATCAATGCAACCAGGACAATCGACTCGCCCGGTCATGAATGTCTATTCGGGTTTGGTGCTCGTTTTTCGGTTGAGTATTTCTCTTCAGGCGAACTCGAGCCTCGATATTCTCTCCAGATCAAGTTGAATAAATATGGTCATTGATTTTGAACTACAGTCATATAGCTTGCTATTTGTAGCAAATTTTCGCAGAAAATGATGCTATTTGGTTCGTTCGGAAAAAATCGGCCGTCGAATTTCAAACTGAAAACACCAAAAACACACCCCCAAGCACCACAAAATCCATTCGAAGCACCAGAGAATCAAACTCAAGAAGAATTTTTTGTATTCATACATATATATATGGACACAAAAACACACAAATGTCACTTCGCACGGTAACTCCCGTCAATTCCGATATAGAATTCTGATTTTTTTGTAGAAAAATTCTCCTTGGCAGAAGTAATCGTTAGTAATTGTTGGCCAGCCCGATCGGAGCCTAATTATACCTCGAAATTGAAAAATCCGATGTAAAAGAACATATTGAGTATTGAAATTAATGTGTTTTCACGATGAATCGAATAAGATTCTTGCGGAGTAACTCTAACGGTTTGTAATTACGGCAGTTCAAAAAAAAATACAAACGTAAGTACGAGTAATATCGTAACAATGATATTACTCGAGCATTTATGATCCTATAAAAAATCCTTCTATATTCCTTACAATATTCTTCAAACAATCCCCTCAATAATACGCTTTGAACCTACTGTGAAATTTTTTCCGAATATTCTACTCATTTCTGAATTAAACTTCTCAGACGATCATCTTAAGTACTTCTATTGACTTCTTAAACGTGATAGTAATTATAATACGCCACGTATTAACTCGTCATTCGATTCAGTCGACTCCGACTCTCCATCCTTCACACCATCCATTCTTGGCTGCCGCACTGATTAGCTGATGGGACTCTCATGCGAGTTCTACAGTTCCACGCTCGCGAGCGCGCATAATTCGCGATTTCGATCTCCCCCTTTCTTTTTACATAATGTAAAAAAAAGGAAGTCTTTTTGAAAAAGGTTCAGTCGGTTGGCGTTGGAATTTATTTTTCACTGTGGTATTTCTATTCCTAAGACATTTGTATAAGTGTACAGTGAGAGAGCGAGGCGGAGCGCAATTCTGCTACGAAGCATTGCAGTCACCCAGCTATTGCCTGGCAACGGTCCAACGAGGAGGGCCCAGCCAGGACCAGGCTCAGTGGCGGCTGGCGGCGGCAGCGGCGGTGGCCCCGAGGATCCCCCAACAATACTTCTCTATTACCAGAGAGACCAGATACGTTCGACCTCTTCATCCCCCCTCGCTCTTTCGCTTCTTTCCCAACGCTTCACCCATCCTCCTCTTCTCCAGCACTCTCCTTGTTCAACATTTTCCTTTTCAGTCTCTCCTCGCACTTTCCTCTATCCCTCGGAACGCGATTCATAGTTGTCAAAGTCAATCTCTTCCCGTACCCAATTCAACCAAATCGTGCGATTCCTACGTTGATTTCCCACTTCGCATTCACCTGTTCGCGTTCTCAACGTATAAGTCGCAATTTACATTTGAAAAAGGTCGGACGACATTTGTCACTGGTGTGCGAAGATGCAAAATTCAGATTTGTTAAAACAAACCGTCGTTTCAGTCGAGAACTGATTTTAGGTTAATTAATATAATTGACCATTGTAATCGCTCTTAAAAATGTCTTTCTTAAATATTTTATATGGGTATTTTTGAGGGATTTTCGGAGTATTTTCGTATTTTCCAACGTTTTTAGACATAAGTGTGTTTGATATGGGTTTATATATTTTTTTGGACGCTGAATCGAATGGTTCCATAACGGTCAACATATTTTATGGTTTTCAAGTTACCCCAGCTGTTGTGTGGGATTATTTGTTAGATTTTGAGATATTAGGCATAAGGAAATAACATAAGACCTGAATAAGTAATTTAACAAAAAAAAAAAAACCTCGCTGCAAATGATTGGACATTTTTTGTTTCAATAATGTCTTGAGAAGATTATCCGTATGTGATAAAAATTATTCCGAACATTTGTGAATGTTTCCACATAACAACAGATCGGTAACTATAGGGTACAATACCGAAGCAACGATTGTAATATTAATAATTTTAATTTTTCTTAATTTCCAAATTAAAAGAAAAATTTTCCGCCTAGCGGCGAGTACAGTTTATTATTGACTAATGAACCAAAATTAAAATTACGATTTTGCTGAGGACCCATTTGGTAAATATTATACAAGTGAATCTTTCACAATTGTTAATTGACTATTACCAGTGGATGGCCTTCTTAGTCATGATTGAAGTAAAGAAGAAAAAATGCCGTTAATTGATTCTCAGCGTTTTTTTAACATAAATTTAAATTTTTTACATTCCTGAAGTCTGTCGATAAAACAATAGGTATCTAATTTGTTTATTACCGTTTATAATTCAATATTCATTCGGATAAACCCGCTACAGAAACATCGTTCCTGTCGACCCCGATTTGTCTCGAGGCGTGAAAAGTTTGAACTTTTGATTTTCAACAGGAAAAAAGGACTGATTAAGGTTTGTGCTGAAATTTCCTCCGTATTCTGCACCTTGCGTCTTTGTGAGCGCATTGTCATTATCGTGCCTCCGTTGTTAAGTTGCGGCCGTCTGAAATGTGAATAGAGAAGCGCCGTCAAACGCAGACTTCATAGGTACATTAAACGGAAAAAAGTATCGCAAAGTGCACAAAGCGGCGACCGGTCGGTGCCTTGATTAGCGCCTCTCCCCACTCCCGGTGTCACTCTTAGGAAGCTCGACTATGCAGGTACTTCTTTATGCATTTTTCAGCGGCGCGGCAACTTTGCTTTTTTCATTGCACGCTATTAAAGGACGGAAGGGAGGGGGCCCTGTGCGGCAAATTGGAGGCTGATGACCTCGGGATTTTCGCTCCTCCAGCCCACCTAGCGCTGAATAGCAAGGAATGAGGGGATTTTCGTGCTTGAGATTGTACTAGAATTTTTGTATAGCACTTTGTAAACGTATCAAGTAAAATGTCTATGTTGAACGTAAATTTTTGATTAGACATAAGCTGATATTTTTCTATTTCGAGGATGAAGTGACGATACAATACCTCTGTTTCTTTTGATTTAATGTAACCTTTGTAGAACCGCATTATCTTTATGTTTAACATTTTTTCTCAATTCACCAAACCAATAATTTCTTTTTTCTCTGTGACATAATATATAACTCAAGCAATTACCCTTCAAAGTGTGGTAGCGATTTGGTTAAAGAATTGAGCCGTTGTGGAGCCAAAATTGATTTTTGGTGAAAATTTCGAAATTTAGCTTTTATAGTTTTGTCGGAAAAGTGTTGACGGCGTACTGCAGACGGGTTTTGAGGGGAAGATAATTCCGATTTCCAACCTGCTTTCAGACAAAGGGGTATTTGGTATCATTTTCCAAAGATTTTTGTACGCTGAATCGAGCGTGGCCATTGCGGGGTTGGTAGCTTCATTAGTTCTGAAGTTATCGCAGATTTTGTGGGAAATTTTCACTATTCTCAGAAATTTATTCCATAACCTGATTATTTTTGGAACAATAACAATCCCCATTGGAACGGTCGTCAAACATAATCTTCAGGAATCCCGTTAAAATTTTTTTAATAGTAACTACGATGACTTCATTATTTACTAATCAATCAAAAAATGTCACGATATACTTCTTGTCTAAAATTAGTGCCAGACCACGTAAATTGGTCGGCCACCACTCACATCGCCTTGTAAATTATCATTAAACCTAGTGAGCCTGTTCGAATAGTCTCATTGACGATGAGAGGAGATTTTCTCCGCTTATTTGAGCCTGATCGGACTCGTTCATCGCTTTGCCACTCCATCTGAATGGATCGAGCTAGAATTGGACCGGGACCAGAGGAGCTCTCAACCGGCCCATGGTCAACGGTCGCGATTTGATTGTGTGAACGCTGAGCAACCCATGAACGACACGGTTATGTGTCTCACTGGATCGGCGACCGACGGAAGGGGTGACGATTCGGTAACGTAAAGAGCGAGGGCAAAAGAAACAAGCGATAGGGCGACCATTAAACAACATCTCATTCGCTCGTCGAAGAGCCGTAATAAATATCTAACCATAAAACCTATCAACAGTGAATTCAATTTCTACTGTGAAAAAAAAATCTTGAAATTCGAACGTGGATCGGATATGAATCCAGGGGAAGGTTTTATTGATCCTAGACCATTTTTATAGTATAATAGTTTTAATACAAATAATTACAGCGAGAGAGTTTTATTGTATAGTTCCGAAGTAGTGGTTACTGTCCTTTTTAATGTGTCCAATATTGAGAAACGCATTCTGAACGAGTTTGAGGCTCTACTAAAAGGGAGAGATTTAGAAAAATTTCTCTAAAACAAAAAAAAAAAACGTTTTCCCGGATGAGAGCTTTTCTCTCTTCGGAGTCGATTCTAATATTCGGTCCAACGCGAACAATGGAGATGAACGTTTCTAATCTGCGTCTCTTCCAGTATTTTATACTCAAGTTCGATTTTATTTTAATCAGAGCCCGATTAAGATGAATGGGAGGAGGGAATAAAAAATTGGCCTAATTTCTGACGTCTGCTGGACTTATAATTTACGAATACTATAAAAATGCGCTCTGCCATTTAATTACCAATACGCTTTGTTGATAAAAATCTTATAAACGGACTCGTTATGTCTGCATGATTAAAATTCAGTCAAAAAGTGAAAAGGGAACACCTTTTTGCTCAAATATTCGATTGACTAATGAACTTGAGCCTTGAAGTTGGGCGATTTTTATCGGAAACGAAACAAAGTAAAATCTTGGAAAACGCTGCCAATAATTGTAGAGTAGTTTATTATTCATTTGATTCAATTGTGATTTGAGAAGAGCGTCCACTTGTGAATATAACGATCTCAAACATTTGCTACCGTTTCCACACATTAACAGATTGGTAACTGTAACTATAACTAGTTTGGTATGGTAACATCCTTATTTATCCTAATAACCTGATTAAACGCATACGGTAAACTGAAGAGTGTTTGACGACCATTCTACAAGATATAATACAATATTTGTTGCTCTAAAAGATCTCGGAAATTCAGCACAAAATCTGCGATAACTCGAGCTCGATAGCTTCAATAACAGCTATCGACCTTGTTGTAGTCTCATTCGTATCAGCATCCGAAAATCAAAATAATTAATACCAAACAAACAGACAAAAATATTGGAAATAAGTATTTGCCATAAAAACCCCCAAAAAAATACCGTTAAAAATTGAGCAAACGATTTGGGTAAAGAATGAAGCTATTGTCAGGCCAAGAATGAATTTTGGTGACCATTTCAAGAAGCCAGGCCTTAGTTCCCTCAGAAAAATGTTGAAGGCCTACGGTAGACGGACAGAATTTCTTTATTGGATATTCAGATTCTAAATGCTTTGAAATGTAAAACGTGTCATTTCGGGGAGTTAGAAGTTCATTGGTACATCGTTGAATAATAAACCAAATACGATGAAAATCAAGGCGTAAGTACATCTTGCACTCCAAACGATGAGAATGGGGTGGCATCTTAAAACAGTAATCAACATCAATCAATCATCAGTAATAATCAACATAGGCTTTTCGGGCGAGGTGGTCCTAATTTCGACCATAGATTTGAATTTGAAGACTTATGAAGCAATACCCCAATTTCCTGCCTGTAAATTAGTCATTTCTGTAGTAATTGTGATAACGAAATCTATCAAAATAAAGCTATTGAATAAAAACGGGGCAACAGCTAGGATGACGTCATCAAAGAGAGCGTAAGTAAAGTGAAGTGGAAGTTTATTGATTGGGCAGAAAGCTGCTGCTCATATCTCTCAGGCACTCAATACTTCAAGCCCTTCTTAAACGAGTAAACGAGGAGCGAAATTCAATTTAGTTCCACGCGTGAAAGCCAAGGTCATCGCGCGAGTTTGCCATTCGCAGGGTCCAATAGACTTTCCATACCCTCGATCTTGCAGAAGGCGCGTACACCTCGGACACTATACAACCAGGTTTAAGCGCGTTGGAAATCAACAGGAGACCTCGATGGAGCAAGGACACGGTATCTTGCTCGGTTCTGTGTGCGGTATCACACATCACACATCCCTTGGACAATGTACGTTCAATGGGTTCCCACATGGAGGGAATCCTCGAGGTATAATAGAGCGGGAGTAATAGGGGCACTACAAAGAGGAATCCCAGAAGGAATCAAATCGCTATCGAGGTGACCGTTATCTGAAGAATTTGAACCGGTTCGAATTTTCCAATTAGGCTCGAATGACGTCATACCTTTTCGCCATTTACTTAGTCGAATCAAAAGATGCACGAATTTTAAGGAAAAAGTGTGATATCCCGGCCTTCGGAGGGAAACAGACCGCATTCAGGAGAGTGAGGGAATAATTTTCAGCCGCCATTCCCGCTGGTGGACGAGGGGGTGTCAAAGCCATAAGAGTCACAAACTGGCCGTAGGGCGTGAAGGGGTGTAGGCGGACGGAATCGGGTCACCCTTCCCAACCTTCGATCTCTTCTCAGTCCCCGGCATGACCTTCAAAAGAACAAGAAAAACTTATCTTTTCTTCCTTCTCGGCTTCTCAACTATCCTGCGAAGTAGCAACGCCTTAGTTTCGACTCGCGAGAAGAAGGGAGATTTCTAATATGAATCTTCTCTCGGGAAGGGTTGGACAGTCGTCCGAGAACCTCCTCCCCCTTCCAGCCGACAAAGCTGAACGCAGGATAAAGACGCTGTATGGTTATAAAACGACGGAGCGGGAGTTATGAATGGGGTGAGTGCGCTAGTGAATGGAGTGAAGGAAAGGATTTTCAAAGAATAATAAAATGCGAAGCAAAAGCGTCTGCATCATTCGAAGATCATATTTCGAAACGACTCGAACGGGAAGAAGCGAACGGGAAGATGCGAGCGGGTGAGATGGATTTTGAGGGGGACATTTACGGCGTCAACCCTTACAATCTGATAGTTTACTGCAACTATCAAATGCGGCGGAACAACCCCCTCCCCCGCAACGGCATAAAGAAACGCCTACGGACTGAAACCCCTCCCATTCTTTAGCAGGAAATTACATCATTAATGCGACCCAGTAAAGAAATAATTCAGAACCAATCAACCATGGGCTATCATTGAAAAATAAAATAAAGTATTAAAAGCAAAAATGAGTGTAAGTAATAGAATACAAATTGTCGCCTTTACATCATATTATTTGAAATGATTATCTACTTCTAAATAAGTGGAATAAATAAGTGAAATAGACTGTCTCAAGATCGATCGTCTTCAATTTCCATAGCATAATGAATTCTCGTATTACCGAGCGGAATTTATTCAAAATTACGCACAAGTAGCAATAATTCGGGAGCCAATAAAATCATCAACTTCCTTATGGTCCTTTATATGTCGAATCAAATAAGTACCGAAAACATCAAATTTTTCTATATTTCTGAGTGCTTTCAATTATAAGAACGATGATATATATTCCTGTGTGTTTGAGAACAGCTCTCGAAAAACTTCGAAAAAAAAATTTTCACACGTAGGTATCACGTTCATCGGCACACAAGTTAGCTTCGAAGTTATACGCTCATGAAGTCATTTGTCAGCCATTTTTCCGAATCTGGAGCCGTAAATAGTTTCAAATGAGAAAAAAAAAATTCAAAAATTATAATAAGTCCAGGGGTTGCGAGGAAGTGGAAAACCAGGCGACTCATTCTCCGAATCTTTATTGGCTGCCCGAACGGGCGAAAGTGCTCGGCCAGCCAATAAAGTTTCGGAGAATGAGTCGCCTGGTTTTTCTCCCCCTTACAACTCCTGGACATCAAAAAATGCGACGACAAGGAAAAGAAAAATAAATAGAAGGGAACCAGCCGAAATTTTACCCTTTCAAATAGAATAAAAGCTATCCGATATCACAAAAAGAGCTGAACCGCAGGATAACACGTACCGACAAAAGAACAAGTTAACTTGAGAGACCACCTCCTTTTGAAGCTGGGTAAAAATATCGAACATCAAAAGATTTTCTAGCTATTCTAGAGCGTGAGTCGCGAATGCCTTTTTCGTTCTAACGAGCTAAAACTTTCGAAATTCGTGATTAACGCAAGCATCGACTAGTTCTTCTTCATGGCATTTAGAAAAGCTCGGGGATCGGAACTTTCGCAAGATTCCAACTACTGCCATATTCATAAGTTGGAAAAGAAGATAGTTCACGCCGTCTTCCGGGAGTCATTAAACTTACAATTTTCTAAATCGACATGAAAGAGATGTAGGTAAACTACTTTGTAAGCGAACAGCAACAGACATTGCAACCTCGTCAACTATTTATCCCAAAGCGGAGACGGAAGACGGATCATCAAACTCGGCGACCTGTGTACACGTAAGCGCCAATTCCTTGAAAGTTATCTAGGTAAGGAACAAGTAGTCCATCGACCTCTTAGAATGAGGTCAGAGATGTCCTTCAGTCTAGTCTCAGCGGGAGAGTAGAAAACAAATTTGAATATAACCTCCATTTTGGCCCAGTTCAATAGGTGAGTAAAAACTGAGACAACGAGAACCTAATAAAGCTGAGAAGGGACCGATTTCTTAAACTGGCATCGCACAGATTTAACTCATCTTGCTTATCACGATTTTATAACAAGAACTTTTCACTTCAAAGAAAATTCAAAAGATTGAATCGAATCCAGAGCATATTTATAATTATTAATTATTGATTTATTACGATGAAATTTGAGAGGAAAACTTGAATCATTATTCGAAATCCCTTGCATCGACCATGATGAAATCAAGACATCAAGCGATTTCAGGGTACTTTGCCCCTATAAATCGAGCTAAGTCCAGAATTTTCGAAAATTTTTACTCTCCTTGAAACATTTGAACTTCCTTGGTCACTTATTGACTGAAACTCATTTTAATTCCAAGATTACGTCGTAAATGGAAACATTGGGATCATTCCGAAAATCAAATTTGGAAAAGAGGAGAATTAGAAAAAATCATTGTACTACATATTACACTTCACTTTCTGAACAACAGTCTGTGCTTGAATGTCAATGGTCGAAAAATGAAAAAAGTCATCATATTTTCTCCGTAAAAAACATTGACTTTTCATGAGATTTTGGGAAACAGTTCTTCTTGTACGAGAAAAATTGGTTAAGTTTCGAAAAACACATAAACATACTGCTTTCAAGTTGAACGTACGAAGTATTTTGATTTGTTAGGCTACCGTTCAAATAAATCACAGACTAATGAAATATCAGATTATAACTATAAGGTTTTAAAAAACCTTGCTCCATCGTTTTGTGATTATAATATACTAATATTCGAATGAATATAATTTTTGAATAAAAAATTAAATGACTATTTGGAATAATTATAGATGTCCCGATTTTCAGAATATTATATCCTGATTTTTAGCCTTGATCGAACCGCTTTTTCTCGAACAGAGATGGCAACCATCGCTATTATGAACCCGCGAAAGTTGAAGAAAAGGAAGAATTGAAGATTTTTTGGTATTGAATCCAGCCGGTTAGCCTGGTCGTTTCTAGTTAGTTCCCTCGCATGAACTTTACCCTTCGAGAAAGGACTCTAACGGTTGCAGAAGATGAACCAAACTCATCACAGCCGACGTTGTAAAACAATGGCTAACACTCAATTGAATTGATTTCAACGTGGTCATACTTTTGTCAACGTACCGACCACGGATAGTCATATCGCGAGTTTTACTGTGATATTGGAAAAAAACGTGAGAACAAAGGAGAAAAACGATCGGATCAGAGGCAAAGAAGAGAAGAACGAAGTACAAGAAAGAGACGACGACGGGACGAAAAGACCGAAGAGATTCGGGGTCAACCGCCACTTTACGATTATACTCCGCTGTACTAGGGGTCGTGTTAGGAGGCAGGGGTTGGCCGTACATATAGAGCGAGGAGCAGCTTAGTATAGTTATAGTACACTGGAAGAGTCCCCTCTCACAGTTTCATAGTCACTAACACGTACGAACAGGCGGGCGAAGCTGTGTAACAGCGGCGAGCCGGCTACATAACCTAAAAGTATTCGTCTAGCTCTAAATCTCGCTTGCTAGGGGCGTCTTTTCGCCTATACCCTACCCACTCGGTCGCATTTTCATCTCACTTTCCTCCTCCCTCTCATTCTCTCGCGTGAAATCGTTTCTCCGTCTTTCTCTCAGCCGAAACCCTGTTGTTATCTTATTGTGTTTCCTCTCACACAAACAGGCGCAAAGGCCGCACATGCACGACGTTCCGAAACACTTTGTGTAAAACTATTTAGGGTTAATATATATGGCCATGGGCTCCTGGCCGTTATCCTTCACGCGGCCATCGCCAGTCGAGTTTCTGCCCTCCAATCCCCCCAAGGCCTCTTTTTTTGGCTCAGAGTTCAGGACCCGCGTCCTCCAAGCTTTACATTCGACTCTCCATTTTTCCGGCCAACTCGAATTCTTTTCGCGATTTCGTGCACCCCAGTTTTTCAGCCCTATGAAATGTAAGAGCTAGAAAACTATCCACTATCGACCAATTAAATCCAGCCTTCGAGAATCCGATTGAAATTAACGTACAATAGGGATTTCGGTTGCAATTTCAATTTTCACAAAGTTTCGATAAAAATATGCAAAGAGCCGTAGACATAATTCTGTTAAATTTAACCGAATTCCCAACGCTTAACGGTACAGCTGAAGAGATATTTGACGACAATTCCAACAAGTATGGATTGATTTTTATTGCGCCAAAAATTCTCAATGCCACATTTCTGAAAATCTTGTAAATTCTACACGAAAGCTGCGATAACTTGAGCACTATTAAAGCTATTGAACCCACACAAAAAAGAAACATTTAACTGGAAAAACTTTGGGAAATTGACATTGAAAAACCCCTGCCCTCTTCGCAAAATTTCGTCAAAATTGATGTAGCGATTTGGTTTAGGAATTGAGCCATTTTCAGACCATGATGATTTTTCGTGAAAATTTGAAGAATGCAGCTATTGTAGTGTTGTAAAAAAAGTGTTAACGGCGTACGGCGAACGAACTGAATTGTTTATTGCAAAATAGGATTCTACATGTCTTGAATAAATTAGATTAGATATAATTTTCAGAAAATTATATCGAATTTCATTAATTATTTTCTCGACGATATCACGACTTCGAACTTAAATTTGGACGACAAAATAACGAAGCAGAAGTACGGTGTGTGGTTGAACGAAAAAATAAATATTCGGAACGTTTGTATAGTAGAAGTACTGCATGGCCCAATTAAGAATATTCTCAGGAATGAAATTCTCCCAAATTTACCTCCGTCTCAAATTCTACCCAGGCGAAGCTAAATATTTCCATTACCTTCGAAATTACCGGTTTGACAGCGATGTAAAAAAAAAAAATGATGAGTAGGAGCGATACTGAGATGGCATATTATTAACTAGTTTCTACGCTGTAATTCTCTAGCAGTTCCTACGCGGTTAAATCTATGTTGAAAGCATGTCCTTCAAGACAGCAACGTTGCTAGTGTAATTCGAACTTGAAAGGGCGTCTCTCTCTCACTGTCTCTCTCTCGCTCTCTCTTCGGTTCTCGAGAAAGACCCCGGAAGGGTCCCGTATAAATTTTCAGGCTTATTTATGTTTTTTGGACTTCGTCGCCGCCCTCTTCCCCCAACCCCATATTGTTCCTCGCTCCCTCAGTGCGACACAAGTTTTCGATTGCCGTCCCAGTGTGTTTTACCAGTAGCAAGACAGGAACAACCCCCCTTACACCTCCTCCACGTCCGCATCCTGAGTGTTTTAAAGGAGAAGCTTCCTTCGGACGGAAAAAAGAAACAGTGACAGGAGAACTAGAGCCGGGCAAGAGAAGAAGGGATGAGATAAAAATAAGCAACGCAAGACCGGGGAAAAGGCGAAAAATCTTGCCGCACAGCCTTGCGGAAAATTGGTGGAAAAATTATATCGGGGCTCCTTCGCTTTGCTAGCTGTTGTCGCCCACTTTGCGTGATTTAAATTTTTAATTCGCTCGAGAACATGCAGCAGAAGCTGTCGTAGTAGCATCGCATGCGGTAGATGCTTGACACCACCTGGCCAATCTTCCACTAAATCGATACTATTCATTCGGATATTCAACAACAGATACCTTTTTCGATAAGCTAGATTGGAGATATCGACAGAATAGCACGCTCTGCATCTAATCCGAGAAACTTGGATGGAATGAAATTGGTCGAATCTTTTATTCGCAATTCGCAAAAAAAATTACTCGGTTATATCGATCTACAGCCACTTGCCAATAATAATGCCATACACGCACTTTTTTCCAAGGTAAAATCATGGCACGTAGAAAAGTCATAGGAAAACCGCGAAGGGATACACCAGGAAGGAGTATGGTTTAAAAACCCGTCTTTTTTTCTGGCTCGCCGTCCGGGAGGGGATTTTCCAAGGGATACCTAAACTTGGAGGTAAAACTTAGGTTAAATTTGCACGCATTGTTGATTAGAATTGCATGGGAAGTAGCGGGCATCATTATTCAAAATTAAAAAATTTTCGTGTATAGAATAAACGTTCAATAAAACTGTCTCAAAATGCCACGCTCAAAATTTCAAAATGATCAAATAAATTCTGTCAGATGAAGTGTTCTTAATTCTACATCCAAAGTTAGGGCTAAGTAGTTACAAAATAGCTCAAGCCGTCCCCAAGCGAAACCCCTACTCGTATTCATTTTTTGCCGAGCTGTATGAGCATAGTGAAAGGGAGTAACGCTAACGTCAACTAACACACAAAAAATGATAATTTTGATATGAAATCATCTCATGCCACGATTTCCAAAGGGAAAGGCGTTTGTATATACGTAAACTAGACGTACCTTCCAAATCTTCGGTTTTCGTGAAGATGGGCTTGAGAAGGAGCTCGGGTTTCAACGGGGGTTTCCACAAACCCGTTCATCCAGGTTGACTTCGGTCCCATATTCATGAAATTTCCATTCGACGAACGCGCACTATTTACACACCGAAAACATCGACAAATCTCATGACGAACTTTTGAGCGACGATTTCAATAATTTCTACCGAACGAACGCACGCACACGGTAACGCGAACGCGAACCGCAACTGACCCAATAAGGTGAAAACGAGAGGGAAAAGTCCAGTTGAATTGTTGATACAGTGTTACCAAAGTGACAAAGGTTAAAAGTGGCACCTCGGTAACACTGTATTATTTTATTTAGCTCTCTTTACTCTTTTCCACTTCTGACTACTTCGCTAATATTTATATCACACTATCACAGTGAAGTGCCGTGTAAAGAAGTGTTAATCTGTTAATTTAAGTTTAGAGCCTGCTTTAGCAAAACTGATATTTGAATATTTTAGAGCTTTTTTGAACTTCGAGTAGTCGGGAAATTTTCCTTCAAGTTACCGTAAGTATCCAATTTTTTAATCATAATAGTATGTTTGGTAATATAAAATTTATTTCACGTCTGAATCAAATGAGATATGCGATAACTATGATACCTTGAGGTTAATAAATTGTGTGTGTTCATGTGATTTATTATCTCACTTTTGCATTTCTGCCAACATTTTTCATAATATTTATGCACCCTTCCCTCAGTTACTCCAATGTATGGCCTAAAATACCGATCGAGCACTCTCCTACATAATTTATTTCATTCGCTCTCCTTGGAAAATTTCTACCTACTATCAACCATGCAACTCCAACTGATTTTGCTCCTTTGTATTGCATTGATTCTGTGCTAGAATCATGTGTGATCTTGGTTACAAATTCAAGATCACTGAGAGTTGAAATTATGTTAATGGAATTTAATTGGTACCTATATTATTAAAGAACAAAAGGACAGAAAAACAACCAAGTACATAGGTACTAAATTCGATTTATTGTTAAATTAGAGAATAAGTTCAGGAACGTTTCATCTGCCTTGACGAGCGAAGAGAGGCTCAACTGTGCGCATGAAACTCTTTTCGAACTCTTGAGTTGAGAATCGGTCAACCGACGACCTGTGATCAAACAAAACAACGCTAATATTTAAGGATACAATTACAATATAACTTGGGCTTCCACTACACATTATAGTCATTTCACTGTTTAAGAGGTTGAGTGATTTTTATATTTGATAGTGGAGTTAGACTTTTTAACTGAAGTAAAATTCAGTCCATTATTGTTCAACCATGGTGTCAGATAAAGAATCGGGAGCGTATCCTAGTTGAACTTCTGATTCTTCATCTGATAAGGAATGAAGTAAGAACACACACCTGGCGGCTTCTCGTATTCCTTTGCGCGCAGTTGGGCTCATTTTGATTATTGCTGCAATCGCTCGAGCATACTCAGACTCGTCGAGGGCGAGGAATCCGTTTCGACTTCCTTCCGATTCTTCAATAATATCAGCCTTTGGACCGCCTGACCTATTGGACACCATGATGTGGCCCGCAGCCATTCCCTCCACCACCCCTGAAAGAATACTACTCTTCAAACGAGGTTTTCACAACGCAGATGGAAATAAAAACCTCAAAAGGTATGAGTTAACCCACCAATTCCAAAGTGTTCGTTGAACATGGCATGTAGCCCAATCGTGCTCGTCCGTAGTTCTTCTTTCAATTCATCATGAGTAACATTAACCATGAACTCAACGTTGTTTTCCAATGACAAATGTTTGCAGAAGTCTTTCATATCCTTCACTCGCTGGTGATCTTCGCTATCACGGCACGAACCCACGATAACTAGCTTAATCTAGTGAAATAAACGGATAGAAATTAATTGAAAAATCACCCTGAGTAAAATATATTACCAGCTATCCCAAGTTGATTATCGTGAATCGCGAACATATCATAAAACATTGTAAACATATTACAGGAATGTAAATTATCATACAATATACATAGTTATATAAACTTAATAATACTTACTCGGTCCCAAATTGTTTCACTCACTATTTGCCTCAGTTCATACATTGATTTCAACTGTAACGGGTGATTCTTCTCTGGTCTGTACTGTCCGATAGATAGAATTTTGATGGGGCCACCTTCAGCTGTAAACAAAACACCAAACCGTGGATAAAATCCATAGAATGCAGTCGAACAGGGGCTCGGGACTGTTTGAACTAAATTGGCACAGTTACATAGATAGTACTTACAAATGTCGGGTGCCATTGGCATTGCTTTAAGTGCTGACGTGTCACAAGGTGGGTACACCCGGTGGGTAACAGTGGTCCCTGAAGAGCAGCAGTGCCATATAGTGTTAATATGGTCCTCTGTCCAAGATGAGTTGACCATCACAGTATCAGCAAAACTTCCACACCAGCTGTACAACTAGAATACATAACCGAAATGTTTTGAGTATGGCATACATATTTCTATAGTTGGAAGGTACCATAACTTAGGGATAAAAGCCATAGGTATTATAATTTTGAACGCTTGTGACTAGATTATGAATATCATGACTATGGTGAAAAATAAATTTCAACAATTGGACAGTGCCGTATTAAATAATCATTCAGTGATGTATCCCTAAAAACTGTAGATTATTAGCAGAGATCCACATCCCGAACAGGGTCTTCAAAATCTGAGTCAAGTAACAAGTATGTGAAATGAACATTTTCAAAAGTACACGCACAGCATTACCATAGCATTTCTGTGTAAAAGTTATAACACGGTTCTGATAAGTTATTATTACTCACCGAAGCGAATAATCTGTAATAGATGAATTTCGCAAACGTCAAGAATGGACTTTTCGCTACTCGTGCTTTGTTGACAAGAGTTACATCTCTTGAGATAACTCTCTTGAGCATGTCAGTTGATATGGTTGGATAATGTATGTAACAGGCTGTTGTACAACCTCCAACATACGAGAATAGAGGTAGAGTGAAACTGTAGCCCATTGTATCGATGTATACGTCTGGAACAAAACGATATAGGACATGCAAGGTGATCCAAGTTTGGCATCGGCAGATCGGTAATTCCACAACAAGAGTAATGAGACAATCAGCTATCTACCTAATTCACTCAATACATACCGGGTAAAAATGCTACCAGCGCTTCGATTCCCAGAATGAGAGAGCCCAACGACTGGCCCAAAATGGTAAAATACGGATATCTTTCAGCTTCCAACCACCGCCTTTGGTGCAAATAAACGAACTGGATGTCGTCTTTCAATGATATGTCAAACGTTTGTTGTACTTTTTTTATGATCGCCTCAGGAGACGCGTTCAAATCGCCAGTGTAGACAGCGATTTTCCAATCAGGCTTCCTGCAAATGAAGACCCGAATAACATTGATGCTCTGCTTTCGATTTGTGTATTTAAACCAGGAACTTCCCGAATTTCCCAAAATATTTCTCAACTATTGCAAGATCTATTCCAAAATTTTCCAAGTCATCACATGTGATTCAACTGCTTTCCCTTAATTGGAGCAGGCATAATCAACTGTACCTAGTTTGCAAAGCGTTGATGGCACACCAAAGGACCCGTTCCCCGCCTCCACCTGCATTGCAGTATGGGTGGAAGAACGCTACGCACGGAGGACGGCCTTCTTCTTCCAGGCGTTTCCTAGATCTCTGGAAATACTGTAATAAAACGAACACTACTGTTTAGATGAATGAGCATTATACTTTCCAAAGCATTAGACGGAGGCCTGTAAACTCTGCTTAAGAGCATTAATTTCAGAGCTAAGATGAAACTAGCATAGACTATTCGTTCATACTTAGTTCCAACTTTCACATAGTAACTCCAAAATAATTGATTCATTCTCTTTCAATTTTTAAATACAACTGATGTGGATTATAATATTCAAACAGAGTTTTCTGCTAGTTTCATCGTTCAAGTCAACTGGAAGTTCCCTGATTGATCATAAATGTAGGAAAATTTCTTTGAAATGAAAGTACAATTCTGATGGAAATGCATCATTTCAGGGCACGAGATAACTTATTATCTTGTCTTCACTATACGATAATGGTTCATATAGAGTCCGACTTACCTTCACAGCCAGGAAAATGTAAATGAAGACAGCCAACACGGCGAAAATGAAGACACCAGCGATGATATTCAGCCAAGTACACAAGCAACCCATGTTGGTTACTCAGTACCTACTTTTGGACAGTAGAATCGCTTCCCTACATGGATAATATCGATTAATATGAATTGAAACGGATAAAAACATTGACACGTTGTCTGCTCTTTAACTAGCCTGGCACAATCAGGTACGCGTCATCCTTATCCACACAAAACGCAAAACTATTGCATCAGATGACTACGACGCCGGTAGACCAATACATAGACAAATCGTCAATCGGACACATGGCTACTGCATACTGCAAGGATAATTTACGCGCATGAAACAACCACAAACCCCAAAATATGCCAAATTACGGAGATAAGCTGTTACAGAAATGTCAACAAAAAGACAGGTCGTGGCTACTTTATCAATGTTATCACGCTATCATAAAAATAATACGTCTTATCTTTATCAGCAACAGACCAGTTGTAAACAGTCCCCGAACGGTTTGGAGTTGGAGCGAGTTTTGTAAATTTTTAATTCGGGAGCGATGTTGTTGCAAAATTGGTAAAATTTTGTCACAATATTCTGACAATAGCTACTTAAAATTATACTTATCCTCTTGGGTGCTAATTTATATAATTTACTTATTGTACGAGGAACTTTTACATTGCCTAATGGCTTCTTTCTATTGAAGCTCGCAAATATTGAGTGAGAACTCGTGCTCCTTGATGAGAATGAATATTATTTTATATAGATACTAAGACTTTGAATGAACTTTCGCCTGCTATTGACGAAGGAGCCTCAGCTCTGGCTCGAAATGCCAACTGAACTTTCACAGATGAGGGTGAAAATAAGTTTCCTCAAAACATATTTAGCATTCCTATCATGTACTGTTGGTACACAAAGCAAGGTGCTAGAATACCGTTAATCGTCCAGATGATTAAGTTGGTGTTTTTCACTGATGTACAAGCTGCAGGCACTGAAGAATTCACAGCTCAAGTCTCGACTTGAAAATCATATTGCCGTCCTTGTATCCATGGGAATGTACTTTCACCCAACTAATTTCTTTCACTGTTCCAGGTGCATCCTTTTGAGAGCAACATGAACGAGCCTAAAGATGAAGACTGTTGCCATAGCGGCTGCACAAATTGCATATTCGATGTTTACGAGAAGCAAAAAAACAAAATTAAAGAGAATTCATTTCACGCGAACAACGCTTTGTCCCCGATTCAATACAGGCCTTTCATCCTGGTTGGGATCAATGAAGACTCTGAGCGGACCAACGTGTACACTTTTGTTCCTAAAGATGCAGAAGTGAGAGTTCACTATAAGCCTGGAGAACATGCCATGCTCAAACAGCTGAGCTCTCAAGAAGAGGAGAGTAACGAACAGCAATCAGACGTTTACTTCAGCAGAGCGTACACACTCATACCTTATGGCCAAGATCTACCAACTTCGTTTTCAACAGTTATCAAACTGTACGACAATGGTAAAATGTCAGCAGCGATCAGGCGATGGACTGTAGGGGACGTCTGCTTCTGGAGAGGGCCTTACAATGGAGCAGGTGAATGGACGTACCAAGTCAATAGTGTGTCCCAAATCATCATGGTATGCATGGGTACTGGCATAGCTCCGATGTACTCTCTGGCTAAAAGTATTACTGCGAACGAAAATGATGACACTATCATCAACTTACTTTACTCCAGTAGGACGCCTGGTGAAATTTGCTTGCGAAAACAAGTTCGTGAACTCTGCGGGTTCTGGAATTTCAAGTGTATACATTTCTTGTCGCAAGGATTCAACGAAACAGAGAAGAAATTTAATGAAACTTTTGTGCCCAGACGAATAAAAACAGTTGACCTTGTTGACGCATTTCAAAAGCCCAATAAATATTTTGCGCTTGTTTGTGGGTCCGAGCAATTTAACGTTGAAACGAAGGAAACCTTGCTGTCAATTGGTGTCTCTGTTGATCGTATAGTTATTTTTAGCTAACTAGGAATCGACCAAATCTCTTATGCTAAGTACTGAATAAGCTAAGCTGTGATTAAATTTCTTTTATCGTAATAGAAATTGTTACCCACTCGTTTGTTTCATCAGTTATTATTTACTATTGTTTCCAATATCTGATGAGGCTTTTAATCAAGGGAATTTAAATAACCTGAAGAAGCCATCTGTGAACAAAACACGTCATATACTTCAATTATATCCTACTAGTTAACAATTGCAAAGGAAGACTTGCTCAATACTACAAGCTCGAATCCCATATAATTCGATTGATCACCTCTTAGAAATGATGGGCGAATTAAACTCAATTGTTAGCTATTGCAATGGTGTTTAAATAATTGGGCGAATTTTCTTCGATATATTATAGTTTGACATGAAAAACTACAAAAAAAAAGGGAACAGTAAATTTCATTTACCACGCAAAAGAGTAGATAAGAATAATAAATCATTAGAAAGTTCAAGTACTTCTGCACACTCGGCTAATGCACTCGCCAGAACTCCAATCAAAAGTGATACACGATAAATAGTTGACGCTTTCACACGAAATAGGCAGCCAATTGAGCCATCTTATCCTTGGGTTGTCGCGGTTTTCCCTTGGCCCTCCCTCTGCCGCGACCTCGAGTTGATTTCCCAATGGCAACCGGACGCGATGCAACAGCCCGGTGCTTCTCAACCAGCCGTAGAAATTCAGCGGTGCAAAAGACACAACCGCTCATTTCTGTAGCATTATTCAGCAGCTTGGTCTTGTCCGGCTTGTACTCGACAGTGACCATTTGCGCTCCGCAGTCGCAAACATTTTCTTCGACAGTAACCTTGTGCGCTTCGTCGAACAAGTGAATGATAACGTCACATTTATTGCATACCATTTTCCATTTGGGTCCTGAGGATGGGTCTAGAACTAGGACTCCTTCGCACTCGACACAGGCCGATATACCGTTCACAGCGAATGAGTGCATGCAGTTGGGATGAGTGCAAGAGTTGCAGCCTGAACCTTTCTTCATGTCCCTGAACGGTGGATGGTTGTAGCAGTAAGGACAGAGCGGGAAACTTTTGCCTCGAACACCTGTCGACCAAGTGAGCAATTCAAATTCATCAAGCGGACACTTGAGCTCTTTGTAACTGCGAATATTACCATTCTGAGGAAGACTGTACGTCTCGTCGCATTGTGAACAGTGTAATCGCGACGGTTTGGACATGATACACTTCATATAGCGACGGCATTTGCCACATCTAGATTGAGCTTTCCCGGAAGCGGCTAGCGGAGAAAATGATACCTCAAATAGCTGATCCATTCCTTCTATGTTTTTTACAAAATACAGGAACTTTAATTTGAAGATTTCAACCGTGTGCAGTAAAACCGAGTCGAAATCAGCCTTGCCCTGTGCAATCAGATTGAGCTGTTTTTCAACAGCTGATCTCATAGTTGGAAGAACAAGCTCTGGGTCGATTTTCTGATAACCGTGGACGAGGACAATGCCCAATGTGGTAGGGATGAGACGTCGGCCGGAGCTGACGTTTACGTAATTCCTTTGGCAGATGTTGTTTATATGGACTGGGATCGAGGCGTCAGTGCCGATTCCATGCTTTTCCATCAAAGTGATCAATTCAGACTCAGTCAAATGTTCAGGGGGGCCTGTTTGACACTCCACAAGCCTAACTTGGAATGGTAGCTCCTCATCTACTTCAAATTGGGGAGCAGCAAGTTCGTTTTTGGGTAGCGCCTGCCAGTGCATAATTGTTGTATAGCCAGGAGACACTAACGTCTTGCTTGAGGTGCTGAAATGCTCTGTGCCTATGGTAAAGCGGACTGTTGTGGTGATGAACTTACAGTCACGCGATATCGTTGCAATGAAGTGTCTTACGATGTAATCGTATACTTTCCAACTGTCAGACGAGTCGAAGTCTGAACGTGAGGCCAAACGCATAGGTGTGATAGGGGGATGGTCACCTGTAACAAAAGATATGATGTGTTACACAGCACACAATTTACAGAGAATATCAAGATTGGGCCATTGTTGAACAAATAATAAAAAAAAGAGAAAAATTAATAAAAAATAAATCCTATTCAGCTCTAATATTTTCCGCAGAAAAGCATTGATATTTTTTTCAATTCCTACAAGAATATTCTCTCTCCTTTCCAACCTTTTGATCACAATTTTTTTCCAGCCAATTAAACGTCATCGGGAAACTAGAAAGAGTCAATAATCACCTGCGTCGTGGCCCTTCAATGGTTGATTGAGACCATCCTTGAGAATCTGCGCAACTTCTGAGCCCCATTCTGAACTGGGTGCCAATTGGCTGACCGTCCCATGAAGATCAAAATTAGCCGGATAATGAGTAGTCTCCGTCCTTGGATAACTGATGTACCCTTGAGTGTATAGCTTTTCTGCTATCTGCATGACATGATGGGGTCCCATGCCAAGGCCCGAACTTCCTACACGCATCAGTTCGACAGTGTTCAACGCCTTTGGCCGCTGTTTGACGCCATCCTTGTGTGTTGTGCCGACAACAACGGCAAACGGCTGTTCTTTGACATTCTGCAAGAACATATTGGCAATATCTTTTTCAAAACAACGGACGCGCTCCCAGTTCAAAGGAATTTCGCGGACCTCAGCAGTGACAATACTAGCCTGCAAGACCCAGTAGCATTCTGGTTTGAACGTCTGAATCTCGTCGTGACGCTTGACGCAGAAGCCCAACGTAGGCGTCTGACAAGGGCCATAAGAAATGAGCGATGCATCTAGATCACCGTACTTTCCCTGGAAGAATTTCGTCTGGTAGCGCGTGAAAGCACAACCGATGCGCAAATCGAGTTCCTGCCGAGCGTCCACTGACCGCGCTTCGTTCTCGTTTGGACGGCCCAAATTCATCATTGCAGCTTTAATATCTTTGTCGGTAATTGCTGAAAACTTGGCGCGATAAACTGGATCGCCGTTGACTGACCTGCGCAACGAATGCTGCACCGCTTGGATCACTTCAAAACAAATGTTTTCACCTTCTTTATCGCAATCCAACCAAAGGACGAGGTAGTCGCAGGATTTCGCCTCTTGGGAGAGGAACGACGGTATCTTCAACTTGGGAGTCGCTTCTTTCTTTTCAGTTTCACATGAAAACAAATCAACGGGATCCACGCGATCCCAATTGTTGTACTTCCCGACGAAATCCAACGTCATAACGTGACCGCAGACCGACGTCATTTTGAAGGTGACGGGTTCGTTTTGGAAACTGCCCGACCACTCGTGGACCATTTGGCTGCTTCCTTTCCGAGTTGAACATTTCCCGTTGCTAAGAATATTCGCCAGAGATGTGGCGAGAGACGGCTTCTCAGCCACCATGAGCACGCATTTCTTCATATCGCAATAGATGTTGATGAACCTACCTCGGAAAAGATGGAGCTTTCAAGAGAGCCCTAGGATAGAACAGCAGACTCCCGTCTCATTGCGGCTTTAGGCAAAATATAATAAAGAATTCTGGTAGGTAGGTATACCTCTGTTCGTAAATCAAAATGAACTTTCGCCGAAGGAAATTCGACACGATAACGTGAGCGTTACTGCCTGAGCCCGGCCAGGCCGATCAATACTACGATGATAACGTCGACCCGTTTATCACAACGCGCTCGAAGGAGTACGTTTAGCAGTAAAGCATTAAGAATAACGAATCAGCTTACGGTTATAATCACGAAAGGCATTAATCGCTTATTAAACACTTATTTCAAGCAATGTTTGGAATCTTGTTCCTGCGGTTGTGATTTGTGATAGGGCTGGGGCTGGAGACGGCAGGTAATAGGGATGGGTATCGCTAAACAAAACATCGATGTTTGCCATCGATGTTTTTTCATTTAGTGAACATCGATAGTTGGTATACATCGGAGGAAAAACATCGATGTTTTCTCGAACGACTATAAATGAATGAAAACCTTCTCGTTTAAAAGATATTTCCCGGCGGGAAAAGTTGAATACCTATGTCTCAAGCCAACGTGTATATTATAACTATATTTCTAATGGATCTAATCCCAAAACTATTTATCGATGTCTAATTAAAACCATCGATAACTGAAAAACATCGATGTTTCGATAAAATCGAACCATCGATACCCATCCCTAGTATTTAATAAAAGGGAAGGAATGAATAGCGTATATTTGTGGTGAAATCGATCCTAAAACATCGATATAATATATTGTTTTCCTTCCTCATCGTTGTTGGTTGAGGTAGGGATTATCTTCGTTAATATTCATTCTGCAAGGTTTTAATAGTGGAAAACCGTTTTAGAGGGGCTCTAGACAGTTTATTATTGGCGAAAAAATTTTTTTATTCACAGATAAAATACATTGATGATATCGAAATTATCTACCAACATCGATGGTATCGGGCATACAATCGATAACAAATATCAATCGATATTCCATCTATCTGAAGCATTTTTTATCAATCACTCAGTCATGTGATGTAAATCATGATTTTAACGTTATGCCGGCAACAGCCAAGGGCAACAGCAACTGGCAGTTTTTCCGTTTATAAATCCCTTATCACTTGATTTCCTTGGTATTCTTGAGAAGAAAAAGCGCCGTACCTTTTCCTTGATATAGTCGAAGGGGATTCACTTTTCTCGTTGTTACCGTCCGGTCAGGTAGAAGTATTTTTATCATAAAGATTATGAACATTTTTCCCGATTTGAAGGTAGCCTTAAAATTTCGTTCGCCCCTCCAGATTTTCAGTAATCGTAAACACAAATAAAGTTAGTAATAATACGAATTACGATATCGCTGCTTTGTGAAAAGTGAGTTGAGTCTTGAGTAAAGTAAGTTTTTTCACTAAATAATCATACAGTGTGTACAATGAGTCGATAAAAATCTCCAAAATGAAGTCTTCGTCTATGTATACTCTTGGTCCAGCTTTTCTATTTCTTGTTGTGCTAGAGTTTTGAGGGGCGGAGGAAACCGGCCCTTGCTTTGCCAGGCGTCAGACCTCTGCCATTCAATTAAAAGTGCAGTAAATGCCTAGTGTCCACCTAATTTTTGAGTTTCAGTTTCCTCAACGCATGAACGTAATATTTTCATCTTCACTATTTTATAAGTACCTATGACCACACTTCCAAGTGCCAGGGGTTTCAATGTTCATAATTCTAACGTATTTTTTTTTACAGATAACTACATCGAACTCATGGATCGTCTTGAAATAGCCATAGTTGGCGCAGGAGTAGCCGGTTTAGCTGCTGCTGGCAGATTAATCTCAACCGGTGCCAAAGTGGTCATTTTTGAGGCTTCATCGAGAATCGGAGGAAGAATACACTCGGAACGATTTAATGATTGCCATGTCGACGTTGGAGCCCATTGGGTCGGTGGTGAACCGATCTATAGCTTAGCCAGCGAGGCACGCCTCATTGAAGATACTAGAGCGTTTTCCTTCCTCCATTTTGTTTTGGCTGATGGCCAGATTATTGCAGGCGAGCAAAGTAAAAATATCTGCGCCAAAATGAAAGAGTTTGCTGAAGACTTTGACATGATGAAAGCGTTCAACGGCAGTTTGGGAGATTATTTTGCACAAAGGTTTTCGGAATGCTCGCAATCTCTGAATTTAGATGCAAATAACTTGAACTGTATGATTTCGTGGGTCCAACGATTCAAGTGCCTAGAACACGGATGTGACAATCTGTGCGATGTATCAACAGCGACTCTGACCAAACGTGGTCCAAGAAACAAATGTGCAATATTCAAATCGTCTGGATTTACAACTCTGCTCCCTCTTCTTCTAGGAAATCATTGCAATAACCAGAAATTGGAAGAAATTATCAAATTGAATTGTGAAGTCAAAAAAATTAACTGGTCAAATGCAGATAAAGTAACTTTGACAACAAGCGATGGTGAAGTCAAGTGTGACCTTGTATTAGTCACATTACCGTTGTCCGTTATGAAACAAGAGCAAGCCTCACTATTCCACCCCTGCCTTCCAGAGATCAATAAGAACGCTTTAGACGATTTGGCAATGGGCACCGTGGACAAAATCTATCTCAAGTTCGGTCGAAGGTGGTGGCCGGAAAATAATTTTTCCGGATTCTGTTTCTCTACATCATTGAACCCGCATGATCCTTGTGAGTGGGAAAATTCGTTGATAGGAATATTTGCAGAAGAGAGCACACCATTAATTTTATGCGGCTGGGTCGTTGGCGACTGCGCTCGGCAGATGGAAGTTTGCTCCGATGGAGAAGTAGTTGATCGGGTCTCAAAAATTTTGTGTCGACATCTGGGTGATCATTATGCAATTCCTCCGATTGAAGCAGTTTTGAGATCGAAATGGAACAGCGATTCTAAGTTTAGAGGTTCATACTCGCATATTAAGAATTCATGTCAAGATGTCAATGTTCACAAAAAGCTCAGTACGCCCATCACAAACGCAGTGGAAAAACAGGTTGTATTTTTTGCCGGCGAAGCTACAAGCGAATTCGATTTCTCTACTGCACATGGTGCTGTTGAATCTGGCTGGCGGGAAGCCCGCAGGATCACGGAGCTTTATTTTACCCCAATTTATCATAAAATCGTAATAATCGGAGCTGGATTGGCTGGCCTGGTAGCTGCTAAAACATTATTCCTAAAAGGCGTTAAGGATTTCAAAGTCCTTGAGGCTCAAAACAACGCAGGTGGCCGCCTAATTACAAGAGAAACCGAAAACGGAATCATTGAACTCGGAGCTCAGTGGGCCCACTTCTCTGCCAGCCGAATGGTCGAATTTGCCTCTGAACTCGGACTCGCTTTACCTCTTAAGTCTATTGAAGGCTCGGGAGTCTTTTTTTATCCTAACGGACTAAAAGTTCCCCAGACTTTTGTCGACGAAGTCCACACATTAGTGTACAACGCTTTGGAAGAGTGCGCCAAATTTTATAATGATGTTAACAATGAAAATATTCCAACAACGGTAGAAGAATTCTTGAACTCAGAGTTTGAAAAATATTTGAAACCCTGCGATGACCCAGAAGAAATGAAGTTGAAGAAAGCGCTGTATGATTGGCATGTTCGATTCCAGTTGGTAGACAACTCTTGCAACAAACTTGGCGACTTATCAGCTCGATTGTGGGGCCAATTTGGAGATCTTGGATCAGAACAAGGACATATCAATTTTGCTGGTGGCTTTACCAGCTTAATCAAGTCTTTAGTCAATCTTCTTCCAAGAGATGCACTAGTCACATCATGCCCAGTGTCAAAGATTAAATGGGGCAATGCTCAGTGCCAAATCGACTGTTCTGATGGTAGGAAATTCCTTGCTGACCATGTAATAATCACAAGTTCTATAGGATATCTAAAGGCAAACGACCACTTTTTTGAACCCCAGTTGCCGCAACAATATCAGTATGCGATTAGGAACATCGGTTTTGGTACGATCAACAAAATATTCCTATTCTACGATGAGATTTGGTGGGACGATCTCCAAGGAGTTCAGCTTGCTTGGAATTCACAAGAACCGTGTTTGGAATTGGGTGGAAAAGAAATGGGCTGGATTTCAGGATTGACCGGGTTTGACCCTGTGGCGTCATGCCCACAAGTTCTTGTTGGCTGGGTCGGCGGCATTGGTGCCATTGAGTGTGAGGCACTGACTGAGAAAACAATCGGCTCTCATTGCACAGTTGTACTTCGGTGCTTCACTGGCATGCAAACTATCCCAGAGCCTCGTCACGTCATCAGATCAAGATGGAACAGTAACGAATTTGTGCGAGGAGCTTACAGCCATTTAATGCCAAGTTCATCCACATGCCAAGACATTCTCTTGGAACCAGTAAAATCCGGTGGAGAAGAGCGCCCTGTCATTTTTTTCGCTGGTGAAGCTCTTCACAAAAAGTATTACTCTACAGCCAATGGTGCCTACGATTGCGGTGAAACTCAAGCAAACCTACTCCTTGACTATTTGAACGTGCCTTCTGATAACCCAGCCGATTCTTAAAGGCAGTTCTAGTTGAAAACTGCTGATGTCAGATGAAGCAAGGGAAATTTGCAGCGATACTATTTGGTAACTAGCAGCTATCAAATAAAGGATTTGTTATGAGTTTTGTAGAACCAGAGGAACAATAAAATGCAAAATTTGACTTGGTGGAAGAAGAATCTACAAACTTTACTTTGACTATAATGTATTTACAAGCACATTTTGTGATAAAATTACAGGAAAAAGAGAAAGCAATATTTTACAATGTTGGGCAGACAAGGATGAACCGATTCATTGACAACATAAGAAAATAAAATTTGTCTTCAAAGAGTGAGATGATCTTTCCTTGAAGAAGGTGAATCTTTATCAGAACGTCTTCACTTTCTACAGCTGCAGTTTAAATTTCAAGCTGGTATCGGATCCAGAGCAGCCATGGGGTAGTGGATATATTCTGAACGGGTCACTGATCATTCCAGAATAACAGGTTTAACTTGGAGCTACAAACGACGAATTAGACAATAAATAATATTAGGAACAATTTTTTGGCAAAGGAATTTTCAATGCATTTATAGAACTCAACCAAAAATGATGCGGTAGATTGGAAATTTAGGAAACTTGATCGTTTTTCTACAAGTTAGTAAATTAATTTCCTCCACCTCAGTAAGGCAGGATTAAATGAGGAATTGGTACTGACCGAAACGTTTCATTTTCTTGTTGGGCCCTTGCTTTTCCTTTCCACTTTTGTTTAAAAGCATTGGATGGGGCTCTGAAATGCAGAAGAGGAACATTAAACAAATATACTTAGATTTTGTTAAGAGGACACCAGTTCTCATCCAGGCCGTAATGGAAAATAAAGTAAGTTTAGCGAAGGAAAGTTTGATCAAATTGAATCGCACTAATTTCAGACTTGGACGATAATGATCCTCTTCAGTGTTGCTGTAGTTGCAACATGGTCATGGCAGATGTTCCTCACAATCGCCAAATGTTAGATTATCAGAAAATTGATAGAACACAAGTAGGAATATCCCGCTTATTCAAGTTACAGCCTCAGCAAATGGAGCTTACTGAAAAAACAGAATTGCATCAACTTACCATCGGTGACAGAACCTTCAAGGTGGATATCGTAAGTGCGTTTGGAAGCAGCTGCTTCAGGGGGCGGAGGTGGTGGTAATTGAGGCCCGTCCTCTGGATCTTCAACTTCTGGAGCAATTGGAAGGAACTGTAATATCTTAGATTCGTCTATTTCTTCATCTGAACTGCAAAATGCACCAACAGGTTCGACACATGTCACGTCCACCTGGAAATCAAAAGCACAAAAATTCACTGATGAGGATAATTCAGATGTAAGCACGTTTTGTAATTCAAAAGCATCAATTTACCTCAAGATCTTCATCTTCCTTGGTTGGCCCCGATTTGACAGATCTGTCCTCATCGCTGAGATCGAATTCGCTTTCACGTTCTTCGTACTCGACGTTTTCATCCAGTTCTTTGAAATCTGGCGCAAAAGCTGACCAGTTTTCAACTTGATTTTGCGCCCAGACTGAAACGACACCACTGCTGATCGATGCAATTATTGGTCGAACCGGGTGCCACTGTAAAACGAATTAAACAAAAATGAATCGCGAATTTCCAACGCAACCACGTACCTAGCGAAACAAAGTCTCATTCCTTAAAAGCCAACCGGCTAAAAAATTACATTTTTTCACTCTTTTTATTTTAAACCTTAATTGACCTCTGAAATGGCCAGAACTCAGTATGCAGAGGTAAATCATTTGAAGAAGTATCAAATTCGTACTTCAGTAAGCCATGATAATATCATGTATCATCTTACATATTATCTAAGAAATTTGTTTCTACCACTTGGATAACGTTGGTTTGTACAGGAAATAATTCAATAGGCAATAAATTCTCATAACTAACCGCGACGTCCAAAAGTAGCTCGCCTTTAGTGCCGTGCAAGATTTTCACCAAATTGCCGAAACTTTTCTCCCAAATGTATAGGGCATGCTGCCGTGCCGAGCCAGCGCAAACGTATTCGCCGTCGCCGGAGAAACAACATTTTTTCCACATGGTCCTAAAACAAACCACCTGAACGATATAATTCGAAAAAATATACGACGCTTACCAACGCGAATTAGCTCAATCTGAAACATATATAAACGAGTCAATAAACACTTTCTTGGATTATCTGCATTTTGAGACACTTACTTATTAACCAAATCTTGGAGTTTGTGCTTTGGATCGATTTCAGCATCTTTACCGCTGGCGAAAACATCGCTGGTGTTGTAAATCCTAATGACCCGATCGGCTGTGTTGACCAGGAAACAACTGAAACCAACGACAGTTTAAAACGAACGACTCGACTCCACTATCAACAAGCACATTATATCAACTGAATTTAAAAAGGGTTCAATCGTTATTGCTGAATGTTCAACAGACTGGAGAATTTCAATTCTTCACTAAATTGAGCAATTTAGCTTACTCTCCACGTCGGGCAAACTCGATGCTCTTGACTGCCGTGGCACTGGCTGCAGCTTTGAATGAAGCCTTCAGTTCAAGCTCAGGGCAGGAAAAAACTGAGATTTTGCCTTTTGAGTTGCCAGTGTAAATGAAGTGGCCACGTCGATCAAACGAAGCTACAATGGCGAGGTCGGCCTAAAGAAACAAGGTAATTGATTTATCGTTTTATTTATCAACTCAGTTGAGAAAATATTGAACGAATTGCTCACTTCATCGTCCAACGGCACAATATTATGTTTCCCTTCAACATCAACTAGCACGGCGGCATGTCTCAGCGGGCAAACGAGAAACATTTTGTCATTTCGAGGATGGAACTGAGCCTGTTCAACAGAATTATCATTCTTAGTATGTTGAGGGAGAAAATATATGAGGTGTTTGTTTCTCCTAAAATTCTCAACTGATTCTTGTAAAAATCCTTTTTCTATTATAAGCTCTCATTTATGTGACAAGTATGACCTACGAGCTATTATAGGAACTAATATTACTTTGATACTTGAGAAAAGCTTATTTAATATTATTTTGACTACCTTTAGGATTGGCGATGGGAAACGGAAACGGTTTTCACATTCGCCAGAAAGGACGTCCCAAATGCAACAATTATTGTCTGTGCATGCACTCAAAAGACGATGTCCACCTCTTGACCAACTGCAAACACAAACAATATAGAAAAATAATAATGCTAACAATCCTTGGGACCAACGTAGGAGAGTCGCATATTTATTTCCCTCAATACCTTAAGTATGCGATAGCTAGTCAAAATACAACTCATGTGCAATTGAGAGAAAGTAAATTAAGTAGGACATCTAGCTGAAGAATGACTTCTCCACCATAATATCCACTTAACTTGTTCATTGGGCAATGCAGACACCATTTACATCAATGATGCCGCAGAATCTGAAAGAGGTAGGATTCTAAGCGACATAATGCGTACCTTAATGAGCAAACTGGATGCATATGGGCTGTGATAACTTTGGCTATGCCTCTAGTGAGAAAGTCCCAGATAACGATACGTCCATCGTTGCATCCAACTGCTAATAAAGTCCCACGTTTATTAAAAGCACAAGTGATTGCCAATGAGACACAGTCCAGAGATCCGTCGAACTCCTGAGGGAATAAGTATTTTACATTGAAGCTGAAATAGGTTTGAAATTCAGTTTGTACTTCAGCTGTGAGCGCGTTGCACTGGAGTTGTTACTTAATATCATTTTAAGAGTAATCTAAGTCCTCTCTAGTTTCTTACCTCCGGATAGTTCTGACCAAACGATTCTGGAAACAGAAATTTCAAAGATTAGCTCTCATTTGTCAACAATCAGCTATGATTATTTCACATTTTCACACTAGTTTGTTGAGAACTTGTAAAGAGAGATAGTAATTTTAAAAAAATGATATTGTGGATCTAAGTGCCTTTGGAAAAGTTTGAAAAATATAGGTCCGCCAAAAGGAAGTTAACAATAGCTTCAACAACTGCGATTAGGATGGATTGTAACTTACCAAGAAGTTCTAAATTCATCCTAGCGGATGTTGTGGCGTATCTCAGAACGTGAGAATCGAAGAATTGCTTTCAGCAGCGGATATTTATGCTGGTGTAGCCAGGGCTTGATAATTCAGTCGTTGCGGCGATCGTCAATTCACAACTTCAACATTTTAGTTGAATCCTGTTTCAGTTCCCAGTACCTCGCACTGTTTGTTGCTTTGTTGTCGATGTTAACGACGCCGAGAGCCGCTTTACTCCCAAAGTCCCAACCCTTTCTCTATGCCCAACCCATAACCCAATCAACTGATATCTGATACAGAATCGAAATCTTGACAATCGATAGTAATACTAACATCGAAAGCATATTTAATCGAAAGATGTAAATTTTGAAAGGTAGAGTTTTCAGCTGCAATGGAAGGAATTTAGGGCAACTGAACCCAAAATGAAGAAATGCCAAGTTTCGCGGGTAAAATTTTATTTAGATGAAAAAAACACGCGAAAAATTCGTCTTAATCTAATTTTTAGAACTGAGATTTGAATATTATTTATCTTGGATTCCGTATTAAGCTTTATTAAGTGGATAAAAATTTGTTGTTCAAAATGTAACTATTAAATCGTATATTTTTTATTCTTACTGAAATCATCGAATGTTCGATGAGCGTCGTAGTATCGTTTTTACAACATCGAAGACAGACGATCGATATTTCGATAACACAATGTTCCCATATTCACGGCCGAAAATACGACAAGGACACAACAACAACAACAAGGCGACCATTTATTATGTTTTCGCGACGCACCAGTTTCGAAAACTAGGTGAAGCGTCTGCGTTCGATGTGATACTTTTTCCTAGTTTCTCAATTTCATTCATCAACCCTTTCAATCAGTTTGCATATTTTTTCGCAGAAGTGCCTTTGTTTTTAGATTTTCGAGCTTAGGGTGCTCGTGATTCTGAATTTCCCCATCCGAAGGTAAGGAACTACCTACTAGGCTTGGTAACTACTACAATACTACCATGCATCATGATTAGACCGTTGATGAAAAAAATGGTCATGCGGACGATGATATTATTTAGCCTTAATATCCGTTACTTAGATGTTCCTCTGGTTTTTTGTCCTATTGTATTTTGCTACTGTGCGGTACTTACTGTGCTTGGGCACCCTTTTCCTTTAATTTGCGCTAGCTGTGTTTGTATGTACTGCTAGTCAATATTGCGGTTCTTTTCAAGTCAAAAGGGTTGACTTTAATGAAAAGTACTGCTTTGCTTAGGATTGAGCTGGAATCGTAGTAGTATTTCTAGTACTAGTATTTCCTGTGGTAAACTCGTGAACATATTGTGTTGTTTATAGGTAACGATGGCGGCGGCTGAGCCGATCGGTGTGAATAAAACGTGGGAGCTATCGCTTTACGAATTGCACAGAACGGCCCAAGAAGCCATTACGGACAACACAGAAATCGCAGTTTCGCCGAGAAGTCTCAACTCGGAACTGATGTGTCCGATTTGTTTGGATATGCTGAAGAAAACGATGACCACCAAAGAATGCTTACACCGATTTTGTTCGGATTGTATCATCACAGCGCTACGTTCTGGCAATAAAGAATGCCCTACTTGTCGAAAGAAATTGGTCTCCAAACGATCGCTTCGCCCCGATCCGAATTTCGACCTTCTCATTGCCAAAATCTACCCTAGTCGCGATGAGTACGAAGCGCATCAGGTAAGAACTTGACCAAAGTCTCAAGTCCGTTTCACTGTTCCTAATTTACAAATTTTATTGCTCTGTTGCATTATTCTAACCCTAACATGGATTCCAGGTTCGGATTCTGGAGAAACTCAACAGGAGCCACAGCCAGGTGGCACTGATGAACTCAATCAACGAAGGAATGAAAATTCAGTCTCAGAATCGCCTCCAGCGGTCAAAAAAGAACGTCAGTGACGTTGACATCAACACGAGCAATTCAGCTCAGGATTTCAACGACGCCAGACAGTCCGCTGGTGCAGTTATACCTGCAGCGCCAAACGTTACTGCTGGAGCAACAAACAGTTCTGCTGGAGCTGTTGTCAAGCATGGCCATAGTGAAAATTCGCAGTCTTCGTTTGCTCAGATGTCAGCTGGTGAGGAGCGGCCGCCTGGGGCTAAACGTAGTGCCAAGACAGAGACAACTTCATCCGACAGCAATGATGACGGTGATTCAAGTGAGAATGGCTGTCCTGGCTCTAATACAGAAGGTGAGACCTTTGTGCAAGACATGTTCCCACGTTAGAAATGCTATAATCTAAAATGTGGTTTTATTGAGTTGGTGATTGTTTGATTGATAGTTGATGAATTCATAATGTAATGTAATTGATCATGTGCAGGGGAAGGAGCCTCCGAGACGTTGGATGAGATTGAGCTGGTTTTCAAACCTCACCCGATAGAGATGACGAGCGACAATTCGCTCATGCGAGCTTTAAAAGATAACACGACAAAATACATCAAGACGACAGCTAACGCCACTGGTAATTTTTTGATCGTTTCTATTTTATTAATTTTTCATGATTACGTGTTCCCTGCTGAGAGTGTCCTCTCATAGAAACTCCCAATCTTGGTTGATGCAACAACAATTGATTTCATTTTCAGTGGACCACTTGAGCAAATACTTGGCCACTCGTTTCGCTCTCGACTTGGGCCCAGATCTTCCAGAAAGGAGTCTCAACTTTGCCATCCACGTTTGCCCATCATCTGGGCAGTTTGTCAACTTGAATGGCTCTTTCAAATTGCGGCAGATTAACGAAAAGTATTGCAAGTCGAACAAGCCACTTGAAATGTTCTATTCTTGGAAAAAAAGTTGAAGGTATTTAGTTGTGAGTTTACCTAAAATTACTGTGCCCGATTACGCTGAAAATGATTAACGTCGAGTGGGATTTTTATTTCACAAAAATTATATTCTATTGAAATTTAATTCACCTTTTTTTTATCTTCGTAGTTGATTGAAGAGTGCCTAGTTATGGTATTGATGTATGATCTTGTTCACAATCTTGGAAAAGAAGCCTGATAAAGACGAATTCACTTCTATATTATTCTACTATACTAATTTACTACCTGTTGTTCGTTGAGTCGATTATCATTCGACTCCAGTGAATCCTGTTTGGTGATCAGCGCACAGCGTTAGAATGCTAAAGTATTAGATCAACAAAGGGCTACATTTGAAAATCTTTGGTTCTCTCACACTCTGGCTGTACAAGAATTCGTTGTGGAAATTGACTCCTTTTTCCTTTTTATTGGGATTTTATCAATGAAATTAATTTGAAAAAATGATGGTTATGTGAAAAAATTAAAATCCTCACTCCAAAACTAACTCCAATATGTATCCAAGATATCTTTCTTATCCTCATCAAGTTTACATTTCTCCCGAGACATAATCGTAGCCAAACAACAATTTTGCATTTGGATCAACCTTGAAATTTTGAATTATGAACCAATTTCTTTCAATTCGATGAGTATGGGTGGCTACAAAGAGGAATCGGATGCCCCCGGCTGGGAGACGGTGTTGAAGAAAGGACTTTGCTATGTTGGTAAGTTGGTATTCTTGTCTTCCTATCAATGTTTCCACGCAAGTGAAAAAAAATAAGGTTCTTAGGTACTAAATTGTTGACTGATCTAACTCTTGAGCTATAATAACATCCATTATAGTTTCAAAGACGGATTGAAATTACTCGCTAACTGCAACTTTTTATTAATAGAAATTGATATCAGTAGAAAAAGAGCACTCCGGGTCTAATATTGATGCTCTCACCCTTATAAATATATGCAATGTTTTACAGGTGGGGGATTTCTGGTCGGGTGCGGAATATCCGTTCTTACAACCAGAAGTAATTCCTCGGCTCAATTTTCCATTTTTTGTAAGTTAAAATTAAAACTTTGCAGGCCACAACTGACCGCGATTTGGATGAATTCTTAATCTTAGTATCATCAATGTTAGCAAAAAGTATTCTCATCGTACTGGGTTGGTGAGGGGGAGAAGAACCAGGCGACATGTTCTCCGATTTTTTATTAACTGGCCGAGTACTTTCGCCCCTTCGGGCATCCTCAGGGCGATGTGGAACCATAGGTTACCTGTGGGCTGTGGTAACCTATGGTTCCACATCGCCCTGAGGATGCCCGAAGGGGCGAAAGTACTCGGCCAGTTAATAAAAAATCGGAGAACATGTCGCCTGGTTCTTCTCCCCCTCACCAACCCAGTACGATGAGAGATGCGACGACCCAACCAAGAAAAAGTATTCTGTTGATGTTCAATTGATTACACCTCAATAGAAATTTAGATAGCTTAGCGTTTCTGCTGACTTTCCATTGAATCTCTTGATTTTTTTCAGCTTGGCCTGTTCTTTTTTCAACCGGCGTTGGAATAGGGTTGGCTTTTGTAAATGTTGAAAATGAGCTATGGGTCAAGAATCAAGAGTCGTTCAGCTTTGAAAATCCTTTTCAAGGCAAAACAAACGTACTTACTGCTCATTACTTCTGTACATTTAGAACTTGCTGAAGGATAGGTTTGTTCCATCAAGTGACAGAAAAGAGGGTCGAAGTTTGCTCCATCAAGACTGTGTTTGGGTTTTGGGCGCTAAGCTTCATTATTGCCAAGGGCTGGTTGCAAGTTTCTCCAGAGCCATACTAAAGAGCTCCTGTCTGAGATCGGGATGCCGAAACCTGCTTAATTACGTTGGCTGTGAAATTCACATCTACTTTACTGCAATCGATGCCTTCATTTGTACTTCGCCCGCACTAAACACACTTCATATCCAATAGCATCTCAGGAATTAAATTGAGGAAACCTGAGGCTCAAGTAGTTGAGTCACATTATGAAACAAACCTAATAATTGATGTAGGTTTTCTGAGGCAGTTCCTAAACCCACTGCATTATTTTATTGCTGTTAGGTGAGCGCTAGAATTGTTCAGACTGTTTCTGATGGTCTGGGTTGGGAAGTATTAGTTCCGAACCTGGGCTTCAGTTGAATGATCATGTTCTGGTTCTAAAACTCGCATTTATTTGTTATTTTACACTGCAATTATTATTCTTTCCAAGGCCAAACGATTCAGAAACAAGGGCCTGGATGAGGATGACGATTACCCCTTGCTGGCCGACTAATCAAGTTTCCAACAATGCCTAAGTAAATTCGTCATTCCTCCTGCTACTTGGAGGTGCACTATGGACGCCTATGCTTCATCTTCTGTCAATAAACTTTTCTTATCGCTAAGTAATGTGAAATTCTTCAGCCGTAAATCGAGGCTTCATCATACACCGTTCATCTTTTTGAAAACGGAAAAATGATGAGTGGTCCTATGTTTTTGCCACATTGCCCAGTGTGGTAAGTACTTATTGCAATATATTTTAGACGTCTACAGCTTAAAGGGTTCTCGAGTCAGTTTTTGTATATTTGAGGTCATATTGGTCATAATAAAACTTGAGCATTATAGCACCATCAAATTTGTTCTAGATGAGTTTGAATACACTTCAAACTTGCTTCAACGATACATATTCGAGTTAACCGATCAATGTTATTAATGAATTCTCCTTCTAAATGATTGGATTTGGTTCTCCTAATTCGTCAGCATGAATTGGAGAATGAAATCATCTCGAATTTTCATCCCTTAACATCTCCAAAATCAACTCAATATCATTAGAAAATTATCAAATTTAAAATTATCAATTTTATCAAATTAATTTTAATTATTTTTTTTAATTATTGATAAATTTTATCAATAATAATTATTGATAAAATTTATCAATAATTATTATCAAAATTTAAAATGATCAATTATCAATATTATTCTTCTTGTCCGCTGACCAGCACAATCCGGTTGATTTTCGTCTGTATTATATCAACGGTCAACATAATGCAGAAATCAATTCATGTTCAATAATGTTGCTAGCTTTAGTGCCACTTGATTGAGATTGAACATTGAAGTGGGAGGGGTGGGGCTGTGACCGGTCTGCGCTGGCGTGCCGTTGCCATGCTACGAGGTAAGTTGATTGAGGAGGGGAGTAAGGGGGCAGGATTGAGGAGGAGAGGGCTCTAGTACGCGCTGCTGGGCTGGACTGCCTGTCGCCCTCCCCCACCCCACCATACTTCCCCTTGTATTCTCATCGCTTTCAGATGTCAATTCAGTTGGACGTTGGTAGCTCCGTAGCTCGTGCCATAAACTGCTTCGTTACGCTTCGCATCTGCCGGTCGATCTTTTCTGACTTTGTACTCTAGGAGCAGCTGACGGCGATCTTTGATCTCGTGCTCGTTCGCGGTTCTCTCATCACAGCTCAACATCAGACTGTATTTTCAACAGGTAAGTGTCTCCGAGAATCGAAATTTTCGTGTTTACTTTATTCGATATATTTCCAAAATTGTAGCCTATTATAAGTAGTTGCTGTTCTATATTTTTCACACGCGTATTTTGTACTTCCTGAAGCAGTATATTATAGCTCGATTGTTGGTCTTTTTCCTGAAGAATAGTAAATCCTGCAGTT